>MU005607.1:412366-424724 GCA_010405425.1 Lentithecium fluviatile CBS 122367 | reverse complement strand
GTGTTTATTAACTTCTAGTCGTAAGAGTATGTTAAGTTCTCTTTTATCTATTACTAGACTTAGCTAAT
Organism: Lentithecium fluviatile CBS 122367; assembly: GCA_010405425.1. Lineage (NCBI taxonomy): Eukaryota > Fungi > Ascomycota > Dothideomycetes > Pleosporales > Lentitheciaceae > Lentithecium > Lentithecium fluviatile. The sequence continues at coordinate 424,656 of MU005607.1, read as the reverse complement.
GCATAGGTACTGCTTATAATGTATATTTATAGCGTATTAGAGATATCTTTCCTTTATCCTATTCTATATATAAGTTATAACTTCTTAACTATAGTAGTCTAAGTACTACTTCGTGTCTAGAGGATCTTAGTATATTAAAGGTAATTTATTCTTAGTGTTAGTTAATCTTAAGTGTCGCTTTAACCTTATAATCTATTCTTAGTGCCTTAGGCATTAGTGCTCTGTCTCCTGTATAAAGAAGGTATAATTATTATTTTTATCTTATTATAAGTCTAGCCCTCCTAGTAGTAGTAGGTAAGATATAGTTTTCTTATACTCCTAAGTTTATTATAGCTCTAGCTTTAATATCTTTAACTTAGATAGTAAGTTTTATTAATGCTCTGTTACCTATAGCATTAAGCTCTTAGAAGGCGTCTTTACGCCTTAGTTTTAGTCTAAAAAAGGCTATTATCTAAGTTTAGGTGCTTAATAGTTATTATTACTGCTTCGTCCTCTGTGTAACTTATATCTTATACTATATCTAGGGTTAATTTACATAGTAAATACTAAAGGATACAATTAGAAACTATTCTTTTCCTTTTTATAGTAGTGTTTCCTGCACATTACCCCTAGGCAGGTTTGCTATTTATCCTAGATGCAGATACCGTCTATAAGTAGAGTGCATGCTGTGTTTTCTATATTAGTTTTTTATAGGAAGTACTATGCTTTGCGTTTATCTTATAGGTGTTTATTATACTTATCTATAAGGTAATTAAACTATTCCTACTTATATTAATGTCTAGCCCCTAGAAAGTAACTGCTATTAATCTTAGCTGCGTAGTGTACTTTATAGTAGTTATCTACGCACACTATATAGTTTATACTTCTATATTTTAAGTTACGCATATTAACGTAGTAGCGTAGTTAATAGTTTAGTTATTTATTATTATACTTCTGTTTCTTATTTTAATACTTATAGTTATACTTTATAGTGTCTTCTATTTCCTAAGTAACTACGCAAAGTCTTCCTTTATTTTCTTCTATAGGTTTAGGCTTTTCCTCTAAAATCCTATATAGTAAAGCATCTCTATTACGTAGTTATGTCTTTAAATTCTTTAAGGAAGTCCTATACTACAGGCGTGCCTAGGTAAGGTTCCTTTGCATCTAGGTGCAGCGTTAGTGCTTGCTAGATAGGGTAATAGAGTTCTTTCTTACTATTAAGTTCTTCTAGATCTTTATATAGTCGTCTGTCTAGAGTATCTAGGCGTTCTATTATTCCTAGATTAATTCTTTTAATTACGTTAATTACGTCCTATTCTTCTTCCTTTGTTTCCTAGTTATTCTTTATTATAACATTTAGCTATTATTTAACTTTATTCCTAGAATAGCAGTTTCTTGTAAGGTGGCTAGGCTTACTATATATAAAGCATTTACGCGTCTCTGCTTCTTAGACCTGTAGTCCTATTAGAGGTCCTCTAAAGTTGCGTTAGTAAGGCTTATAAAAGCCTAATCCTCCTAATTTCCTTTTCTCTATATTATTATACTAGATTCCTTCTATTAGCTAATAACTATAATTATTATGTTAGTAGCGTTGTAGTTAATTACCTAAGGCTTAATGCTTTATTAGGTAGCTGTTAGGTAGCTTTCTAAAGCTAGAACATAGCTTCTATTCTTACTAGCGCAGTTCTTAATACAGCTTATACTATTTAGCGTTAATTCTAATAGATTCTTTATAAAGGTCCTTTAGAGAGGCGATAAGGTTTCTAGAGCATAGTAGCTCTTCGCAGATTTTTAGTTTTAAGCCTTATTTATATATAACTATTAAGGGTACTTCTTTCTAGTTAAGCTATATAGCGTATTTCTTAAAGTGCATAGTGTAGTTAGTAATAGAATACGTCTATTAAAGTTACTATATAGCTTATTTAGTAAGAGGTACTTAGTTAGTAATACTAAAAAGTTGCCTAAGTTCTTTCTTAAAGTTCTTATAGTCTTTAATAATCTAGTTAATAGCGTCGCCTTCGCGATTCTTCTTAGCTAGGTAGCTTAAGAGGTATAGTTAGATCTAGGTAGCTACTTCGCCTTATAAGTACGATGCCGTAAGGATAACCCTCTCTTTGCCCTCTATTTTAGGTCCTAAGACATAAAAGTAGAGTTTAAGTTAAAGGATCTACCCTTTAAGTTTGTTGCGGTCTCTATAGTATAGGTCTAGCTTAGCGGCCTTATTCTTAGGGTTAGTAACTATAGTAATACCTTTAAAGTTACTTATATTAAGGGTGTTTAATATATTATATCCCTATAGGGTAGCTAATCCTATAAGGGTAAGTTAGTTCTTAGGCAGGAGTAATAATAGGGAGGAGGCTATTAGTTACGTAAGTAAGTAATAGGATAGTTAGTATTAAAGTTATAAAACTATTAAATTAATAATGCTTAATAGAATCTAAATAATAGATTATTAACTAAGTTAAATACTAGGAACTATAAGGGTTCCTGCTGTTCCTATATACTTATAGCTCTAGTGTTAATAGTTAGTTGTAAGACTATTAATAGTCGCGATAGTTCCTACTAAAGCTATTACTAGTCCTTAGCGCGGCTATTAGTTACGTAATACGATAATAATTAGTGTTCGTGTCTTAGTACCTTTTATTAGCGTCTAGGTACGTGACTAATTATTATTTCTGTTACTTGTTTAACCTACTAGTTGTAATAGTCGTATAAGCTTCCTCTATCTGCTTAAGCTATAGATAAGTTTTCTGTATATATAATAAGCCTATAAGATATAGATTAGGACCTTATCCTCTTTTAGTATTAGAGATAGCTAGACGTACGCGTAACATTTCCTATACTTTTACTTATAGCTATTAACGTATTAGCTATTCTAGCTATAAGCTCTAAAGCTAAGAGAATATTTAGCTAGGCTGGTAATACTCTTACAGCTTATTAAAATCGCTTCTCTAAATAATTAGTAGAAGCTACGCTGTGCCTATTAAGCTAGGCTAAATTAGAACTTATATAAATAGGTATTTATAGCTTTAAGCTCCGCAGAAGTAGAAGCGCTAGAGTAAATATACTATTAGATACTTAGCCTATTATATATAGGTATAACGGCACTAAGGACGTACTTTTTTAAGAGGACTAGAAGGAGGTTTAACGTATATAGTAAGAAAAGAATAGTCTATAGGGCGTATACAGCGTATATTATATTAAATTATTATTAATAACTTTTAACTCTCTAGAAACACCTATATAAAACACTTTTACTAATATTAAAATTAATACTAAGAACCTCTAAGTACCTAATATTAGCGTGTAATTAAGCTTTAAACTACGTTTAACCCTTTGCCTATATAGTTTAGTACAACGGGGCGATTAGTTTTAGGTTTTCTATAGAAAAATTCCATTCCACCTAGGGAAACTAGGTAAGGCCCCATTCCATCTATAAAGAACTGTGTGCGGCAGTTCTAGGCCGCTATAAAACTTGACGCTAGGTATCTGTTCTACGACTCGCATACTGATATCGCGGATGTGTATAATCTCGCTAAATTAACGCTGCAGTGTGGACGCCGCGCCAACTCCCTTAAACTCTTCCTGTCGCTGTCGTACTACGGCACTAAGTTCTTCTTACAGCTTATTACCACCGCCTTTAAGAGGGCTAATGATCTCCTTAGGCTTGTTAAAGGCTCGGGGAATCTAGTAAGCGTAACGCCAGAACCAGTACCGTGTTTGCAGGTATGCTTTTACTACGCGAAGTGTGGGAAGTTAGAGGAGGATAAGGAGAGCAATTCTTAGGTTACAGCGACGATTGCGAGGAAGTTAATTACGAGGGGGTTTAAGATTAATTTTACGCCGGGGGAGAAGGGGAAATTTTTCAGGGTTATTATTAATGGGGGGACGATGAGGGGTACGCTTGAGGGCCTTGTAAAGGCGATTAATTAGGAGGGGGAGAAGTTAGGGGTTTGAATCTGTAAGAATCATGGTATAAAGATATATAGAGTGAGGAGAGGGGGATGTAGTAATGGGTTTAGGTAGAAGTTGTCTAGAGATAATAGAATAGAATAGATAACATGCATATATTCTATTTTAATACTCTAGCGCAGAAAACACGATCCGATATCATCCGTAGCCCGCTCTAGAAACTGTCTAGAAGGATTAAGCTATTCTGTTTGTATGCTAGGCTCGCGTTGCATAGCTACAAGGCTGGCATAGCCCTTTCTAATATTATCTCCTTTGTACTTGGGATCTGGGGTCAGGCTGGGAAATAGTAGTTCTTCTAGTACTTCAGAGTACAACACAAGATCCCCCTGCTACTTACACGTCTATAGCAGTCGCCTTGATATAATGGGATTGTTCTGATTGTGTAGCTTGATTATCGCTAGAGGGTTTAATCATGCTAGCGGGTCGGCCTGCTGAACTCTCAAGTCGAATAGCTGGCCACATACCAGTCTATACTTCCCCCCTTCTCCTTGCGGCCCAACAGCTTCCTCTGCTCAACGCACGCTGTTTCTGCATCCTCCAGCAAGCCCGTGGGACCGGAGACATACACCCAACAACGCTCCCCGTCTTGCTGCCTTGAGTTTATAAAACGGTCAATCTCGACGTCAGGTAGTAAGCGTCCCGCTTCACCAGAGACGTGGATATCCACCGTCATGTTGGACATACGCTCTGCCAGAATTCTTACATCATCGACCTCCTTCACCCGAGCGATTCCTCCATCCCGAACTGTCCAAATGAGGTGTAGAGTCCGAGACGGAGCGAGTGCGTCGCGGGACCGAGACGCCCACCATTGAGCGATCGAGATAGCGCCAGTAATGCCGGTTCCCCCAGCTAGAAGCAGTACGTGGTTTGCGGCGAAAAGTTCGAGCGTGGGCGGCGAGTAAGGTCCTTCGATGCGGCTCTGACCCGATGTTAGCAGACCAACACAACGCGACATCGCCTAAAATGACAACGCACCTTCAAAACTACCTGTCCTCCTCTGATGCCGTTGCTGTCAGCCAAAGCAGCCAGTTTCCACGTCCACTCCCCATCGCTCTTCTCCCTCTTCTTCCGCTCCGGGCTTCTCCGGAACAAGAACGTCGGCCCAGATACCGCGTCCCCAGTACTCACTGCCGTAAAAGGATGCAGCTGGAGCTTGCTGATATCGGCGAAGTTGAGAAAGTACGATACCACCGGACTCTCCCAATCGTACTTGTCGCCCTTTTCCAGCATCGCCACAGAACTCGTAGTCTCGAGATTCTGCATGATTCGCACACGGTACCAACCATTGCCGGCCTTCTCGACAATTGCTTCAACTTGGGTACCGAGACGATGGGATACTCGCCACATCCAGTCGCTGACCCAGAGCACCAGGCCCGGGAGCAGGAAGTAGAAGTTCGTGCTTGCGTGGAGGCAGAGTAGGATCATGATGGCGATGGCCCCGATGATATGGGTAAAGTAGAAAATGTTGTAGTTCGAGCGGCGGATTATTGGCAACGCGGTGATGCACATGGGGATGAGCCCTATGCCGGCGATCACGCCTGTGGGGAACACGAACCGTGCATACGGGCCGTGGTCTTCCTCGGTCAGGAAGGGGTTGTCGGTGTCGAAGTGGTGTCTGATTTGGTCGTTGTTGGCCGCTGCGTTGTCATATGCGTCGATGAAAAACTGTCAGAGAGTGTAAGCCGATAACAAACCAAACAAAGACCAGTCCTGCTATAGGACATGGGCAGCAAAGCAACGACGTACATAATACAACAGCCCATGAACAAGCCCAAACACCAAAAGACCATAAGCGATGATCTTATGGGCCTGCAAAAGTGTCGACGGCTGGATCCTGAACACCTTTGCAATGACGCTGTTCCGAGCAACTGGCATGACAACAAGCCCCAGCCATACATCACACCAATGGCCAGTAACCCCCGTCCAGGCCACGCGAAACATATACTTTGTCCACCCGACCGTGGCACCCCTTAGCATCCAGAATTTATGCTGTGCAGGATACCAATATGCGGTAGACGCGAAAGTAAGCCCGCAAATCCAAAAGCAAAGCACGAGTCCGCCGATGGAGACACGTGCCCCGAGGAGAGGTACAGCTTGGACGAAAAGGTGATGTTCTGAAATGAATTGGAGAGAAGGAGATTGTCTTCGGATGTAGAGGAGCAATGTAGCGCCGGCAAGGGCACCGTAGTAGAGAGCGATGTGAAACCGGGTTTGAGGGGGAAAGTAGGTTTCGACGCAAAGGCTGCTGTGACATGGTGCGAAGGTTAGGCCGATGGTGAGGCCTGCGGTGAGTGCTAAGAGCAAAACTGGAAGGGAGGAAAGCAGTATAGCTCTCTCGGAAGTAGATGTTTTGATAGGCATGATGCTTGAAAGTCCTTGGACGCGCGCTGACGAGAATGGAAGATCCCATCCATGGCCTGGGTTATATACATGCTGTACCGGCCGGTAGACATTGTTAAGCTTCTCACGGGTGACGTGGCGCGTACAAGATTACGACTCCTCGGTCTTTCCTGAGAATAGGAGCAGGAGTTCGACTTTAGGTATGGGCTCGTTCGGGTGGTGAAAAGGGGAGTTTGTCCGTGTTTTAAGGCAGACGGAAGTATCCTATTTCTAACCCTCTGTAGTAAGGCAGGTATCTAGCTAGTTTAGAGCCGTTCTGCTACTCGATCTTACTAGACGCGAAGGTATCATAAGGCTAACACAAGGGTTTAGCAAAGCGAGGTTGTTGGAGTGCATGCCAAGGGCTTCTCAATGTCTACCCAATTTGGACTAGTGCGGTGGTCCTTGCGCAGATACCGAGACCCTTTCTGATCCTCGGATCGTCATGCTTACTTGTTCATATCATAAGGCTGACACAAGGTTTAGCAAGGTGAGGTTGTTGTACGAAGTAGTACATGCCAAGGGCTTCTCAACGTCTACCCAATTTGGACTAGTGGGGTGATCCTTACGCACATGCCGGAATCGCCGCTCAACTCCTTCACATAGCCATGATCCAAGAGCGTGCTCAACTCGTCCGCTCTTGGCGAACAATTCCAGACGCTGACGATGACACATCACGGCACTCGGTGTCGTATTCCAGCTGTTTCGCTGCGCCACCTTCCGCAGTCATCACGCGTTCCTTCACATCGATCATCTGAATAAAAACGTTAACGTCTGAGAGAATATTTTGAAGAGGAAACATTCCAAGGCCGAGATATGGTCTATCGAGGGCCCAGCACGGGGTGTAAAAGATGCCGCGAACGACACACGAAATGCGACGAGACCAAACCCGCATGTCGAAGATGCACCAAGCGAGGCTACGTCTGTCCCGGCTACCGCGACTTCGGGGGCGTGGTGTTCCAGGACGATACCCGCCGCATTGTCGAAAAGCAATCTCGGCGAGCACGAAAAGTCTCGGAAAAGTCCGTCTTTACGCCCTTGACTGGATTGAGACCTGATGCGTATTCCATTGTCATCCCGTTCTTCTTCGAAAGACACATCATGGTCGCGGACCAGACCGGAATAACTTCTAGAGGACACTTCAATCACCTCATTGCCATGTATAGCAATGCAACACCCTCCTCACCTCTGGCTCTCGCGATCTTTGCTACAGCTGCAAGGGCGATGGCCTCACATCTGTGCCTAGAGCAGAAGAAATGCCAAGCGGCACCCTCCTCATCTCTGGCTCTCGCGACCTTCGCTACCGCTGCTAAGACAATGTCCTCGCACGTGTGCTTGGAGCAGAGTACGTTGTGGCACGTCCGGAACGACATGGCAGCGAGCCAAGCACTCATGAAAGCCGTCGCGGATCCAAAAGAGAGTTTACGCGACGAGACTCTGCTAGCAGTGCTATGCTTAGACTTCGGCACGCACTTCTCCCACCGAGGAAAACTCAAGAATTCGCCCCGTGCACACCTCGATGGCGCTCTTGCGCTTATACATCATCGCGGATCGAGGAACTTCGATGGACCAGTCGCACGTTCACTGTTCGCGGCTACGCGGAGCAACGTTCTACTGCAGATGCAATGGTACAGGGACCAGCGAATTGAAGAGGCGGTAGCGTCTTTCCCCGACGTTTGCATCGGCGTCGATAATCCGATCATGATGCTTCACTACATTCTCCTCAGAGTCGTGCAACTTGAGATACAGGTGTGCAAAACGAATTCACTAAACCGGAAAGGCCATCTCCACGATCAGTGCTACATACATCTCCTCAAACGCGCTCGAGACATTCACGCCCAACTGGACGCATGGATCGACGGCCTGCCCCGGGAATGGAAACTATTGTCTGAAAGCTTGACTGGACCTTGGCCTGCTCCCCACATCGTCAAATGTAGTCGCATTCCCGTATACCATGTCGCTAGTCTGCTTGCACAATGGCTGTGCGCCAGGTTGCAGGCTGTCAAATCGTGTTTTGTCATCGCGCGGTGGGAGAGCACAGCCCAGGCGACCGGGATCCATGCGGATTGCGATCTATATAAGAAAGAAGCACAAGCGATTGTCGAGAGCTTATGTCGACTCCTGATGCTCCTGAGAAGCATCTCCAGCCCGCTGCCCTCGGATGACGGCTTGTTTGGTATCAAGGCTGGTAATGCTGTTGATAGCGGCCGTGGTGGCGGGGATAATGCGCGCATGATTTCGCTCAATTTGTTGGGCCGGATGTTTGCTGTGCTTGATGAGCGGATGCCAGGCGCTGAGGGTTTTGAGGTGCATGATGCGACAATGGAATCTCTACGTCATGAGTATAGACGGATTTCGGTGGCGTTGGGGGATACCGAGTCTTATAGTAGTATCACTAGAAATATCCGTTTAACAGAGTAACAAGAGTGGGAGATGTACCAATCTGGGTCTTTGGGTGAAACGTGGAGTGAACGGGAAGGAGGTCATTCAGCGCGTACTCCGCCATATCAATGCTGAGTGTACCTAGACTTTAATGGTGTCGGCTGATAGTAGAGCTTTCCGTGTTCAGGCTGAGGCTTGAGGTTGGGTGCGGAGTTGAACTCTTCACCCTGCTATTGCCAATCAGCACTGCCCGCAGAAGGGGATATATTAGACCACTTTGACAGGCCTGTTTTGGGTATATAGTGTACGCCCGCAAGATGAATAAGGTGAAAATCGTCCATTTGGCTTAAATGTCTCAAATCCTTACCAAATGCTAGCTCTATAGAAAGGCTTCCAGTTTCCAGCTGCACCTGAGCTCTTATACCAAGTCAATCGTTACAGTTGTTGTTACGTCGTTCTAGTCTTCAAGAAAGTTCTCGCGAACCCCCGCTAGACATAGTCCCACATATTTCGCACCAACACGAGGTGCGGAATTAATCGTGTTCCGGGCTTCATGTGTGGCTTAGTTTGGTTTGGTTCGGTTTAGTTTATACTTACGCCACTCAGACTCGGGTGCCTTTCGGCCCGTAGGCTGGCTCAACTACTTCTGTCCCTTCGGATTAATGAAATTCCGTCGAGTCCACGTTTCATTCTAAGCCCGCCGCGCTTCGTCCTCACCTGCCTGTATTAACTGTTGCCAACACTAGGTATCCACCCCAGAGATCCTCCTCCTTACTCCTCCCTGCACTGCGCCTCCGAGAGTGATTTCCCAGTCGTCGGCTTTCTTGTTACCGGCCAGTCGACTTCGAGTCCAAATAGGAGATTTTGTAGCATTCTCCTAGGGAATGCCTAAGGCCAGAGTTTATAGTTAGCATAACCGTCCAGTAGCCATTGCAAATTTAATGGTCTAGTTAACTACGTTGAGATTTGGTTTCTAGGATTCGGCTTTCTCGTCTTGTGTGGCTTGGGATAACTGGGCAGCATCTGGATATAAGCCTAAATAGCTTAGCACCCTATTAAACTAAAACAACCCATTAACACAAGGCGATATATATTTAAATAATTAACTTTAACGCCCTAATTTAACATTTTAAGATGCCTAATTGCGTGTAAGGCACTGCATGGTAGGCGGGTGTAGGCACTTAAGAAGCAAAGGTATAGATTTAGATAGGAATAAGACGAATCCTTACGGAGTCGTAGTGGTGCAACACTAAGGCTATATAAGGGCCGTTACGTAACCGGGCACGTGCCAGGCCTATTCTAGTAGGATGCCGATAGGGGGCGAAGGTAGGCGTTACATTGCGTTTTAAAATGCCTATGCAAAAAAGAAAGCAATTTAGGTAATTTTATACGAGGTGGAGATACCCTAAGTTAGTATTCTAGCCTAGGCTTATCTCTAAAGTTTACTTTCCTGCTAGAGTTAGGTAGTTGCAACGCTAAGACGCGTTAGCTAACTAAATAAGTACTATTATACTTTTATACATTAGGTTAAGTGCGTTAGTTAAACTTTTTAAAGTGTGTATATTATCTATCTTATATTAAGTACCCTAGCCTAGCTTATCTATAGAAGCTAAATAATATAATTACTAGTATAGATTATCCTTATTAGATTTAAAAGCTATGCCTAGCTTGTAATACATCCCTCTGGATCTTACTTTATATCTAATAATGCCTAAATTCTATAAGAATGTTACGGTATCCTCCCTAGATCCCCTAACACTGCTAAGTCCTGTTCGTACTATTATTAGTACGCCTAGAACTATTCTCTAAACTTTACCCTAACTAGCAGTTAGTCCGCGCACTAGAAGCACAGACTACCCCCCTAAGTATTTCTACTTCGCACCTATTTTGCTATTTCTATTCTATATATAACGTCTTATATTTACCTAAATATTATACGTAGTAATTAATTAGTCTTTGCTGTAAGAACTAAAGGCCTACTTATTACATCCTTATAATATTACGTTGTGTTTCTACCCCTAGCTATTATAGCTACTAACGCGGACCTAATATAACAAATCCTCGCTAAACTAGCGTCTATCTAAGCTAGTAGTAAGGTAATTAAGGCTAGTAATAAAGCGTTATAGCAGACTCTTACCTAGTAAGAGGCCTAATACTATAATAATATAGCTACTCTCTAATAAGAATTTAAAGAACGTTTAGCTATAGTTAAATAGTTAGCCTTTTTCCTACCTAAAGCTATAGTAGAGGCTAAGGCTTAACTAGCGCCTATAACTACCTAAAAGTCTAAAACTAGCTTATCTCTCTTCTAATAGACGCCCCTAATAACCTAAGCTGCTCTAAATATCTAATCTAAGAAGCTCTCTAACCCGCTATTATTTATAGGAAGGAAAAAGGACCTACTACTCTTTCTAACTAAGCTCTAATATAAGCTTAAAGGAAACTCTAACTAATTCCCTAATAAAGAAGCGCGATTAATTTATGCTTACTCCTAACTTAAACAAGACCCTACTACTCTTATTAACCTATTAATAGAAAAGGATATTTATACTATAGAATAACTTATTAGGTTTCTTTAGGCTACTTATAGTAACCTAAACTGCAAACTAACTACCTAGAGCTAACTAGATAACCTAAAGTAGGAAAATAAGGGTTTCCTCTCTTACTTTACTAACTTCTAACGCCTAATTACTAATATAAACTTAAATAAGGGCGCCTAGATTAACTAGCTTTACTATTCTCTATTAGATAACCTTCGCTAAGTAATAGTTAGTATTCTAATCCCCTCGTCCCTAAATAACTATACTAACCTAATTACCTTATATAATAATAATATAAGGTACCTTCTAACCTGCCGCTTTGCTCTAACTACCTCTTAACGCTCCTCGCCCCCTTATAGGGATCCTAATGTAATAGAAATAGACTTAAGCTATATATCTACTAGATTAAAGGAGCGTAAGTACTATAGAGAGAAAGAACTATACTTTAAGTATAGTAAATATAGCTATATCTCCTATAACTATTCTATTTCCCTTCTCTATACCTAAAATAACAGTGTTCCTACCTCTGCCTGCTCCGCTACTCCTCTAACTTATTAGTAAAGAAGTTTTAGCCTAACTACCTTATCTTATAGCCCTTTTTAATAATCCTACTAAAGCTATAGCTATAGAAGTTTATAAAAAGGCTTATCTTAGAGTTAAGTTACTTCCTAGGACCTATATTATATTAGATTTCTACTAACTTTTAGACTGCCTTCCTAACTAAGGATTAGAAGTATTAAATTAATATACCTATCTTATTAAAATAGGGTAGACTTATTACTACGGTCTAAGCCCTTATTAACTTAGAAGCTAATAGTATTAGATATGTAAATTAAGATCTAGCGTGCTAATTAAATCTTTAACTAAAACTGCTTGCTTAGACACTGCACCTAACTAAATTTAATAGAAAATAACTTAAAGGAGGTTCTATTTTATATATAATCTCTGCTACGATTACCTACTATAGTTATAAGAAGTAATTAGAGCTATACGTAACTAATACTAAAAGATATAAGCTAATACTAGGCTAACCTTAGT
>MU005607.1:375526-399120 GCA_010405425.1 Lentithecium fluviatile CBS 122367 | reverse complement strand
ACTACAGAATACTAAGAATAATTATTAGCAATTAAGATAAGCTATTTATATCTAACTATTAGATAATATTAATAGTAATTATTAGAATAAAATAAAAACTATTAACGGCCTATTATCTATAAACAGATAGACAAACTAAATAAATAAACAGAACTATAAAAACCTACTTAAAAATATATAGTAATAAACTATAAAATAATTAGGTATTACTACTACTAATAGCTTAATTAGCATACAATAATAAAAAATTAGAAGTAATAGGATAAACACTGTTCTATGTAAACTATAGAAGACATTTACATCTCTTTAAAAGAACCTTACTAATAAAAGTATAAACTAAAATAGCGGTTAATAACGCTAAAGACATATACGAAGTATATAAAGAAATAAAGAAAAATATGCAAAAGGTATAATAAAAAAGCATTTAGTATAATAACTAAAAACGAAAAACGGCACCTTAGCTAAAGAAGAGGGATAGAGCATATCTGCTTATAAAAAATCTTTGCATAACACGACTAAGTAAGGGACTAAACTACGTAAAAGTTAGACCGTTTTTAGTTCTTAAATAAATTAGCCTAGTAAATTATAAACTCTAACTCCTAAGTAATGCGAAGGTTTACCTAGTATTCTACGTATCCGCCCTAGAACTAGCAGACCCTAGGACACTATTATAAACAACGTTCTACTATTAGAAGGATAAAGATGATAAGTATAAAGTTAAAGCACTACGCGGGTACCGCGAAGTAGACTAATAAGACTTCTAAGATAGCGACTTCTACTAGAAATAGCTAGTAAAATAGAAAGGTTATCCTAAGTTAGAAAATATATAGGAACCTAAAGCTAACCTATAAAACTATTAGCAACTACTTAAAGAAGTAAGACTAAGGTTTAACACCTACTACTATATAAAATAAACGTAACTATAAAGCTAGAATAAAAACAAATAGAAGTAACGCACTCTAGAAAGGTTCTAAGAATAAACTAGCATCTATAATGTTATAGCCTGCTACCGCGTCGTCTAGAGCTAATAGAGTAGACTATATTATTAGCGAAAACTCTATACTAATAAAAGCAGCTAAATAGTCTACCTTAACGTTTACTACCTTACTCTTAGCCTTAAGCTTTAACGTAAGGTATACAGCCTTTTTTATAGCACGCTCCTTAGCCTGCGCTAGAATCTTCTTATTCTATAATAACTAGGATATTACCTTTACTAATAGCTTTTTATTTACATCTATCTTTACTTAATATTCCTCTCTAGTCTAATTAAGTAATAACTAAGATATGTTAACGTATAGTTTTCCCGCGCGAACGCACTTAGCACACTTTAAATAAGAATTTAGTATAATATAGTAACTTAAGTTTTTAGAAAAACACCTATTATAAGGAACATTAGTAATAGTATTAGTAGTAAGGATTTTATAAAAGAGATAGAGTTAACGTTTATAAGAATTAAAAGACATAATAACCGCGGGATACTTATAAGGTAGGTAGGGCAAACTACTTATAAACTAACCTCGCAGAATGTTAGGTAATTAAGGACAATTATATAAAGGAAAGGGATAATATTATAATAGGTAGGTTAAATAAGCGATAGGAATAATAATTAGTTGCGTACCTAGACGCTAACAGAAGGTACTAAGATATAAACACTAATTATTATTATATTACGTAATTAATAGCCGCGCTAAGGACTAGTAATAGCTTTAGTAGAAACTATTATAACTATTAATAGTCCCGTAACTAACTATTAACACTAGAGCTATGTGTATATAGGAACAGCAGGAACCCTTATAGTTCCTAGTATTTAACTTAGTTAATAATCTATTATTTAGATTCTATTAAGTATTGTTAATTTAACAGTTTTATAACTTTAATACTAACTACCTGTTACTTACTTACGTAATTAACAGCCTCCTTCCTATTATCGCTCTTACTAGAGAACTAACTTACCCTTATAGAATTAGCTACCCTGTAGGGACGTAACACTAAGGTGCTTGCGTAGTTCTACGTAATACACCCCTAGTTATAAGGCGTTAGCTAAGCGCCTATTTAATAAGCGTATAAGTATAAGTTAAGGTAAAGAAGACTTTACGCGTGTTACAGCGTAATTATAGGTAAAGGCAGATTCTTACTTAGAGCTTAGTAAGGCGCTAGCTATGCTTATACGCGCGCGAGATATATACTAGCAGGCTAGCTCCTAGAGATCTTTTTCTCTTTAGCCTACTACTATTATAGCCCTTATACGTATAGCCCTTATTAAACCCTATTTTTTCTATCTTTTATTATTAAGTATTACTTTTAGTACTTATTAAGCATTATAGTTATTATTTATTAGAGCGCCGCTAACGTGTTATAGTCTAAACTTTACCGCGCCGCGCGCGACTGCGCTGCTACTAATGCCGCTGCTGTTAACTATTGCTGCTAGGGGCTCTCTAGGCTTACCTATAGTAGTAGTAGGGTGCGCCGTTCTTTCTCCTTCCTGCGCACTTCTACCTTACCCCTAACTTACCCCTAGAGGCTCTACCTTTCTAGTAGGGCGTTCTAGGAGCTCTCTAAGCGCAGCCCTACGTAGGTTATATAAGAAGTTATCTTTTAGGGCGCTTCTATAGGAAGTGCTTAAAGAGCTCTAGGGGTAGGGCGCGCTACTAGCGCTATGCCTCTAGGCACTTCTATCTCCCCCTCTTCTTGTATGTTATCCTATACGCTATGCAGATATATGCAGCAAGCGCCGCGAATAATTATATAAAGCTTGCTAGGCTCTATATAACTATTTAGATGCTCCTACGTTAAACCCCTAGAGAGGGGAAGCAGGAAGAGGAAGAGGAAGAGGAAGAAGAGGAGGAAGAGGAAGAGAAGAAGGAGGAGAAGAAGGAGCAGGGCGAGCTTCTAACTAGCCTCTTAGCGCGTTGCTAGCGCGTTATAAGGCTGCTTAGTAGGCTTATTAATTTATTAGTTATTTAAGTTTAGGGAAGGGGGGGGTTTTTTTTTATATTAATTATTATATTATAATAATTTTCTATGCTTATTAACTATACTATATATATCTACTAAGTTTAGAAGCTTAGTAAAGCTCTTAAACTATTATCTTAAGAGGTGCTTTATAAGTCTATTAGCTAGCATGCTACTTATCTAAAGATATTATATCTAGAAAACATCCTTTACATGCTTCTATTATAGCTATATATTTTAAATATTAATATAGCGTAGCTAAGTGTTAATTCTATTATTCTCTCTAATAATAAGATAGATTATTTATTAATTATCGCAGAAGATCTACTATATAATTCTAAAATTAAAGATAAGCTTTATAAAGAGGCGTTTTAGAGCTAGTAATTCTTTAGCAACCTATTCTAGCATAAGTAGCTTAGCTTCTATTATAGACGTAGCTACTATATGCTAGTAAGCTGCTTTCTATATAATAGGGCCTCTAAAGAGCTATATAATATACCTATAGGATAAGTAGCGCGTCTCTAGGTTATTAGTAAATAACGCGTTTCTATATATTATAAGCTGCGCTCTATTAAAGTTACTATATTAAATTTCTAGAAACTAGGTATAGAATAAGAAAATAATAACTTAATTAGCTGCTATAAGGTGTTACGCGCTTAGGTTAGTAAGAAAGTATAATAACTAAGACGCTATAAATGCTATATCTAGGTGTAATATAATTATAGTATATAAGATTAATCTAATACGCTCTTAGTACGCCTTAATTTCTTACTTTATTACTAATCCTAAGCTTCTAATAAGTAGCTTACCTAGAAGAGAAGTGCCTAAGAAAAACGCAGTATCTATAAGTCTAAACTTCTTTATAATCTTATTAATATAGGTATTATATATAAGGGTAATAGTTCTAGCTATTTAATCCCTAATAATTTATACTCCTAGAAACTATTCTACTAGTCTACGGTCTTCTATATTATGTACTACGTTAATCCCTTTAATTAGTGCTTAAGTATCTACTTTATTTATATAATAATATATTATAAGTATATTATTAATATAGAAGAGAATAAGAATAAGTAGGGCTCTTCTTTTAAGGCTATAAGCCTAAGCTTTCTAAGTATACTAAAGAACTTCTTATACTATAGTACTAGTAAATTACGCATGCTATATAAGGCTTATAGGAGTAAAACGCATTTCCTCTTCTTTATATAGCTGTTAGGCAGCTTGCAGGCTACGTTTAGCTACCTATTACGCTATGCGTTAAGAAAAGCGCCTATAATGTTAAGTTACTAGATCTTTAAGTTAAATTAAGCTATAATAGTAATTATAGTATAAAAGAAATACGCTATAAGCGTTATAGCATATATTAACTAGAGCGTATTCTTAGCTTAGAGATTTCCTTAGACGTAGATGCGAGCTTTACATTTCTTAAATATACTATCCTAATTATACTTATATATAAACACCTATTTAAGTAGTA
Source organism: Lentithecium fluviatile CBS 122367 (assembly GCA_010405425.1). NCBI lineage: Eukaryota > Fungi > Ascomycota > Dothideomycetes > Pleosporales > Lentitheciaceae > Lentithecium > Lentithecium fluviatile. The sequence goes on along the minus strand of MU005607.1, from coordinate 394,691 downwards.
GTAGCTTTATTTAAGCCTTAGATTAAATAATTTCCTTCTAAGTTTCCTTTTTAAGTAGGATATTAACCTCTTTCTAAGCTACCTATTAAAAGAGCTTCTTATATAGATGCAAAAGAAGTAATTTCTACTTAGTAGATAGTAGAGAAAGCTTATCTCTATAGACTTAAGCTTCCTCTTTTAGGTACTTAAATTTTTCTAGTAGACGTAGAGCTGCTATAATTACTATATATAGCGTTATATACTTATTATCTATAAGATCGTTAATTACTCTAGAGTAGATTATTTATAGGAGCTCTCTCTACTCTAGGCTAATATTATATAGCCTATAGGGGGTTACGTAAGCTCCTATACCTTCTCTAGAAGAATCTAGTAGATTAACTAAATCCCCGCGCTGCAGCCTATAGCTTACGCGCGTTAGTAGTTTATACATCTTTTTATTATACGCTTACTTAGAAGATAGTTCCTATACTTTATCTAAGCCTATTAGAGTTAATAGATTAGTTTAAGAGGTACTAGCTAATTACTTAGCGTATTAGCCTACGCAGCCTTCTAAGTCTAGTAGGCTTGCTTTATTAGGAGAGTATACTTTCTAAGAGCTACTAGTTTACTTAGTCTGCCCTAGCTATACTAGGCCTTTATTAGTGCCTTCTATAAGCTTCTATTATAGAGTAGGCTCTAAAGTATAAAGACTCTTTACTTTCCTAAGCTCTATATAGTTCTCTAATAGCTTACTAGCTAAGCTTACTACCTATATAGCTATATTCTCTACTAAGTTTTAATTACTAGACTAGCCTTCTAGTAAGTTATGCTTATATAGTAGTATACCTTTAAGCTTACGCTAAGAGGGCTCTTATATTACTTATAGCCTCTAGTACTTAGTTATACTAAAAAGCTCTATTACTTCTTCTATATTATAGACCTTACTATACTTATAAAGTATTATAATAATCTAGAGAGCCTCCTTCTAAGAAATAGGTAAGACCTCTTCTAGCTTATAGAAGCGCGTCTTATTAAACGTTACGTTCCTTATAGTAATTACTTAATTAAGCTATAGAATCTAAATATAATAGATATTAGAAGCTTAGTATTCTATAAGATACCTAATATGTGCGCGTAGGACAACTTTAAAAACCCTTCTATCGCGCCTAGCTGCGCGCTCTCTATTAAGTAGGTATACGTAGTAACTATATACGTATATACTACTCTAGTTAGAATAGAGATCTGCTATAGCCTTTCTAGGCAGCTCTAGCTTAAACTAATAGAAGTATTATTAAAACTACTAGTTAAGTACCTTACTTAGGCTCTTAAATTTATAAGTAGCTAAGGGGCTAATATTATAAAGCTATATAGCGCTCTTTACTACCTCTAGCTAGAGCTTCTTTAGTAGGTTAGCGCTTATTCTTATCTTAATTAACTTAGTAATAATTTCCTACTCTACTTATTTAGCTTCTCTGTTTAGCTTATAAGTGTATATAGGTATAGGCTTAATTTTATACCCTTACTCTTCTACCTAGTATTTATAGCGTAATTTTCCTTTCTATAGAAGTATTATAACGTTATTATCCTACAGAATCTTATAGATTTTACGCTTATATTAGGTACTAAGAAAGCTCTTAAAGTTCTTAAAGACACGTATAATTTCTGTAAGTATTTTACTCTATAAGTAATATATATAAAGCTTACTACTATACGTATTCTTAATTACTATAATTTAGAGCTCTCTACTGCGCCTAAGCGGTATATTAAAGAGATTCTATTAGATTCTCTAATAGGGGCGTAGTAATCCTTTACGCAGCTTTCTAGAGATTACTTATATTCTATATACTATTACGTAGTATTTATAATTAGCACGTATAGTACCTTCTATATAAACTCTCCTAGCACTTATTATAAGCTCTCTTAGAGCTGTAGTACTAAGGTGTCTAGCGCGTATATACTAGAGGTGCTCTAAGTTACTCTATAGATATATTTACTATAAGCTCCGTCCTAGTACTACACTTATAATAGAAGAGTAAAATAGTAAAGGCTTATATTTAATAAATATAAGATTATACGCGCGCTGTAGAGTAGCTAGTATAGTACTTATATTTATACTTTCTACGCGAAGAGAGTAGTCTAGGCCTAGATACTAGACCCTTTTATCCCTAAGAAGAGCTTCTAAGATAATGTTAATATAAAACCCTTCTACTATAATAACGTTTATAAGCGTTAGATCCTCTATACTCTTACTCTTTATTCTATAAAGTATCCCTCTAAGCTTATAAGTGCTAATCTCTAGAATTAGAAAGGATTAAGTTTCTACTTTAATATATTATACCTCCTAAGTCTTTTTAAATAATCTATAAATAAGCAGCTCCTTACTATTAATAAGATATTAGGCTACTTTATTATCTAGAATTATACTATTTAAGAGCGAGTGTATGTTAAAGTCTATAGTTAAGTAGATCCCTAGGTTTATTATAAGCTAGAAATTAAAAAGGTAGGCTTAGATACTTTCTAGATAGTCTACTAGAGCAGATCCCTTAATAAGCTTAGCTTTATTTAGTACTAAGATTATTAAACCTTATTTAATAAGATTTATATATACTTCCTTAAAGCGGGAAGTTATAATTTATATAAGAATTACCTATTAGTTCTTTTTTAAGATTAATATACTGCTATTAAGCGCTACGGTAAGGGTCTTATAGTTAAATAGAAACTATAGATGCTTTTTATTATACTTTTAGTAAGGGTAGAGCCTATTTAGCCTATTACTCTAAGTATTTAGACTTCTACTTTATATATTAGATTATCCTATAAGTGTTATAAAGATTCTAGAATTCTTATTATTAGCGCGTAACGCGTGTTCTCTAAGTATTAACCTAAAGACCTTACTAAGCTAATTAAGCGTAAGGACTTTATTTCTAAGAATGCTATTCTTAATAATCTTCTAGTATATATAGTAAGCCTAGTTTAGAGTAATCTTAGGTGCGAGAGTGTCTAGGAAATTCTAAGCAGCAAGCGTGCCCTTAATATTAGCAATCTTATACGTCTTTACGCGTAGATATAGGTAATTCTATTATTATAACTACGCGTCTAGAGTTATTATACCTAGCTTTGCTTTCTATAAGTGCGCTCTATAGTCTACTTAAATAGTATTCTCTATGCTCTCTTATATATAAGCTAGATCTTTCTTTAGAGCTTTAACTAGGTACTATAGCGTTATTTATTATCTTTCTATAAGCCTTATTATTACTAGTCTTATAAGCTTAAGTACTACTATAGCGTTTACCTAGTTCTATATTAATTATATACGCGTAGCTTCTAACGCCTAGTTACTTAATTTAGCTCTATACTTAGTAAGCTTATTCTAGTATTATATATCTTCGTCTTAAGTAAGCGTTAGAAGTATTAGAGCTTTAGAGAGGTAGTTTAGGGCTTCTAGCGCTATAAGATTAATCTTAGCGTATAGGTTCTTACTAAGCGCATAAAACTAGAGCTAGATAAACTAGAGAGGCTATATACTGCTATCTTTAAGTATAGTCTAGCTAGTAGAGAGGGCGTTAGTTATTATAATAAAGTGCGTAGCACGTATGTATAGGTTCTATAAGTAGTATAGATTAACTAAATAACGTTCTTTAGCTCTTTTAAGTGCGTAGGGAGAACTAACTACGTTTCTAAAGCGCTAGGCTTATAACTATAGTAAAAAATAGAGCTTAAAAAGCAGAGTTTAGATAATTAATAAATTTACTACTAGCCTCTAGAGATTAGCTAGAGAGATCTATATATACATAGCTTTAAGCTCTAGAATCTCTTTCTTCTAAGCTCGGAGCACTGTATTTCCGAAGCTTAGATCTTAGATAATTCTAGCTAAGGTGCTTGCGCAGTTCTACGCGATAATTATTCTATACTACGCCTACTATTAGAAACTAATACTACGTGCTATATCTTTTAGATGTGTAGCCTAGTGGTATAGAGCTAGCTTATTACACTAGCTAGTTCGCGCACCTAAGCATAGACTACCCCCTAAGTATTTCTGCTTTGCACCTATTTATATTTCTATTCTATACACAACGTCTTATATCTACCTAGATATTACACGTAGTAATTAATTAGTCTTTACTATAAGAACTAAGGGCCTACTCGTTGCATCCTCGTAACACTAAGGGGCTATATAGATACTAAACGTAAATTTTTTTTTTCCTTCTCTTTCTACTTCTTAGATATAGACGCCTCTAGGTTCCTACTCTTAATAACTTATATATAGGGGGACTGCAGATAGCTAATGCAAATAAGATAATTAAAAAGATATATAATATAATAAAGTTTATACGTAAGAAGTTATTATAAGCGTAAGCTACGTAATAGAAATATATAAACTAGACGTAAACACCTACCCTAGCGTACGCAGTAGGTAATTAAGTATAGCTTAACGCCTAAAATATCTAAACTAACTAATAGTTAAAGAAGCTAGACTAGAAGAACCTTAGCGTATTTTTAGTAGCTAAAGTAGTCTTATTCTATACTTACTAACTAAACCTATCTAGTAGTATTTTATATCTTACTAATCTAACTAGCTGCGCCTAAATCTAATTACCTGCCTAGTTAATAGAATCTACTACCTAAACCTATTATAATTAATAATAAACTAGAGTTTATTATAAAGAGCGTTAAGAGAATCTGCTATAATAAAAGGAAATAAATTTAAATTATCTAATCTAATAGACTAGCTATAATAAGTTATTATAGAAGCTAGCTAAGTTTCTAGAAGAGGCTAAAGTAGTTAAGCAATTCTATACTTAATACCTAAATAAACTAATACCTAGTAGCCTAGCACCCTAACGTATAATTTAGAAGAGAATAAGAGGGGGGATACTATTATAGTATCCGTTCTAGATTTCCTAATACTTCTAAGTTCTATTTATACTATTAATAGTACGCCTAGAAACTATTCTCTAATCTTTACTCTATCTATTAGCTAGTTCTCTTATCTAAGCATAGACTACCCCCTAAGTATTTTTACTTCGCACCTATTCGTATTTCTGTTCTATATACAACGTCTTGTATTTATCTAAATATTATACGTAGTAATTAATTAGTCTTTGCCGTAAGAACTAAAGGCCTACTTATTGCGTCCTCGTAACACTATAATATTAAGGGGTATTTAAGATATTATAGTCCTAAGAGGTAGCTAGTCTAATAAAAGTAGGGTTAGTTTTCTAGTAGTAGTAATAAAGAGAAGCGAGGATAGTAGTTATGTAAGTAGTTAGTAGGAAATTAGTATTAAAGTTATAAGACAGTTAAATTAATAAGAGTCTAATAGAATCTAAATAATAGATTATTAGATAGGTTAAACACTAGGAACTATAAGGATTTCTAAGGTTCCTATATACTTACTATGTCTTGTAGGTCTCGCGGATGTTGCTAGTCTTAGGGCGCTAAGTCTATTAAGACTCGCAAGACCTGCAAGACTTGCGGGACACGTAGGTGCACGTAACTAAGGTAGTCTAGCGTCTTAGCGCGGGGAGGGTATTACTGTGCACGCGCCATTATCCTGTTGTCTAATTTAAATGCGGCGTTGCTCCCCTCTCTTTTAGTTCGTAACACCTAGCTATTAGCAACTACATACCTATTAGAACCTAGCGCGAAGCCTAAGAGCTTACTTAAAAGCTTCTACTTCTCCTTATAGGTATTATGCCTTAACTAGCACTTACTCTTAGTAATAAGTAAGGCGCATTCTAGGCTAGGAACCTTTTATACGGCATTAATTATAAAAGGCTACACCTGCTTTTTGTATCCAAAATTAGCCCTTATGCCCTCTACAATTGCCTTCTCTACTAGTGTCTTAAGGAGGACCTCCACTATGGGCGCGCTCTATTGTAATTATGAGGTCCCGCCACCCGGCGTAGGGACCTTGGGGGCGACGGCGACGCTGTTTTGGTGCCCGTAAGGACAGCTATACGCCTGTTAACGGGGCATGAGGTGACGGGGCCTAGGGTGGCGGGCGGGGCGGGCGTCTTAGAGGGCTCGAACAACTCCGACATGTTAATGATCGACGGCGTTATCAATGGGCGACAACAGGTATGTGTGAGGGTTGATTTTTACTATGTCTTGACCTGGAATCTGATATATTAGGCGTACCGAACAGGTTTCAGATTACTACGCAGCAGCTATTTTACCTAGCGTAAACTATACGCCCCACCCCTGTACGCCACCGACTCCTCCGGAAATCATTCTGACGCCCTTCTGATCAGATGTACTGAACAGGCCCTTAGACCCGCGCATCTACCTGCTCCCTTCACAGGTGGCATTCTTATCTTATTCAAATGATCGCGAATTGCAAGCAGAATGCGAATGCCTTGCCCAGGGTGCCGTCTTCCAGCTGAGATTCAGCTCGCGCATGGTGGAAGGCAGGTGCGCGCTGAGGCCATCAAGGCGGGGCCGCTGTCTGGCACGATTTCGTCACAGATTGGTTGTTCCCTTGTCGCTCACGTCGGAGAGGACACCGGCCAGCTGATACATTTGCATGATCATGCATTCCGCTCGGCAGCGTTGCTTTGACATCTGCAGTTGGGAGTGGCTGTCGCGCTCTGTTCAGCTCTGTTCGGCGGCTGATGCAAGTCGTCGCAAAACCAATCAAGATGGCAGCGCGAATACAAAGGCGGAAGTGTGTCGTGCGCGACAGCAAGGTGGCGCGGCTGAGCTGCGGAGCAGCTGTGGTAAGGTGGTATGATATAGAACGATCGATCGCGCGACATGACCGTCTCTACACCGTAAACCATTATCCTCCAACCATCACAACTTCATTCACACCAGTCTCAATATAACATCACAGGGTCGGACGACTACGGACAGTATATTCAAAATGGGCAAGCAGGAACTGATGAACAGCTTTTACGACATCGACAACCTACTCACCATAGACATCACCATCCCAGCAGCAGACTGGCAGGCTCTGAAGAATGCGGAGCCACGCGGAGGAAGGTGCAATTTTGGTTACATCGGCGACCGCTTCGACTGGTACAAGGCGACGCTCGTCAAAATCTCCGGGACAAAATTCCCAGCCGCAGGGTCGCAAGGCTTTCCCGACGTGGGCATCATCAAGAAATCATACTGCGGGTCCTTCAGCACCACCAAGCCGTCACTCCGCCTCGACTTCTCTCGCAATGTCGCTGCCAATGAGAAGGCGGTTGAAGATTTGATTGGAGCGAAGACGTTGACGTTGAACAACAGCGTCCAGGATTCATCGTACATCAGGCAGACTCTTGGGTACGAGCTGTTCCGACAAGCCGGGTTACCGTACGCGCGCTGCAACTACGTCAAAGTCGTCGTGAATGGTACTAGCATGGGCATCTATATCAATCTTGAGCCTATCAAGAAGCGCTACGTCGAGCACATCTTCGGCAATGCCAAGGGCAACGCTTACGAGCTGGAGGTGGGTGAAGATCTGGATCCGGCGATCGTCAATGCCGGGAAGATTAGTTTTGAGGGCTACTCAGACTTTGAAGACTCGAAAGACCTCAAAGTTGCAGCTTCGCAGATTGCTACTGGTGGTTTGGCTGCGGCGCAACAGGTCGTCGACATGGACGAGTTCATCCGATTCTTTGCTATGGAGTCCCTTCTCAAACACTGGGATGGATACACACAGAACAGAAACAACACGTATCTTTACAATGACACGGTCGCGGTTGCAAACCCCACGGCTGCTAATGTCAAGTTCAAGTTCATCCCCTGCGGCATCGATCAGATTATGCAAGAGGGACGAGACTTCAACATAGGCAGCTCATGTGTGCTCGCAAACTTGGTCCGCAACGACACAGGGGTAAAGGCAAAGCTCTTCGCGGCTATCAGAAACTACGCAAACACCATCTTCAGTCGAGACAACCACGAGAAGAGTCTCCGACCGTTCATCGACAAGACGGAGGCGCTGCTGAAAGGCGCAGGAGTCGATTCGTCACAAAAGATCAACACCGTCAGACAGCAAGTCAAGTTGATCAGGTCTGGTGCCTTCCAACTTCTGGGCGAAATTCCCACGGATGCGCCGCTGCTGATGAATCAATTTGTTGGAGACTGCATCCATGCCAGCAACTCCGAATTCGTTGGCGGCACAGGACCAAATGCGCACCAAGAAGTGTATCACAATGCAGTCCTCGGGACCGGTGCGCCTGCTGACCGTTGGAACATTTTTCCTGGTGGTGCGGTTGCATCGTACAAGTTCAAGAACATGGCGTATAACACGTGGCTTCACTGTGGGAGTGCGGACGTGAAGACTCCTGGTGGCAATTCCAACATATACGCCTTCCGGACCGATCCAGATTCAGGCAATGATTTCGTCGTGGAATCGGTGGGAGTCAAGCAGTGGCATGCGTCTGGCTTTTTTAAATTGAAGAGCGCGCGGACATCGCAGTACGTCTTCTTCAGTGAGACAGACCTGACACCGAAGGGGAGGAAGGAGGTCCATCAGGTTGGAGATGCAGCCAAAGCGTCGGTTTTGTTTCTGTTTTAGTTCTCTGGGGCGCATTCACTCATTTCGTTCCAACTTTACCCACGGATTGTAGGCTTTACGCGACCGGCAACCAAGAATTCAAACCAGCCGTCTAAATAGGTGTGAAAATACCAAGAGTCTGTCATTATCATCTAGGCTAATAGACTGAATGCCTCAATCATGCTCACGTCTTACCCAAACAGCGACAAGCCGCTATCCCAGAATCCCACACAGGCGATCCACGTACACCCCCTTCTCGTCAATACAGGATAATGAGGAGCACCAAATAGGCTACAGCCGCGTCACGACTTGGCAACCCCCGAATATCGCCCCAAATTCTGCATTCCAATCACCGTGGATAGAACTCTAAAGCGGTCAGGCGAGCATGCAGAAGGGTAGGGCAACAAGTATCACGGGAGACATGGAGGGCCGCGAAACGACTATGAAGCAAATTCTCAAGTCACCTACAACTGAACTTGTGCTGTCAGTGGAACATTCTTCTGATGATGAAAGGCGAATACGACTGGCTATGTGGGCGATCGATCTAGTTTTGCATAGATGGAACCGCGCGGTAGTCCATCTCCCAAGCTGATAATCGCCAGTCAGCATGCCATTTTGTGCAATGGATTTACCATGGTCTCTACATCGATGCAATAGGGTTGGCTTTGTCATGCGGCTGGACCTCCAGGCATGCTCACTGCAGCCGTCTTTTCATTTTGTGGAAATTGCCCTAAACCACCTACAGCAACAAATGATCAATCGGTGTACCAAAAGGTATTGCCGGGGGTGTGAAAGTGTGAGGGGATGCTCGCCGCTAGCCCAGGTCAGACTATGGTGAGAATTCGATGGTAAAGGCCTGGCGTGCCGTCACCGTACATCTGCATAGCAAATAACCCATTCGCCGTGACCGGAAATTCCGCAGTTCTCCCGACAGTCACTTCCATTCGAAGGGCAGGAAGACTACCGCGGATTTCAGTCGCCTAAGGCGCTTCCGTCAAAAATGCCTCGTCCCCTGCCGATGGGTGCAACTCTTGTGCTCTTGTCCTCGCCCCAGGTATTACCTGTTAAGCGCCTGTATCATCTGCCTGTAAGTGCCATAGCGTACGTATTATCATCTCTATTCATTATAACAGGGTTGTAGGTATCAAAGCTTCCAGTAATTGTGAAGCAGTTCATGGCACATGACTCCGGCCCCATCATCCTTGCACGATGCTTTATCGTGTCTAGGGCATATGGAATGTAAGTGGGGAGCTCCGGTGAGAGAATTTCGGGTGTAATAAGCTGTGCAGAGTAGATGAGGGTGACTCCTAGCATCGGCGCTTAAGTTTTCATGGCAGGTCTCATAGCCTAATCCGTCCCATTATGAGCTTTAACTACATATCTCCTCCTACCCCGCTCCAAAACATATGCCATGGTAGTCCCTCCATCTCTTACGCCACCAAGCCCACTAGGTCATTCTCGATTCACCTTCAGTCAATCTTTCCTGGGCTTCCGACCACAATACGACTCAAATCGACAAACTCAAGTACTCAACAGGGTCCTTCCAGGTATCACGGTACAGTTCCAACGCGTCTTTCAGCAACCGTTATGGAGTAGATATCATCAAACGCGGACACCGCACGTCGAAGACACCTACCTGCCGCCTAAAGCCGGAAAACACCTATTCGTCTGGGTGAAGTTAGTGGAACCTCCGCTCAGAGGGCGTGGGACCTTCCTGAGGAGAGGAAAATCGGAACCAAGCAAAAGGAGCCTCCCGCCGCTCCAAAACCCCTGGCTGGATCTGGTCGCTCACAGATTCCGAACAATCAGTCTAGTGCTCGGAGTACGGCCCTTTTGCTGCCCGTGTGTCTCCGACCTGGCAGTGGCACCATCTAGCCAAAAGATCCTCGAAATATTCAAGTAGCACAAACAGCAACTCATCAAACTGTTATAAACTCTGCGATACCCATGGACCTTCGCCTAAGTGCCGGTCTGGCCCAGTCTCAGAGACAGGGAGTGACTAGCAAGTCTCATGACCTACAAACGACTTCGACAGCAGCAAGCCATTTAATTCCACGAAAACCGGTACCAAATGGCCATGGCCGATCTCCAGCCTCGACTCAACAGCCAACAAACAATTCCGGTGCTCGCTTGAAAAGTCACAATATTTTCCAGAAGCAGAGTGTTACCAACGCTCCAAGCATTCTCGATCTTAAAGGAACCACGCCCTCAAAGCAACGATCCAATTCATCTCAAGCTACCAACGCAGCAAAGACGCGAAGGAATTACAGCCAAGGATTAGAAGAAGAATGTCAATCTTTGAGAAATCAAAATCAGGACCGGGGTGCAAGAAAATTTTCCGAACAAAGCGCAGACGCCCATGTTGAAACGAATAACGGGTACCCTTCCCAAGACAATAGTCATCCCCATTGGGAATCGCCAGAGATGGGATCAATCAATTCAATCAGGTAATGGGCTCATGCCTAAACTGATTGGTGCCAAGATAGCTTTATAATTAATCTAATTAATTGTATAGCATTTTTAGGCTAAATTAAATTAAAACCTGATTAATTAGAAGCTTTTAGGTATAAAAATAGACGTAACTGTACACTAAGCCTATATAAGGAAATTATATAGGATAATAAGGGTTAAGAGTTATAAAAAGAGTTATATATAGCTAGAAGAGTAGGGGCGCTAATAAAGTAAGATATAGAAATATCTTAGAGCTCCTACTCTGTAATATTATAAGTTATATTAAGGACATTATTAGGAAGCTCTATACTCTTATTAAGAGTACTATTAACGTCTATAAATAGAGCCTTTAACTAAGACTTTACGTACTAAGCTGTAGAGAGTAACTAAGAGCTAAGCTTATATCTCTTAGGCTCTATTATATCTCTAGTTTCTAAGAACATCCTCTTATAGTAATAGGATAACGCTAGAATTAATAGCACGTTAATTATAAGCCTTAATAGGTTAGGGTACTAAGGCCTTAGCTTAAGCTAATAGCTAATAAGATTATAGTAGTAAGGGTAGTTCTTAGCTACTATAAGTTTGTAATTCTACTATATATTAAACTTATCTAGAGAGTTAATGTTAATAGGTAGGCCTTTAGGTCTTAGAGGTTTTATAAACTTCTTAGTAAAGGTATTAATATTCTAAATCTTTACTCTCTTATTTAGAGGAGAGTTGCTAGGGCAGGTATCTACTAGTTTATATTCTACCTAAAGCTCTTAAAACTAATAGTTAGCCTTAATAAGCTAGTATATATAGTTATTTACCTATACGTTTTTAAAGTAGTACTTATAGTAGGGATAGAGTATAGTTAACGTGTAATAGGCTAGTAAGTTATTAAGCTTAGAGTAGTACTTTAAGAGCTTTATATAAGCTACTATTATATTAATTTTAATATAGTCCTCTAGCGCGTTAGGCTTATTAAAATTAACACTCGCCTATTATTATATAAGGCTCTTAAAGTAGCTAAGAAGATACTTAAAGGTAGAGTATACCTTATAGATAGTACTATATTATCCTAATTGCCTACGCCCCTCTAGTTTCTTAGTAGCCTTCTTTAAGGGCTATAAAATATTAACGTACTAAGTAATTATAGCCTAGTTATTAGATTTAAGACTAAAGGACCTTACCTACTTAGGCGCAGTAGATCTCTTAGTCCTACGCGCCTAGCATAACGCCTTCTTAGTACGCGTTTTATTAATATAATATTTAATATAGGCGTTAACTATAAGGTAGAGAGTAATAGCCCTTATAAAGGTATTATAATAGCTATTCTACTAGGAAATAATAGGCTTAACAAGCTCTAGAAGCTTAACAGGCGTTATATTACTCTTAGGCTGTTTAGACTTAAGAACCTAGCGCTAGAGACTATTAAAAATATTATACTACTATAGAGTTTAAATTAAGTAAAGTACGTTAATAAGAACTCCTAGTAGCTCTTTCTATTACTACTTATATATAAGCTCCTCCTTAGTCTTAGCCTATAACGCGTTATTATTAAATAACTCTTTATTAACTCTATATATTACCTACTATCTTACTAAGTTAAGTAAGTAAGGCCTATAGTATAAGTATTAGTTAATAGAGAAAAAGCTATACTTCTAAGCTAGCGCGTTAATAGCTATATTATTATTAGTAGTATTATTAAGAATAAAGTAGCTAACGTAGGACGTAACTATCCTAAACTTCTATAGAGTCTTATTAATTACTTTAGCTATTCTTTCACCTATATAGGCGCTAGCAAGCTGTAGAAGGGTAAGAGGCAGGTTATAGATTTTACTATAGGCGTTAACGTAGTAGTAGATAACGCTGTAGAAGGCTGTTAAGATTCAAGAATGTAGAATAAAGGGCGAAAAGGATAGGACGACAGCGTTGGTGCGGGGCGACACCGTATCACCGCAACCAAGATTATGTAATAACACTATCCCGCTAAGCGACAACATCCCGCTAAGCGAGGGATAGTTAACTATCTCTAGATGGCTAAACCCTTCTATACTTCCTAGATAGCGGCACTCTAAAGGGATAGTAGTATTATATATAGGAACCTAGGAACCCCTATAGTTCCTAGTATTTAACTTATTTAATAATCTATTATTTAGATTCTAGTAAGTATTATTAATTTAATAGCTTTATAACCTTAATACTAACTACTCTATTACTTACTTACGTAATTAATAACCTCTTCCTTATTATTACTTCTACCTAAGAACTAACTTACTCTTATAGAATTAGCTACTTTATAGAAATATAACACATTAAACACCCTTAATATAAGTAACTTTAAAGGTATTACTACAGTTACTAACTCTAAGAATAAGGTAGCTAAGCTAGACCTATGCTATAGAGACTATAATAAACTTAAGAGATAGATTCTTTAACTTAAACTCTACTTCTATATCTTAGGACTAGAAATAAAAGGAAAGGAGAAGGTTATTCTTATAGTATTATACTTATAAGGCAAAGTAGCTACCTAGATCTAACTATACCTATTAAGCTACCTAGCTAAAAAGAATTGCGAAGGTAACGCTATTAACTAGATTATTAAAGACTATAAGAACTTTAAGAAAGAGCTTAGGTAGCTTTTTAGTATTACTAACTAAGTACCTCTTACTAAATAAGCTATATAGTAACTCTACTAGACACACTCTATTACTAATTATACTATATACTTTAAAAAATACGCTATGCAGCTTAACTAGAAGGAAGTACCCTTAATAGTTATATATAAATAAGGCTTAAAACTAAAAATCTATAAAGAACTACTACGTTCTAGAAACTTTATTACCTTTCTAAAGAATTTTTATAAAACGTCTATTAGAATTAATACTAAATAGTATAAACTATATTAAGAACTACGTTAGTAAGGATAGAAGCTACGTTTTAGCTTTAGAAAGCTACCTAATAGCTATCTAATAAAGCTTTAAACTTTAAGTAACTAATAGCAGCGCTACTAATATAATAACTATAGTTATTAGCTAATAGAAGAAATCTAGTATAATAACTTAGAGAAAAGGAAAAAGAGAGGACTAGGCTTTTATAAGCTATATTAGCGCAACTCTAGAGGACCTTTAAAGAAACTATAATTCTAAGAAGTAGAGACGCGTAAATGCTTTATATATAGTAAGCTTAGCTACCTTATAAAAAACTACTATTTTAAGAATAAGGTTAAATAACAGCTAAACGTTATATTTAAAGATAACTAGGAAATAAATAAAGACGAAAAATAAAACGTGCTTAGTAAAATTAAAAGAATTAACTTAGAAACTATAGAACGCCTAGATACTTTAGATAAATAACTTTATAAAGTTCTAGAAGAACTTAATAATAAAGAAGAACCCTACTACTCTATCTAGCAGGCGCTAACTCTATATCTAAATATAAGAGAACCTTACTTAGGCATACTTATAGTATAGGACTTTCTTAAAGAGATTAAGACATAACTACGCGACGAAGATGCTCTACTATATAGAATACTAGAAAAGAAACCTAAACTTATAAAAGAAAATAAAGGACGACACTGTGTAGTTACTTAAGAAATGCAAGATACTATAAAATATAACTATAAGTATTAGAATAAAAGCTAGAAGTATAATAATAAATAACTAAACTACTAACTATGCTATTATACTAATATACGTAACTCTAAATATAGAAGTATAAGCTATATAATATGTATAGATAACTACTATAAAATACATTACGTAGATAAGATTAATAGAAGCTACTTTCCTAGAGCTAGATATTAATGTAAATAGAAAGAGTTTAATTACCCTATAGACAAATGCGATAAGCACCTATAGGATAAGCGCGAAGCATAGTACTTCCCGTAGAAAACTAACGTGGAAAACACAGTATGCACTCTACTAGTAGACGGCATCTATATCTAGGATAAATAGTAAAACTTCCTAGGAGCAATATGTAAGAAGCACTATAATAAAAAGAAAAAGAATAAATTCTACTTATACCCTCTAGTATTTGCTATATAAATTAACTCTAGATATAGTATAAGATATAAATTTAGCAGAAGATAAAGTAATAATAACTATTAAGCACCTAAGTTTAGACAATAGCCTTTTTTAGACTAAAACTAAGGCGAGAAGACGCCTTTTAAGAATTTAATACTATAGGTAACAGAGTATTAATAAAACTTACTATCTAAGTTAGAACTATTAAGGCTAGAGCTATAATAGACTTAGGAGCCTAGAAGAACTATATCTTACTAGCTACTATAAGAAGAGTAGAACTTATATTAAAGTAAAAAGAATAGTCTTATCTTCTATATATAGGAGATAGGGCACTAATGCCTAAAATACTAAGAATAGACTATAAAGTTAAGATAACGCTTAAAATTAATAAATACTATAAATAGATTACCTTTAATATACTAAGATTCTCTAGTTATAAAGTAGTATTAGAACTACTATAGTTAAGAAGATATAACCTATACATTAAATAGAATAAGAAAAAGATATTTCTAACGCGCTATAACTATGCACTATAAGCGAAGCCTATACATTAGTAGAATCTAATAATAAATAAAAGAGAACTTAATATACTCTCGCGACTAGAAGTTAATAATATAAATTAACCTTAGAAGACGCTAGCAGAAACTACTAGGTTAAGTAATATAAGAAGATAAGCACTAGTATAACTTATAACATTCCTAAATAATATAAGAAATAGAAATATCTATTCTAGGAGAAGGAAGGAAAAGTAAACCTACCTAAACACTAACTCTAGGATTACATAATTAACCTAGAAGAAGGGAAAGTACTACTCTTTAGACTACTCTACGCAAAAACTAGTAAAGAACTTAAATAGGAAAGAGAATTTATAAAGAAAAACCTAGAGAAAGAATATATTTAAACCTTAAAATTGCTAGCAGCTAGCCTATTTACCTTTATAAGGAAGAAGAATAGAGAACTATAACCCTATATAGACTACTAAAGACTTAATGTAATAACTATTAAAAACTAGTATCTACTACCTAACGTAGGTAAACTAAGGAATAGACTTGTAAAAGTAACTATCTTTACCTTACTAGACCTCTAAGATAGCTACCACCTTATATAAATAAAAAAAGGCGAAGAATAGAAAATAGCATTCTAATTAAGATACAAACTCTATAAATACTTAGTTATACCCTTTAGACTTACTAATATACTAGTAATATTCTAAGTACTAATTAATAACATATTAAGAGAACACCTTAATATATTTATTATTGCCTATATAGACGACATTCTTGTCTTCTCTAAACATAATAAGGATTACTAAGAACACGTTAAGGTAGTACTTAAGGTACTAGAAAAAGTAAACCTACGCCTAAAACCTAAGAAATGCAAGTTCTATATATAAGAACTTAAATTCTTAGGCTTTATTATTAACACATAAGGCATTAAAATAAGCCTAGATAAAATTAAAGCTATACGTATATAGCTATAATTAAAAATAGTAAAATACATTTAAACGTTTCTAGGATTCTATAGATTTAATTAATAGTTTATTAAAAAATACGCAGTAGTTACTACACCCTTAATAGAACTTATAAAGAAGAATATACTATTTATATAGGAAGATAAATAGGAAAAGGCCTTTTAACTTCTATAGATAGTATATATTACGCTACCTATACTTATTAACTTCTAGAATAATAAGCTATTATAAATTAAAACTAACGTAAGCGACTACGCCCTTAGAGCTTACGTAAAGTAAGAAAGAAATAGAAAATAGCATCTAATAGCCTACTATTTATAGAAGCTTATAGACGCAGAAATAAGATATAATATTTATAATAAGGAACTATTCGCGATCGTTAACGCACTTAAGTATTAGCGAATCTACGTACATAGTTGTTCTAAACTTATTATCTTTACTAACTATAAAAACCTTCTAAGATTTATAATAATAAAGGATCTCTTACTATAATAAGCTAGATAGTCTAAAGTACTTAGATAGTATAAGTTTAAAATCGTATATATACTAGGAAAGGAAAACGGACGCGCTAATATACTAAGCTAATAAAGTAACTTAGTAGGAGATAAAATAATCGCACGCGCTGCTATCCTAATATAAAATAAAGATAGATTACTTAGCCTTATATAAGAGCTTAATACGCTACTTATAATAGAATAAAAAGTACTAAAGAAATAAGAAGAATAAATTATTAAGTAACACTATAATAACCTAATGTATAAACATCCTAGCATTATAAGGATTATAGAGCTTATCTAGCGTAACTACTAGTTTAAGGAAATAAAGTAAAAGGTTATAAACTACATTTAAAGACGCGCAGACTGCTAGAAGAATAAACATAGCACCTATGCACTGTATAGAGAAATGTAAGCTATTTAGGTTCTAGACAAACCCTAGACTAATATATTTTTAAATTTTATTACTAGACTACTAACTTTAAGGGACCCTATAACTAATATATTCTATAATATAATACTAGTAATTATTAACTAATTTACTAAGTATGCAGAAATAATTCTATTCTATAAAACCTATATAGTAAGATAACTTAGATTTATAATCTGTTACGGTATCCTCCCTAGATCCCCTAACACTGCTAAGTCCTGTTCGTACTGTTATTAGTACGCCTAGAACTATTCTCTAAACTTTACCCTAACTAGCAGTTAGTCCGCGCACTAGAAGCACAGACCACCCCCCTAAGTATTTCTGCTTCGCACCTATTTCGCTATTTCTATTCTATACACGACGTCTTGTATTACCTAAATATTGCACGCGGTAATTAATTAGTCTTTACTGTAAGAACTAAAGGCCTACTCGTTGCGTCCTCGTGATATAATCCTAGACTAACTAGTTAGGTATTACGAAATACTAAGAATAATTATTAGTAATTAAGATAAACTATTTATATCTAACTACTAGATAATACTAATAGCACTTATTAAAATAAAATAAAAGCTATTAACGGCCTACTATCCGCAGACAGATAGATAAATAGAATAAATAAATAGAACTATAAAAACCTATCTAAAGATACATAGTAATAAACTATAAAATAATTAGGTATTACTACTACCTATAGCTTAACTAGCGTATAATAATAAGAAATTAGAAGTAATAGGACGAACACCGTTCTACGTAAACTATAGAAGATATCTACATCACTTTAAAAGAACGCTACTAATAAATATATAAAGTAAAATAGTAGCTAACAACGCTAAAAATATATAAGAAACATATAAGAAAATAAAAGAAAACATATAAAAAGCATAATAAAAGAGCATTAACTATAATAATTAAAAATAAAAAACGGCACCTTAGCTAAAGAAGGGGGATAGAGCATATCTGCTTACGAAAAATCTTTATATAATACAACCTAGTAAAGGATTAGATTACGTAAAAGTTAAACTATTTTTAGTTCTTAAATAAATTAGCCTAGTAAATTATAAACTCTAACTTCTAAGTAATGTAAAGGTCTACCTAGTATTCTACGTATCTACCCTAGAACTAGTAAATTCTAAAACGCTACTATAAAAAATATTCTACTACTAAAAGGATAAAGATAATAAATATAAAGTTAAAGCACTACGCGGGTACTACGAAGTAGACTAATAGAACTTCTAAGATAATAGTTTCTACTAAGAATAGCTAGTAAAGTAGAAAGGTTACTTAGAGTTAGAAAATATATAGAAACCTAAAGCTAACCTATAAAACTATTAGTAACTACTTAAGAAAGTAAGACTAAGATTTAGAGCCTATTACTATACTAGATAAGCGCGACTAAGAAAACTACTTATAGCTAAAGAATAGTGCTATCCTCTATAGAAATAAAGGGATTTAAACTACTAAGACTAGACTCTAAGGGAACTAAGAATAGGAAATTATTAAGAAGCTATTTTAATAAAGAATTAGGAAGAAGAAGACTATTAACCTATAACTAGCCTAGGTTAGCGGGGGCTATACCTATAGAAAATAAAGGTATTATACTTAATTTATCTAACTACTTCTAGATATAAAGTAAGGTAAGGTTCTAATAGGCTATATCTTACTTATAACTCTTTAACTCTACTAATTTACGCTACGCGTAAGTAACTACCTAAGTAATCTACGCTATAGATTCCTCTATATAAAGAAGCGCTAGTTTCTTCTTACGCTTCTTCTACTCTACCTTCTTCTACTCTACCTTCTTCTACTCTACCTTCTTCTACTCTACCTTCTTCTACTCTACCTTCTTCT
>MU005607.1:246118-375426 GCA_010405425.1 Lentithecium fluviatile CBS 122367 | reverse complement strand
CTTCTTCTACTCTACCTTCTTCTACTCTACCTTCTTCTACTCTACCTTCTTCTACTCTACCTTCTTCTACTCTACCTTCTTCTGCTTCTCTTTAGAAATAAATAAACTATACTTAGCCTTTACTATAATACACCTAGTATAGTAACTAGACGCTATATCTATAAAATATTATAAATTCTTCTTTTATAATAACTATACTAGATTAATATCTTTTACGTAGCTATATAAATACGCGCTACTTAAGACTAACGCTCTAAGGTAGAAGTCTTCTTATAAGGCGCACGCGCTCTGTAAATTTAGTATTTCTTAGGCATAGTTAGTAAGGTCTAAAGAATATAAACTAGGCGTAGAGAACTATAGACTTTATACCTATAGTAGAAATATAGCACAGGAGGATAAGCAGAGGTATTAGAATAATTACCTAGAAAGAGGAAAGATAATGTTAAGATCTAAGAATATAGAATAAAGGGTGGAAAGAATAGGATAATAGCGTTAGTATAGGGCGACACTATATTACTATAACTAAGATTATATAATAACACTATCCTACTAAGTAATAACATTCTACTAAGTAAGGAGTAGTTAACTATTCCTAGATAGCTAAACTCTTCTACACTTTCTAGATAGCGGCACTCTAAAGGGATAGCAGCGTTATATATAGGAACCTAGGAACCTCTATAGTTCCTAGTGTTTAATTTATTTAATAATCTATTATTTAGATTCTAGTAAGTATTATTAATTTAATAGTTTTATAATCTTAATACTAACTACCCTATTACTTACTTACGTAATTAATAACCTCTCCCTTATTATTACTCCTGCCTAAGAACTAACTTACTCTTATAGAATTAGCTACCCTATAGGAACGTAACAAAGGCCTTCTTACTACCCTTAATAGACTAGCTGTTAAAGCTAAAGTGTATCTTACTAATACCTTAACTTAGTTTAGAGCAGATCTTAGGAATAAGGTAGTTATATAGACGTAAAATATATACTAAGACGCTATAATAAGTCTTCTAGATAGCTAGCTTAGCTTCTAGGTTAACAGCGTAGAGGAGGGCTTAAAAAGATAGTAATTTAAACTCTCTTAGAGGGTAATTATTCTTAATAAGCTAATTAATAGTAGCTAGTTAAAAACACTATATATTAAAGTTTCTAATAGCGTTAGCTACCTTCTATAATACCTCTACTCTAGCTCTTATTAACCTATTAAGAGTACGCTAGCTAGGCTCTCTCTTAGGTGCCTAGCGCCCTAGGCAGAGTATCCTATGCCTAGGGTAACGCTACTTAAGGTAAGCCTATATAAATAACGTTAAGCTTATAACGTTATAAATACCTATTAAGCTAGTACTACTAATAAGCTTATATATATAGTAATAATAATAGATAAAGTGTATACGCGATAGAGTAGACTAGAGGGCAACTTAATACCTATATTTATATATAAGTAACTTCTTTATACGCTATGTCACGGCGACGTGCATCACTGTCGAACGCTAGATGGGCAAGCATCAGATCCGAGGTGATTGATGGCTACGTACAGCTGCCATGATGGCTCAAGACATCTAGATAAGGAGAGAAAAGGAGAGAAGCGAGGATCTGGCTATATATACGGTGCCCTGGTCTGTGCGCAAGCGAATGTGGCACAGTGGCTAGCCAGGGGCAAGCACCGTGACACGCTAGGTCCTTAGAGGCGCTATAAATTAGGGTAAGTAATCCTAGATAATTCTATTAAAGTTATCTTTAAACGCGCTATTAAAGCTAGTATCTAATATATTAGTAGTAGTAGTAGAGGGGGCGGCGTTAACAGAGGGCTTAGAATATTAGGTATTAATTAAATTAGCAGCGCGCTCTTAGAGCTTATTTTTAAAGGTCTACGTACTTTATAAGTCTCTAGAGGGCGTAGGTAACATGCTACGTAACTACTACTACTCTTACTATCTTTTTAAGGCCCTTAAGGTACGCGTTAGGCCTATATTAATGTGTGTATAGATAGGTAGTAATAAGGGCGATAAGCTGAGGTGTTAATAGGAATCTAAGGTTAACGCGTATTTCCTAATTAGGAAATTACTACCTAAGTAAAATACTAAAAAAATCTTAAAATATTAATATATTACTATATTTACAGCCTTAATAATTGGCCCGAGAACCCCTTATATAGGGGCAAAAAGGCCTACTTAGTCAGGCCGGTCAATCAGGCTCCATAGGCTTACCTTACCTACCTACATTTTGTATGGGCCGCTGGTTGATTGATTGAACCCAAAAAATCAGCCCGACTGAACTGATTGATTGTTACCTGATTGATTGTTCCCCACTCTGGGAATCGCAACACCAAGAGCAATGGGTGCCAGAGGATCAGCAGGTACTCGGGCAGGGTACCAATCCAGGAATGTAGAGAGACTCCGAGAGAGAATGTGGAGAGACTCCGAGAGAGTATGTTCCTCAATATCACGTGCCAGATTGGGATCAGGTTCCAATTCGGCTATACCAACCTTCGCATTATAGTGAGTATAGGGAATTCGCCCTAACTTATTCGAGGTGGCCAAAAACTACCAGTTCGGTCAGGGGTTAGGGTCATAACGAGTCCAGCGATGGCGAGCAAAGCAACGAGTTTTCAACGCACAGAAATCAGACGCCGAGGTTTCTCAGCATAAAGAGCCATCGGACTCTGGGGGGGAATTGGTGACTGGAAAAGTAGACTCCGATACGGCTATGAATATTGGTGAGAATTCGGGCCCCAAAGAGTATGCAGAAAGCGAGGAATCCGAACCACAGGACGGCTCCGAACCTGGGGAAATTCTGGGACTACAGGAAGACGCGGAGCTTGAAGACCCCGAAGGGGAACTGGACTGTGGGGACGGAGGTTCCGAGAAAGATAACGAATTTGACCAGGGTAGCGACTGTGATAATAAAGAATGCGCCAGCAGCAGTAAGTATAATTAGTTCACCCAACCCTTCACTCCCTAGGTCCACTTTAGTATTATCAGATGTAATACTTAATGTGCCAATTGTTGTTAGTTCTGCTGCACCATAGGTAATATGAAATTTAGTAATTTCGGTAACCCTCGGTCATGTTCCGATCAAGATATTCAGACCTAATGGCAGCACATTGAACTTAAATCTATTCACAAAAGAATTAAATCAAGCCAACTATTAAGGGAAAAGGAATTGTATATACTACCGGCATTGCGTGTACTGCCGAATGCGCCGCATCCATCTCAGCACTATTCCTACACCTTGTACAATTTCGACCTCATAGCCAAATTCTCCACACTAACCACCATCCCTTCCTTATTAAAATTGAAAATAAACTCATCAAGCGGGAGAGACCCATACGTCACGCCCGTAACCCCAACCCAAGCCCCACAATCAGTGGACCAAAGCTGCTGTCCGGCAGCCGGGCCCCCAGTTTCTTCAAACACTGCCTTCCACGCCTGCCTCTTCCCGCCATCAGACGTGCTAGACTCGAGTTGTGTGTAGTACAGTCGTCCCTCGGCCCGGATTGGTTGGAAAGCCGACCCTGCGGCAAGCTGGAGTGCCATTTCAACCATGTTGGTGCCGTTGCTGATCCAGGGTCCGATACCGAGACCGGGCCTAGTAGGATCCGTACTTATTGTCAGGGAAGAATTGGTTGCAGTGCCGTTCCATCCAGATCCCGGCCGACTAACGTAAGTACCACTATAAAGCTTGTCGGCCTCATCGCGGGCAGCAGCATCGTATGCGGGTATGAGGGCCGCACCGATAAGATCAGCTCCGTAGAAGTTGTTTAGTGCTGGTTGTCCCGCCATCATGATAGTGAACCCGATGTTGAAGTCACGGAGTAGAGTGATGAAGGCCGTATATCGCCGGAAAGTTCCCGCTTTGGTGAATACGCTCAGGGTTCGGTGCGGTTGCGTGTCTTTGGCTAGTTGGATGCGACGAACGCCCCAAGGTGCGCCTACGGAAGCGACGAAATCGGAGGCGAAAGTTACGGGGTTGAGCCAGCGGCGTGTAAGAGCCGGTTTGATCAGTTTGGAGGACAGGATTGCGCGGCCAAGAGTGGATAGATCGCCCGCCGAGGCATACATGTTGCCGCCGCTAGCTGAGGGTAAGTAACCAACCGACTCCAATGTGGAGGATGTGGGAATGCTTACGGACTAGCTTGTCCTAAGCTGACCCCCCAATATGTTTCTTTTTCTGTACCTGGAAGAACGCCGACAGAGTCTGGCGGGTTTTCGTAATATGTACGTTTCAATCCCAAAGGCGAGATTACACGGTCGTTGAGAATGTCCGTATACTTCTTTCCAGAGATACTTTCAAGTGCGTAAGCTAAAAGCTGGTACGCAACGTTCGAGTAAGTAGCCGTTTGCCAGGCAGGGTACGACGGATACATAATATCCAACCCTTCGAAGAATTCTACCCAAACATTAGCAAGTTTCTTGCGTATCAATAGAGTGAGATCTTACGCTCCCGCGAGCAGAGCGGGTACGCTCCACATGGTGGCTTGGTCGAGTTCGAAAGAGGTGGAAACACTGCCTGCAAGGCCTCTGGTATGTCTTCTGTTTGCGTGATTTCGCCAAGCACGCCATCTGCCAGCACCATTAGCAATGATCAAAATCAAGGAAAATGGGACACTTGCAATCGCGTCCGACGCCGGATACTTGCGAGGCCAATGCACCAATGGTAATGTCCTCCCAAGCAGTCCGTCGCACACTATCGTTCGAGGCCGACTTTGCTAATTCCGGCACGTACTTCGTGATAGGCTGGTTCCAATGCACATCCCCAGCCTCGGCTAGAAAAGCCAACACGGTGTAAACTTTAGTCACGCTGCCCAGTCTATACACCGTATCTCCATCCACGCTTCTCACCCCCGTGGTATTCCTCGGTAAATCTTTGGCAGTGCGATACCTTTGCCATAGTATAGGCGGTCCAGGATTGGTGGAGAAGACCTGGATAGAGTAAGAGAATTTGTCAACGCCAGTAATGTTGCTGGCATCGATGTAGTCAAAGATGGCCGTGATGTTGGCGATCGCAGCCTTCCATGTGGGATGCTCCGCCAGTCGCTGAGGAGGAGGGAACTCGGGGCCAATGAGCGGGCAGTTGGGTGCGGCTGCAATTATCGGTAGTTGGACCAAGGCCAGCAGCCCGGGGACCCATGCAGGGAGCTTCATGGTCAAACCGGGGAAGAGGACGCTGAGCTGGAGGCGGAGAGAGGAGATAGGGATGCAATGATATAGAAAGGGGATTTGCCGCAAATGGGCTAATCTTAGACTTCCCATATTTCATCTATCGCAGGATGTTCGAGAGCTGATCTTCGAACAATATGTCAAATTAGCAGTACGGTGTCATAAACCGAGGCTATCGGCGATTATACCGAACTCCATGCGTGACTCAGGGGCACGGCTGGAGATGAAATCGCCCGAAAGTCGTTTGCAAAAGTTGCGGGAAAGGTGGCGTTGCAATCAAGCGGTTTCAATTGCAGAGCCAATGATAGGGCATTTTGTAAACACTCGGCTACTAACGTGCGCATTGTGATCGCAATAATGGCTCGATAGTGGCCTCTGTACCGTGTACGGATAAATGGATCGCTGGTCCGCCTCGCATTATCGCAAGAAAACGTTGAAACGGTCTTTCAAGTTATGCAAGTTGCGAACCCCGATAGTATAGCCAGGAATCTATATCTCACCCTAGCTCGCAATCAAGTGACGTCGGCATATCGGCGCCTATATGCTCAAAATTACGCGTCCTGCAGGTCCTGCTTCGATGAGCCTAGACTTAGCCGTTGATCTACGCGGCAATTTATCCATCCTTGCACTTGCCTAACTGAGTACCATGCTGAGATATTCGCACATGCAAAGGCCGCGGATCCGAAAATTGACTGCGCGTCAGGATGTAATCTACGCGTGTCTACATGAACGGTACGTTGAGCTTGAATCCCTTGGTTCGCTGATCCACTAACCAAACTTTTCCCCCTCACCCTGCTCCTCCTACATGCTGTCCTAGGAAGAACGCTGCACTCACCTACGTACCCAAAGCCTGAGCCTGACACATCTCCCAGTACCCGCCCCTTCGACCTAGTAATTCCTGGTGATTACCTCTCTCCACCACCCTTCCGTTTCGCATGACAAAGATAACGTCCGCGTTCTGCACAGTGGCTAATCTATGCGCAACGACCACCATTGTCCTGCCCTTTCCCGTTTCCTCAAACACAGCCTGAACCTCTTTCTCCGTCTCAGAGTCTAGACTACTAGTCGCTTCATCAAGAAGCAGAACCGAGGGGTCGCGGATCAACGCTCGTGCTATGGAAAGGCGCTGTTTCTGGCCGCCTGAGAGAGTAACGCCTGAAGTGGCGATTTCAGTGTCGTAGCCGGAAGGCAGAGAGGTTATGAAGGCGTGGATACCGGCATCACGACATGCGGTGTGTAGCATAGAGTCTGAGACAGCGCTCGAATCCATGCCTAGGAGGACATTCTCACGGACTGTACCGCGGATGAGGTATGGCTCTTGCGCCACCAGACTCATGCGTTTTCGAAGATTCCGAAGTGGGATCGAGGTGATGTTTTCGCTGTTGTAGTAGATGGCTCCGCGCTGTGGCTCATAGAAGCGTTCGAGAAGAGAGATAACTGTCGTTTTCCCGGACCCGCTGCTTCCGACCAGTGCAGCAAATTGACCGTGTTGGATACGCAGGTTAAGGCCTTGCAGTACAGGGACGTTGCGCGTCTCATACTTGAACCATACGTTACGGAACTCGATGTCGGCGCCCTTCCAGAGAAGGCTTGCTGGTAGGGTATAGCGATTGGCTTCGTTGTACTTTGCCGTAATTGCGTCATCGTCATCGTCTGAATCGCGGACACGCATAGCTTGAATACGATCCGCGGCCACGGAGACTTGGGCGATATCTGCGCTTTATTAGAGGGCGAATTTGACAGGAGTGAGTGGGTAACCCACTTGGACCGAAGCTCAACCACTGCCCTGCAGCAAGACTTCCCTGGATGATAGCCAAATAAACGACGAGGAAGTTGAAAGGTGTAATATGCAACTTTGAAAGAAGTAGGCCACCATACCTGTATATAGTCAGCCACGCCCAAGGTGATGTACATTACTGAGACTAAGTCTCCCGACACTCCGAAGCGTGCCGGAACTCCTGACAATTCACTTCACAAAAAGAAGCAACCTACCAAAGTGCAAAAGCCATGCAAAGCAACACAAGACTGTCGCTCGCCGCAAACACTATGCCCGAGACCCTGGCTTCTTTCCACGACTTAGTGATGTGCGCTTTCAATAAGCCATCGTACCTCCGACAGATAGCACGTTCAAGCGTCAGGCATGCCACCGTCCGTATAGCACCAATGGCCTCGGTCGCAAACCGGGCGCTTTCAGCAAATACTTCATTGTTGCGCGATTCGAATCGGACCTCGTGACGGACTCTATACCAACCACCGGCGAGGATGATAGGCATTGACGAGCCAATGACGACGAGTGCGAATTTCCAATGGAAGAGAACGGCGATTGTGATGCAACCTATCAAGCTGAATAATGATATAAGCACCATGGCCATGTTGATGCCTAGTAATTGTTGCAGTTGTGCTGGATCGGTTGCGATGCGTGCAGTGAGAATACCAATGGAGTGCTCTGCGATGTCAAAGAAGGATATGCGCTTGCTGATAATGTTTTGGAAGTACTCCTTTCGGTACGTCGTGATTGTGCGCTGTGGGTCGTTAGCGGCAATGCGTAGGTATATTGAAGCAAGGCATGCTTACGACAGAGATGGTATTTGACACCCAGCCAAGAATGAAATAGCTTAGACCAATGCCCGTTGCAACAGTCACGAGCATGATGCAAAGAAAAGTATTCGCGGTTAGTAGCTTCCCCCCCCAATAAGAGAAAGATGATATTAGTCGCGCAAAGAGAAATGCCTGTATGGGATTACTCGCTGGAAGATAAAATCAGCTTCAATATCACATCAAGAGATCAGGATACCTACATGCGGCACCCATAGCAGCCACAACTATTGTAAGGTACCCAATCCAATTTTGCTTCTGGCCGGCAAGTAACATTCCAAAACTCCGGGTAATGCTTTTCGCCTTGGATTTTGGGGGTCTTGCTTCTGCCTCGTCGACGAGAGTGACCTCTGACTCAATAAGAGTTTCCTGGCTTTCTTTTTCATCCACCAAACGCTCTTTGGTGACTCCGTGATCGCCTACTACCACCTCTTGCGCATGAACTAATTTCCAGTACACGCCGTCTTTCTCCTCGAGCAAGCTATCGTGTGTACCCTGTTGCACCACCCTTCCTTTTAAGAGCACTAGAATCTTATCTGCACGCTTGATCGTAGAAAGTCGATGCGCGATCACAATTGTCGTTCGATTCTGAGCCACACGTTCCAATGCTTGTTGTACGATCCGCTCACTAGCGACATCCAGAGCACTTGTCGCCTCGTCGAAAACCAAGAGCTTGGGGCGGCGGACTATTGCACGGGCGATGGCGATTCTTTGTCGCTGACCACCACTGAGTTGGATTCCCACATCACCGACGGGTGTGGAATACCCCTAGTCGTCAATGGTTAGACTTTGGTTTTGAACGGGTCGCACCTTGCACGTACCTCGGGAAGCAATCGAATGAAATCATCCGCATATGCTTCCTTGCAAGCTTGCTCTACAAGCTCTCGCCTTTCCTCTAGAGGCGCAAACTCAAACTCCGTGCCCACGAGGCCATACTCCACGTTTTTGAAGATGGTATCGTTGAACAAGAATGAGTCTTGTTGTACCAAGCCAATCTGGGCACGCCACCAGTGGAGATCGATCTCGTTGAGGTTCGTGGGACCTATTCTAATGGATCCATTCCGTAGATAGTTGGTGGTGGGATCTGTACCGCCTAGCTCATACCAGCGCTGAATGAGAGCAACGATTGTGCTCTTTCCCGACCCGCTTGGTCCCACGATGGCTGTAGTTTTCCCCCTCGGAATGACGAAGCTTACATCGATGAGTATCTTGACTTCGTGTCGCGTCGGATACGCAAAGCTGATGCCCTCTACGAAAAGATCTTCGTTCAAAGAAACCTTGTCGTCCTGAACACCTCCGGTGACTGGCTTAGGCGCATCTATGACCGTAAAGAATATCGAAGCAGCATCGATAGCATTGGAAGCTGCCGTCAAGGGTACAGAGACGGCATTGATGTGCGCGAGCATGGTCATGGCTGACATGAGTACACTGAGTTGGTCAGATCACGGGCTTTGATCCATGGAAGGAACACTTACACGACCAGGGTCTCGACGTTAGCGAACGCAAAGTTAAGGTAAAGTCTCACGGCGTACCAGAAACAGAGCGCGAACGTGCTGTAGAAGTCAGCTGAGGATACCTCAGAAGTACCAGTACCTACGCATATATCGTGAAGAATACTATATGATATCAGCGTATTTCTCTCAGCTGAGACAGACGAATCGAACCTGGAGAATGCTGAATGGCCAACAAGGGCGACAGTTCCCTACCCAATGCACTCGATCGCCCTATAAAAGTGTCATATCGATCCTTCATCTTTCCTTCTGCTCCGCAAGCAGCGATCATCCTAATACTCGACAAGGTTTCGTGCGCAACGCCCGCGGCACCCCTCTCCACTTCCTGTATAACTGCATACTTCTTCGCAACCAACGGCGTCATAATCGAATACCACACAACAATTGCTACCAGCCCGCTGGCTGTCACTAGAGTCAGCTCCCAGCTAAAAATGCATCCAATCGTTAAAGCGGTGAGAATCACGGTAAAAGCTTGTATTAGAGAAGAAAGGCGCTCGGAGATACCGAGTTGGAGGATGTTCGCTGTTACAGTGACGATTGCTGTTGTTTGGCCTGGCGGGAGGGCGTCCAACAACGAGATTGGTTGCTGAAAGAGTGCCTCAAGGTAGTTGAGGCGAATGGATGCAGAGATTCTTAGACTTGTGATCCGGAATCCGATCTATACCTTGTCAGTCTGGATGACAAAGGAGTGAAGTTAGGTGTAGGTATGAATTACAATAGCGACGTATGCCAGCACAAAGCGTCCAATAAACAGGTAGATGATGTATAGTCTGAAATTTTAGCTGTTTGTCTTTACATAGACATGTGAAGTCAACGTACACATATTGATTAATAGTAGACATGAAAGCCTTTGATGCATTCTCCGGGGGCGTTGCTACGTTGCCCAACAAGGTGAACGTTCTGATAAGGCGAGCTACCGAGGAGGCCAGTCAGCTAGGCTACCCAGGTTCACGTGGAGTAGACTTGCCAAAGATGATGTTCATGAGCGGAAGTGTCGCTCCAGCACACACGGATGCAATCAGCGAGACTGTAAGGAATACACCATCGCTTCGTGATGCGTATGAGAACACTCTCTGTTATTCGGTCAGCGCACGAGCGCGAAAAGAAACAGGGCTCTCACAAAGAGAACTTTTGCGCCTCTTGCCGCTGAGCCCATCCACGATGGTGCTCCCTTGAGCGGCGCGGCCCATGACGGATTGGACTTTGAGGGCTGAGACATGATGAAGCTTCTCTCAGCAGACCAGAAACCGTGAAATTTTTGTGGTAATGCTGTTTTTGATCGACGTGATCACGCGTCATTCCGTTCTGTGTTCTCGAAAGTTGTATTGCGCGTGGGCGCAACTGAAGGAACAGGGCTGTAGTAGCATAGCCCACCAGCACAGCTCCTAGATCGAGCGAGGAATCTGGCTGCTCCGTCAGACGCAGCTACATACTGCGTGTTCCAGATGCGACCATCAATTCTAGAAGCTGTCCGTACCGGGGTAGCCTGGTTGACTCCTTGGAACTCCGGCGCGGTAACCCGGCTGCAATCATTTTATGAACGTTGTGTATAGACAGATACATGGTCAAATTCTAGGCGGCTGGTTATCGCTATCGCTCCTGTTTCTGCAGAACAGCCCAAGAAGCTCGTGCTTTTGGGTACGTAAGCTGTTACGCATAATCTACGAAAGGCGTTAGCCGCAGAGCTGTAGCCACAGATAACGGGCTATCGCTTCGCCGGATAATGTAGTTACCTGCGGTTGACTTCGTTGGGATTGCCGAATGGTGTTTCCGTTATCATGCATGGTCGGGGCATGGGGCTGCGCCGCCGAACCGGGGTCTGTCAAGGTACCCCGATGCCATTGGCCAACCATGAAATATTCCACGACCAATCAGAGGAGTACCGTAGTCTCATGTAGAAGCCACCCGTTATACTAGGTATTAATTGGTGACGTACGATGCGGGAGTAATGCATGGCACTGCGGATCATTGAGCTCAACTAGCGCAGGTGCGCGATTCGTCAAGGCTTATTCCGGTACTTGGTAACGACGTGAACTTCGCAAATATACAATTCGAGCCTCCAATAGTCTAAAAGTTGAACGAAAGTGGATTCCACCCGTTGATCTCATCGCTCATGGGGTAGAAACGCTGCTGTTGACCTCGTTGATCATGAGCCGCACGGTGTCGCCTAGCTCTTTCACCATGTGCTTGTCTCGCGGCAGAGTGTGACCTTTGGCATGGTCGAAAATGAAGGCTGTATCCGGATCGCAAACGTTGTAGAGCGCGATGTTTCCATGCAAATATGGGTCCAATGAACCAACTGCGATATTGAATTAGCGGGGCCCAGTCGATAACAGTAAATCAACTTACTAATGTGGCAGGTAGGGACATCAATCATCAGATCGCTCTCGTCCGCCAGTACAATGCCGTCGAGCGTCGGCTTCATCGGCGGCCAGCCGCCAAAGAAAAGAGCACACTTGATCATGGGCAGCCGGCCTTCCTCCCTCAACCGTATCTGCTCATGCAACAATAGCGTCCCTGCAATAGTGGCACCCTCGGAGTAGCCCACAATGCCATCGAATGGGCCCTCTTTCTCCATGACTTGGTACAAGTACTCGAGCGTCTTCCGAGCACTGTCGTCTGTCTTTGCAACTCCGTACGTCATCAGCTCTCGCATCGTCATCTCGGGCGTCTCTAGCTGGGGAAAGTCGCGGATGCGCTCGATGACATCAGTCGTGTCCGCATCCGCATCTGAGGGCACGATGAAACGGTAGTAGGGCGCACCGCCGAAGAACTCTTCATAGCCCTTCGGAGGAGTAACCTCGTAGGGGCCCTGGATGAAGTGGAAATAGGCACTTTCGTCCGACTCGAGTTCTTTCACGAGAGGCGCCAGCTGCACTTTGAATTTCTGAGTCACTGGTCAGCCAAGGTGCAAGTAAAAACGATTCTCCGACCATTGCTCACCTCGATGCTCCCGTAGGCACCTGGTAGACAGAGGAATCTCATACTGTGTGTGATGATGGCCAACGATGAATAAGGCTGGTGAGCAGTTCGCGCGAGGTCACCGGGAATGAAAGCGGATTGAGGCTCCAGCGGACATGAGAGTACAGCATGGCATTCCCCTGAGCGCCGTTGCACAAACGACTCAATCCCCCGCAAACAAAGATGCCCAATGAATCTTTGGAGATACAATTAATCTATGGTGGAGCCCAATTGGAGCAGCGTAATTAGTGGCGGCAAGGTGAGGGCCTGAGGGCGCGCGTGCGAAATGCCGGGGCACGCGGCCGGGAGATCTGCACGCGGGGGGCGCAGATCGAGGTCGATGCATGCTCCATGCGCGCAATGCTGGTGGATAAATGGTGCCTAGACGCGACGATAGGAACACCGGGTAAAATTTACGACGTCGGAGGAAAGAGGACATTGAGTGGATACCAGGGGACGTGCCGAGGGGCTCACAGGCCACATGCTGGCTGCGGCGGCCTAGGCGTAGCTTATCTGTGATGCTATCTCGACCTCACTCCAACAATCTCCCCACGGAGCCTCCCTTGGGCAACCCATGTCGCCACACAAGCTCGCCATCGACAGCTGCCCACCCTCACTCTGCTAATCTATCCACGAATTGCTCGTCTATCTACTCGACGTCTGGAGGCCGCGACGGCACCAATGGACCGACGGCGACCGTTGTCCAGTTTCTTTCGGGGAGCAACGCCGGCACGCAACACTGGCTCCCTGCACCTGGCCTAATGGAATAGCCAGGATGGTTATCCGCGCAGAATCAGGACGCTCTTTCGATAGTCGTTCCCGTGAGAACTCCTCCTTATTGCCCGTACGCGCGGTCCCTGTTCCATCGGACGTCGGAGGTCAATATAGACCGCTCTGGCCGATTGGAAACAACGGCGATGGCGACGTTGACGCCCCTTCACGGCGAAGCAATTACGCGTCCCCCATCCGGACCCGATCGCCGTAGTGGTGTCAGGTTGATTCTGCTATCATCTGGCTGCAATGTCGGACGTACCTTCTACTTTCCCGGTGGGTGAAAAGCTTCAAGACGGAGAGCCCCGGTGCTGGGGAACTTGATATTAGGGATCTAGGCCATGAGGCTAGAATTCAGCTATGCAACGTGTGCCCAACACGTTAGCAGTACTTCCAGACCACTTGATAAACTTTGGTCCTCAGCAGTGTGACTTGGAGGCCCCAAGACGACTGGCGCACTTGCATTCCTTCATACCAGTTGCGTCTCGTTCTTCGTTCGTTGTTTTGCCCCGAGAGGTTGTCAGGCCGAACGGCCGTTCCTGCCAAGATGGCACCCTACGCTCTTACCCCAACTTCGGAGCGGGGCGAATACCCCAACGGCTTTGACTTCAACGTCCACACAAACGGCACGAATGGCTTGAATGCCATCAACGGTACGAATGGCTCGAATGCCACCAATGGTACGAATGGCTCGAATGCCACCAATGGTACGAATGGCGTCAGTGACACCAACGGTGCCAACGGTACCAATGATCAAATAAACGGTCACACTTCCGGCGGCAGCACGCCCACCTCGACCACATCCTACGAGGCTGCCTACGTACATGGGTACAAAGACGGGTACTCGAAGTCTCACGTCGAGCTCAAACACCAGCCCATTGCTATCATTGGCATGTCATGTCGCTTTCCGGGCAGTGTCAGTACACCAGATGAATTCTGGGAGCTACTCGCACGCTCACGAACCGGCTTTTCACCGATCCCGCCGGAGCGCTTCTCTGCCAACCGCTTCTTCCATCCGAACCCAGGCAAGAGCGGCACCACGAATGCACGCGGTGGCAACTTCCTCACGCATGACCTGACAGTCTTCGATGCGCCGTTCTTCGGCTTCACCCAGCAGGAGGCAATCAGCTTAGACCCCCAGCAGCGGCTGTTGCTTGAATGCACTTTCGAAGCACTCGAGAGCGCAGGCATACCAAAACATTATGTCGTAGGAAAGGATGTGGGTGTCTTCGTAGGAGGCAGTTTCGCTGAATATGATGCGGATCTGTTCCGGGATGCGGATACGATTCCCATGCACCAGGCGACGGGGAACCACATGGCTATGCAGGCCAATCGCATATCGCATTTCTTCGACTTTCGGGGCCCAAGCTACACTGTCGACACGGCGTGTTCATCTAGTCTAGTCGCCCTGCACAATGCTTGTCAAAGCCTCCGCTACGGCGAATCGAGCGTGGCCATTGCAGCTGGCGTTCATCTGAACATGCTACCGGAGTTCTGGATCTCCATGTCCATGTCAAGGCTCTTCGGAGAAGCAGGCCGATCGTTCGCCTTTGACCAGCGAGGCTCAGGCTACGGTCGAGGCGAAGGTTGTTGCATGCTCATGTTGAAGCCGCTTGATCAGGCTATCAAGGACAACGATCCAATCAGAGCGGTCATCACAGGAACTGGTATCAACCAGGACGGAAAGACGCCTGGTATCACCATGCCGAACGGATCCGCACAGGGTGAGCTTGAGACATCATTTGCAGTCATTAATCCGTGCTGACATACCTTGCAGAGGCACTCATCAGATCAGTCTATCAAGCCGGTGGCATGGACCCGAAAGACACCGGCTATGTGGAGGCGCATGGCACTGGCACCCGTGTTGGCGATCCCATTGAAGTGTCTGCGCTCCAAAAGGTCTTCGGCGAGGGCAGAAACAAGAGAAAACCGCTCTACATTGGATCGGTTAAGTCAAATATTGGCCACTTGGAAGCCGCGGCTGGAATTGCGGGTGTCATCAAAACTGCGCTTATGCTCGAGCGCGGCTTCATTCTCCCCAACTACGACTTCAAACAGCCCAATGAGAAGCTTCCTCTTGACCAGTGGGGATTCAAGGTTGCAACCAGACAGCAGCCATGGCCTTTCGGCAAGCGGTGGGCTAGCGTAAACGGCTTCGGATTCGGTGGGACAAATGGGCATGTCGTTCTCACCAAAGGACCTCTTGAGCGCAAGACCATGAGCGAAGAGATCGACACGCAGACTGCCGAGCGACTGTTCTTGATCTCAGCAAACGACAAAGCCAGCACGGAGCGCGTAATGCAGAATCTAGGTATTTACCTAGAACAGCGCCCGGAAGTCTTCCAAAACGACCTCTTGAGCAATCTCGCATATACTCTGGGCGAGAGGAAGTCATTGCATCCCTGGCGCGTCGCAATCACGGCATCATCAGCGGCACAGCTCGTCGAAGCCTTGTCCAGTGGCAGGGTCTTGCCCGCTAAACAAGAACTTGAAGCGCCTCGCCTCGGGTGGATTTTTACCGGACAGGGCGCGCAATGGTGGGCAATGGGTCGAGAGCTTTACCAGCAGTATCCGGTCTACGCCACTTCGCTTGACAAAGCCGACGCACACCTTCTTTCAATCGGCGCAGACTTCTCCCTGCGAAACGAGCTCGAGAAGGAAGAGAAGGCGACCCAAGTCAACGCCGCCCATATCAGTCAGCCCTCGTGCACTGCAGTGCAGCTGGCGTTGACTGACTTGCTACACTCGTGGGGTGTTCGCCCTTCAGCTGTTGCCGGACATTCCTCCGGCGAGATTGGCGCTGCGTATGCTGCGGGCATCATTACTTTTGAAGACGCGATGACGGTTGCATACCACCGTGGAAGACTCATCCCCATCCTGAAAAAGAAGTATCCGGATCTCGATGGTTGCATGATGGCCGTGGGAGCCGGAACGACAGAGATTACACCCCTGCTCGACCGTGTACCGTCTGCAAGCGGGGATGTCCGTATCGCATGCATCAACAGTCCTTCCAGTGTCACTGTATCTGGGGACGCAGCTGCTGTTGCCGACCTGCAGGACATCATCGAAGAAGTGTACCCCGGCATGTTTGCACGGAAGCTACAAGTCGACACGGCATACCACTCGCATCACATGAACCTTGTGGCGAAGGAATACACCGAGTCGCTGCTCCATCTTCAGCCACCACAACCAACGAATATCAAATTTCACTCTTCGTTACTCGGCCGACTTGCCACCAGTCTTGAGTTGGATGCGTCGTACTGGGTGCAAAACCTCACCTGCGCTGTACGATTCGACGACGCGGTGCAGAGCATGTCCCAACCCGCCGACGGCTCAAAAACAGGCGTTGACTTCTTGGTCGAGCTTGGTCCTCATGCCGCACTTCAAGGTCCCATCAAGCAGATTCTGAAGCATGTCGGCGGCCCAGCTGTCAAGATCGCATACTCATCTGTACTCGCAAGGAAGAAGGACGCAGTTCAGACGGCTCTCGCACTTGCCGGAGCGCTCTTTGTGAAAGGCACTTCGCTCAGCATGGGCGCTGTCAATTTCCCCAAAACTCTCGAGAGACAACCGCAGGTACTCACAGACATGCCTCGTTACCCATGGAATCACTCAGCAAAATTCTACCACGAGTCTCGTCTAACGCAAATCCACAAGTTCCATGACGCCCCAAGGAACGACATCATTGGCGTTTTAGCGCCTTACTCCAATGACATGGAACCTACTTGGAGAAATGTCGTGCGGCTGGACGACCTTCCATGGCTTCGTCACCATCAGATGCAGGGCGTCACCATCTTCCCAATATCTGGGTTTGCCGTCATGGCACTCGAGGCGATTGCCCAATTAGCAAATGCAAAGGATTTGCAATACGACAGTTTGGATATTCGAAGCCTAAGCGTAATGGTGCCTGTTATGCTGACGGAAGAGGAGCTGGAGATGACCATTACACTGCGAACTGACGCCGGCGATGATTCGTCCGATCTTGCTTCTAGCTTCGTTATACGATCCTGGTCAAAGACCAAAGGCTGGTCCGAGCACTGCACAGGCTCGGTATCCTGCAGAAGTGCCGATTTGAACGAAGTCGACGGCTTACGCTTGCAGCAGACAAAGCAAGAGAAGCTGAAATCGAGAATAACGACTATCACCGACACAGCTGCCGAGCCAATTGTTGCTCAGTCCCTTTATGAGCGACTATCGGACCTCGGTGTGTCTTATGGAGCCACGTTCCAAGGCGTAGGCGACTGTCGCGCATCTCCACGTGCTTCGATGGCACAGATCATCCTAGCGGATACCAAAGCTGATATGCCTCATCACCACGAAACAAATTACATCCTACACCCAACGCTCCTCGAGACGCTCATATCATTGTACTGGCCAGTCCTGAGCACAAATGGGCCGCTTGATACAGTTCACCTACCTTCCTCCATTGGCAAGGTATCTGTCTCTTCCAAGGTGTGCGAGCACCTGCAGGGGCCAGGTAGTCGCTTGCAATCATATTGTGCGCCGTCCGGCCCACTCTCGAACGTTAGCCCAAGCCATATTTCCATGTTCGCTACATCGCTTCTTGAGCCCAACGAAGCTTTGATATCAGTGGAAGATGTATCAATCTCCCCTATCCTTGAGAAGGCAATGGACGCAGAGGTGGAGGGCCCTCGTGAACTCTGCTACAAGCTCGAGTGGGAGCCTGCGTTCCCAGACCCCGAGGTCGCGACAAATAGTATCGCCTCCATCCAATTTGGCGCGGAAGTTGTCATCGTTCACGGTGACACCGAGGCACAGCTTGCAATGGCTTCTGCTGTTTCCGACGGTCTTGTCGACCTCGTTGGAACGAGACCAACCATGGGCTCGCTCACAGACATCGCCTCGCTCGCCAAAGACAAATTGTGCATCTTCCTTCCCGAGCTTAGCCAGCCAGTACTTGCGAATCTCGATGCAGTCCAATTTGAAGCGCTACAGTGCCTACTTACCAATGTGCGAGGTCTTCTTTGGGTGGTACAAGGCGCGTACGGAAGCTCTACGAACCCAGACGCGAATATGATTGCTGGTCTCAGCAGGACCTTACGCTCCGAAGGCACGCTTATGAAGTTCATCACCCTAGATCTTGATCTGAGCACCGAGCTCGTCGGCCCCGCTGGCATCTCTACGCTCCTCAAAGTGTTCACTGCGACGCTAGCGACAAATTCCAAGATTGAAGAAACGGAGTTCATGGAACGTGACGGGAGCTTGTTCACCCCACGCATCGTCAACGACGAGACCATGAATGAGTTTGTCGACAAGCAAATCCACCCCTCTACATTCGAACCTGCGTCTTTTACAGACCAGAAGAGACCGCTGCGGGCGGTAGTTGCGACCTCGGGTGCAGACGACAATATCACCTTTGAGGACGACAAGAGTATAGAGGTTCCTCTACCTGAAGATCACATTGCCTTTCAAGTCAAAGCCGTTGGTCTCAGTGCGAGGGGAATCCCCGCGGATTCAGCCATAGACATGGAACCTAGCGGCATTGTCACTTCTGTTGGTTCCGACGTACCCAACATCAAGGTTGGCGACCGTATTGCAGCGATGACGGCGAATGGGTCGCTGTCGACTGTGGCTCGCGCTCACTTTCGGTCTGTGTTCAAACTTCCGGATCATATATCGTTCGAGTCGGCCGCCACGATCCCGCGGGCATACTGTACGGCGTCCTATGCATTGATTCAACAAGCCAAACTTCTGGAGGGCGAAACTGTCTTGGTCCACGACGCTGCCAGCGCGGTTGGCCAAGCCGGTCTTGCGCTTGCTCGGATGATCGGCGCAGAGGCGTGGACTACAGTCAAGAGTGCCAACGAAAAAGTCTTGCTGATGCGTGAGT
Organism: Lentithecium fluviatile CBS 122367; assembly: GCA_010405425.1. Classification (NCBI taxonomy): domain Eukaryota; kingdom Fungi; phylum Ascomycota; class Dothideomycetes; order Pleosporales; family Lentitheciaceae; genus Lentithecium; species Lentithecium fluviatile. Next base: position 356,572 of record MU005607.1, on the reverse strand, counting down.
TTGGTCTACCGGAAGATAGGATCTGGTACACCGGAAGCGAGACTTTCGCCGAGAGCATCAGAGATGCGACTGGTGACAAAGGCGTCGACGTGGTCTTCAACACTCTGTCTGATAGCCACCTTCAAGCTACATGGAGCTGCCTTGCGAACTTCGGTCGCTTTATCAACGTCGGTACCGGACATGTCAGGCTTGGAGATATGCCGCCTAGCAAGAATGCGACAGTGCTGTCGGTTGACATTGCTGCCCTCGCTACACATCGTCCGAGGGATCTAGAGCGCACGCTTGCGGATATTGCAAGGCTGCTCCATTACGGAAAGATCCATCGCGTTCACCAGGTTAACGAACGGCGTGTCTCTGAGCTTGCAGCGGCATTACAAAGTCTCTGGATAGCTAGCGATAACCGGAAGGTTGTCATAGTACCTCAAGATGATGACTTGGTCATGGTGAGTATTCGTACTTTCAATCCTTGATCCTCTCTAATGTCCATCTAGGCTCCAAGGGCTGAGAAGGGCAATGCCCTGCTTCGACAGGATGCGACATACATTCTGATAGGCGGCACGGGCGGTCTCGGACGCAGCATAGCCACATGGATGGTTGGTAAAGGCGCGAGACACATCGTCCTTCTCTCTCGAAGTGGCGAAGTGAAAGGAAAGGCCAAGGAGCAGATCGATGTTCTCAATACCGCCGGCGCTGCCATTGTGGTCCGCCGTTGCGACGTGGCCGACCGTTCAGACGTCGAAAAACTCCTCACAACGGGACTGACCGATCTCCCTCCCGTTCGTGGCATCGTCCACGGCGCCATGGTCCTTCACGATGTTCTCTTCGAGAAGATGACGCACCAGCAATACAAGACGGTCATTGAGTCGAAGGTCCAGGGCGCCTGGAACTTCCATCACGCACTCTCGGCAATCCAAACCCCGCTTGACTTCTTCATTTGCATCTCCTCAGCTGCCGGTGCAATCGGCAACCGTGGACAAGCCGCCTACGCTGCAGCTAACACTTTCCTAAATGGCTTTGCGCAATACCTTCGCGGCCAAGGCGTCCCCGCCACCTCGATCGATCTCACAGCCGTTTCCGACGCCGGCTATCTAGCCAAGGACGCAGAGAAAGCCGCCGAAGTAGCGAGGAATCTGGGCAGCGACACCATCTGTGAAGCCGAGGTATTGAGTCTCATCCAAGCCTCGATCGAAGGCCAAATGGCGAGCTGCAACGGCCATCCCATCACCGGCATGCGGATAACACCTACCATGCGCCCCTTCTGGTCCAACGACGCCAAATTCGTGCACCTTCTTCGCGCCGCCGAGGCTGCTACCGTCTCCACCGCTGCCGCCACAGTCTCGTGGAGCGCCGCCTTCAAGGCAGCTTCGACCCGCGCAGAGGCGGAGCAAGTCGTCTGCAGTGCCCTCGTTGAGAAGATTGCAGAGGTCATATCTATGGAGCCGGAGGAATTAGATGTCACTAGGGCGCTGAGCCATTATCCGCTCGATAGCCTTACGGCGATTGAGGTGCGCAATTTCATCACGAGGATGTTCGAGGCGAGTTTGCAGGTGCTGGAGTTGTTGGCTAGCGGGAGTATTGAGGCGCTGGCGAAGGTGGTGGCGGGGAAGAGTAAGGCGAGGACGTGGGAGGGTTGAGGTGATGTGAGGTGGAGACTAGACGGCTTGTTGTCATGGGCGTTGGCGTTTGAGTTTTGCGTCTTTTGCTTTTGTCTTCGTTCGTATATCTTAGGGTAATACAAGGTAAATATTAAGATGATTCTGTTTTGCAACCCAAAACTGCAATACAATGGGCATACTCGGAGCGCTGAGCTCCTTCCACCAAGGCGGCGAGTAGTCAGCCAAGGTTACGAGCTCGCACGGATAAGTCGAGTAGACGCAGGCTTCACCCTTCCTATCCTCGCCGCTTACACCGGCAAGGGTCCCACGTGGGCTGGCAGCAACCAGGCCTGCCCAACGGGACCACCCGCTGTCCCATCCGTGACGAAACCTGATGCTCGACATCAATCTTTTTCTATTTCAGCCCAGCCCAGCAAATGACTCCAGTGCTGGAAGAAAAAAAGTGCAAAGCGCAAACCCTCAACCTCCAAACCCACTCGTCCTAGCCCCCAGACCCACGTACACGACTCACCTCGGGCACCGCGAGTTCGGTACGCTGACCACACGCGTAAGCTTGTGGCGTCCTTCCTACCAGTATCTCTCTCGTTGACGCCGACGAGAGGCCTACACACCCTCTACGCAGTGCCGCTATTGGGCAGAAAAGGGAAGGGTGTAGCACACCATCGGGGCGGTTAGTATGACACGTGGATGATAAGAGACGCTGCTTTCTTTGTTCAGTCCCGGGTGCCATACGGCACAGTGAGGGCTATGCCGTGCCGCAGAACCTGCGACCCCAGACGGATATATAAGGCTGGCGGGAAGGCTGTGAGTCCCCGGCACCCGGTTTGCTTGCGATACAAATTAAATTGACGGCACGACTCTTCGACGGCAGTTTCACTCAGGTTTCCCGTTTGGGGTTAGCGGTATTAGTGCTTCTTGGCGACTGTCCTCGGTCTTGGGCTGCGATTGCTGCATCGCGAAATTTGAATCACGTTAGTTCGCTCGAGTTTGTGCGCTTAGGGACGGTTGAGGACCAGGACTCACAACATGGGCGAGTACATAATGGAGGAAAAATTTATGTACCACCAACTCTTCATCAACAACCATGTACGCCTACCCCCGTCTCACTTAAAACATTTCGCAACACCGACTGACCGCACGAATACAGTACGTTGATGCAAAATCCAGCGAGACGCTCAGCATTTACAGTCCCTATGATGAGACCCTCGTAGCGGACAATATCCAAGTGGCGGGCCAAGCCGATGTCAACGCCGCCGTCGCTGCTGCCCGCGCAGCATTCCAAGGGGAGTGGTCGAAGTGGACACCGGCACAGCGGAGTAGAGCGATGAACAAATTGGCCGACCTGATCGATGAGCGTGCGAATGAGCTTGCGCTCTGGGAGAGCAAGTGTATGGGCCAGCCCGTAGGTATCGCGCAGCGGTTAACCGAGCTTACCGCCACTACGTTCAGATGTAAGTATCCTGGAAGGAAATAATGTGAATACTTTGAGGCTGTGGCTGACCCAAGCAGACTATGCAGGATGGACTGATAAAATCGCCGGAGAGCAATATCCGGCGGTGGAGGGTATGTACAAGGTACACTGACACCGTGATTGAGCACGAAGACAACCGAATGACTGACGGGCAACCAGATTGTACAATACGACCCGATTGGCGTATGTGCCGGGATTGGGGCTTGGAATGGCTCCTTGGCTTTCTTCGGCTTCAAATGCGCTGCTGCTCTGGCTGTAGGGTGCACTGTCATCTACAAGGGATCCGAGAAGACTCCGATTGGCGTCTTACAACTCGGTGAACTAGTCAAAGAAGCTGGTTTCCCTCCAGGTAGGTTGTGACTCTGTGCTGGCATGAGTCGTGGGTTGCTGACGAGACGGTAGGAGTGATCAACATCATCACGGGCGATGGCAAGGCCGGGGCCATGCTCGCCAGCCACATGGACATCAACAAGATCTCCTTCACCGGATCCGTGTTCGCTGGCAAGAAAGTGCAGGAGCTCGCTGCAAAGAGCAACCTCAAGAGGGTAGTGCTGGAACTCGGGGGTAAATCGCCCAGCCTCATCTTCCCAGATGCAGACCTGGATAACGCTCTACAGCACCACAGCGTGAACTTCCTCTTCAACTCCGGACAGGCGTGCGTGGCAGCAACACGGACCTTTCTGCACGAGGATATCGCGCCAAAGTTCATCGAGCAGCTCAAAGTCAGGTTCCAGCAGTTGACGCACACCATGGGTCCGCCCGAAGAGGCGAACACGTTCCTCGGACCGCTGGCAGACGGCAAGCAGTTCGACCGTGTTATGAAGTTCCTTGAAGTGGGGAAGCAGGAGGCCGAGCTGGTCACCGGTGGCTCGCGACACGGCGATAGCGGCTTCTACGTCGAGCCCACCATCTTCCTCAATCCCAAGGACGATGCGCGCATCTACCGTGAGGAGATTTTCGGACCCGTAATCACGCTCAGGACGTTCAAGACGGAAGAGGAGGCCATCCAGCTTGCCAACGACACGAGCTACGGCCTGTCATCTTGCATCTTCACCAGCTCGGCGAGCCGCGCCCTCCGCGTGGCGAGGCAGCTGGAAGCTGGCACGGTGAATATAAACACCTCGGCGGTCTTTGGTGTCGAGATGCCCTTTGGCGGCTGGAAGCAGAGCGGGATTGGGCGTGAGGGCGGCCGTCAGGGCCTGATGCACTACGTCGAGGCGAAGACGATCAACATTAAGTGAGTCCGCTTGGTCCTGCAGAGGGCGCCGCTAATGTGAGCAGCATGAATGTGTGAGTGGTTATGTGAGGGTAATCGTAATGCTGGGCTATGAGAGTAAGTAAACCAAACAAGGATAGAAGCGGGGGCAGGCGCAGGGCAACACAGGAAGCATGGAAGGAGCACCTTGATGTACAGCCAATAATGAATCCATATATCTACCGGTATTGCCCGCGGTTCCGCTGGTAGACGACGTGTTAGTGTCGTGCAAGGCGCAAACCTGAGCCGTAGTTTGCTGCTGCGCCGGCTTTCCAAGGATGCCGTGGAGTGACGCAGGGTCCAACCCGATGCAGAGAGACGGCGACCATGCACGACTTCCACCAGCCATTGGCCGCTGAAGTCCGAGTCTGACGGGCGGATGCGCAGGACAATTGAGACAAACAACTGCCTGCATGCCTTGTGCCGCAGGTTGATGGCACACAGCCGTCCAGTGTGCAGTCGGAGCGAGCTCGCGGCGCGGATAAACAGTGCGACCGACACGGGCATGCAGCGAACCAGACGGCTCATCACGCATCTGGATGTCCTCGTCGCGCGGATGGCCGCTGTGAGTGGCCCGCCAGCCGCCACGACGACCAGATCAGGACGGTCCGGGCTGGGCTCCGCCGTGCATAGCATCCCATATCAGATGCGGCGCTCCCGGGGAAAATCTGCCTGTCTGATACTGTGACTTCTCCCCAGCGACGGCCACTGCGGTGCGCTGCGACCGACCTGCCTCTGTCCTCACAGCATGTTCGGCGGGAATGATGGAACTCGATCCTGGTGCGCCCACCTCGCTCCCCATTCCCCATGTGCTGTGCTGAAGCGTGATGAGCTGACCGGGCTGGCCAGCCGTGCGCAACTCGACCCTCAGCGCCCTTAAGCTGTCGTGTCCCTCGGCCGAGTTCCTCAACTCCAGCCCCTCCAGTCCCATGAACAACAACCCCTTTGCCGATGCCGACGCGGAATGGTCCGATGAGGAGGTCCTGATACCCAAGAGCCGCCGCAAGACGCAGTACGTACCGCCGCAGGTCAAGGTGACGGCTTTCCAAGCAAGGGACGGCTGGTCGTCGGGATCGCAATCGCAGTCGCAGTCGCCCAGCCCCAATCGCCTCTCAGTGAATGCGTCGCCGCTGATACCGCCCAAGTCGCCGTCGCGGCCCGATGTGCGCGCGGGCAGCAGTCAGGACGACCTGGTGCAGCGATTTTACCAGGTGACTCGGGAGCGCGATGCACTTCGGAAGGAATTGCAACGCCAATCGATGGGCCCGCACGGCATCCCCGCGCGCGCGTCCGTCGTGTACAAGTCGGAAGAGAAGACGCTCATCGAAGAGCTGCACACGCTACGCTACGAGATCCGCGCCTGGAGCGAGGAGTACTTTGGCGGTCCGCCGCCCTCGCGCAAGCGCCCGCACGTGCACTCGGCCCGCGAGCTGTTCGGCTCGCTGAACGACAACTACAAGGCGTACCTAAAACACGACGGTGACCGTCCGCTGCTCATCCAGGCGTACGTGTGGTCGAAGCTGCTAGAGCGCATCTTCAGCAACCTGCACAAGGGCTGTGGCTACATTTGGGCAGGGAAGCTCGGCGACCGGAAGCTGCGGCCGCTCAACGATACCCTGCGAAAAGGTATCTTCTTTCCTAGAAGCTCTCTACCGCACTCTGCTCATCATAGCCTCTCAGCCGTCAAAAACGAAGAACAGGCCGAAGAGTACCACTACTGGCGCTCCATGACGGTCAACCTCCTCGTGCCCCAAGTCAACGGCAAGTGGAGCCCCACCTTTGACGCCGCCCCCGTCTTGAAATGGATCCGTCGCTTCTGCAGCCGGATGCGACGGCGGCTGCGGCCCTGGTCCACGCAGTCCCTTCGTCTTGGCAAGGACCAGCTCTACACCATCGTCTCCGCAGCCGTCGCGCTCGACCTGAAGATGAAGCGGCAGCGCGCAGATTACCGCTTTGTGACATTTACGGGCGGCAAGCCGAACCAGTTCTGGGGCTACGGATTCTTCGATTCCGAAATGGAGGACATTGACGAGGAAGACGAGGGGCGCGGGAGATATGTTCAGTTGAGCCTGGCACCTGCGCTGGAGCGGTGTGGCAATGCGAATGGGCATGTTTTCGACCAGAACTTCATCTTGGTGAAGGCGGATGTGTCGTGTAAGAGGTTGGCTGGGAAAAAAGCGCAGCCCAGCAGAAGACCGGGGGCTAGAGGTGGGATTCGCGCCACGATGAGTTCGTGGAACAGGTAGTGAGGACAAAAACCCGCATTCAGCAGCTTCGCACATTTAATCGGAATACCCTTATTCGATCCACTCACCTCCTCGTCCACCTGGAAGTCGGTGCGCCTAATGTGAGCCAGCCCCAGGTCGCCTCCCCACGATAAACCCAGCTTGCGAGTTTCTTTCCGCAGGCACGCTTGTCGGCACGATTGTACCAGCTGGCTAAGAGCCTTTGGCATGGTTCATACCGAGCGTTCCTCATTGCTAGTGGACGCGGATGAATTCCCGGGAGATTTAATTCGCCTATGACGGGTGATCGGCATCATCGCGCCTGGTCGCAAGACTACGCGGGACGGGAGTTTGGTCAACCTGCGGAGAAGTCTGAGGACCAACGTCACCAGCTCGACGGTTTTCATCTTGGCTCAGCCTCATCCTCCTAGCGTCAGCGTTTTGCGGGGAATGCATGCGTAAATGCAGCCGGCATGTTGCTTATCCCGCCACGACAAGAATGGGATCCGTACCAAATCAGCGCAACAAGCCGATCCAGCTATAAGCCAAGGTATGCAGCCCGGGATCTGTGCACCCTTGTCGTCACTGAGCTGCGCAGTAGCCGATCCTCTCGCGAAGGCTGTCATGTATAAAGCCAGCGAGAATCCGTCGTTCGTTAGATCATGATTGAGGGATTTGTACTTGTATCTTGTTCATCATGCTATCTTACATCTCTCTCGCGGCTCTTGGTCATCTTCTCGTGTTAGTGTCTGCGCAGAATGCGACCTCTACTTACTCCCAATCCGATGTCCAGACGGGTACCCCATTACCCGGAAACTACGCAGGCTCTCTGCGCCCACAAGTGCATTTCAGTCCGCCTCAAGGTTTTATGAATGACCCTAACGGCATGTTCCTCGATGCGAAAGGAACATACCATCTATACTACCAATGTACGGTTTCATTTGTCTCCACCAGCTCTAAGCTCCAAGCCTGACATCTTCACGACAACCCAACAGCGAACGTGGCCGGAAATCAACACTGGGGCCACGCCACAAGCCAGGACCTCTACAACTGGACTAATCAGCCTATCGCCATCTTTCCGGGCGGCCCCGACGAAGGCATTTTCTCTGGCTCCGCTGTCGTCGACTCCAACAATACCTCCGGCTTGTTTCCGGAACAAGACAATGGCGTCGTTGCCATTTACACCGTTAACACGCCTGAGCGCCAGACTCAGGACATTGCCTATTCCTACGACAACGGATTCTCCTTCATCAAATACGAAAACAATCCCGTGATCCCCAGCAACAGTACACAATTCCGCGACCCAAAGGTCATCTGGTACGCGCCAACGAGCAGCTGGATCATGGTTGTTGCGTACCCCGTCGACTTTGAAATCGGAATCTTCTCCAGCCCGAATCTCATCGACTGGACGCCCGAGAGTAACGTCTCACACATCGGCCTGACCGGCCTGCAGTACGAATGTCCCAACATGGTCGAGATGCGCGTCGATGGCGACGAAAACGGTGAGACACACTGGGTGTTGCTCATTTCTATCAACCCTGGTGCTCCGCTCGGTGGTTCGATCACGGAGTACTTCATTGGTGATTTCAATGGGACGCATTTCGAACCCTTGGATGCCACCGCCAGACTCACAGACTTTGCCAAAGACAACTACGCAGGGCAATTTTTCTATGGTATCGGCGCAGACGAGGACCAGGTTAGTATTAATTGGGCGAGCAACTGGCAATACACCAATGTCGTACCCACCGCCGGAGAAGAGCTAGGAGAAGGCTTCCGCAGCGCCATGTCGGTGGCCCGTGGACACTATTTGAAGGAGTTGCCACGGCAAGGACTCGCGTTGATATCCTACCCAAGGGATATTTTCTCCGTTGTAGAGTCCGAACTCGCCTTCAACGATTCCCTCGGTAACGGCTCCGTCTTTGTAGACTACTCAGACGTCCAGTCCGGCGCACTATACTTCGAAGCCAATATCACTGCGCTCACAGACTTGGCTTCTCTGGACGGAACGTTGAATTTCACGTTTTCCTCTTCCGTATCCGGCGAGTCGGTTTCGGGCGGTACCTACATCTCCTCGGGCGACGTATGGCTCGACCGCGGCCATACGGACGGCTTTTCCAATCCCTTCTTCACGGACAAATTCTCTCAGACTGGACTGTATCGTGAAAAATTGGGTGAATGGCGCATCTCGGGGATTATCGACAGGAGTATCATTGAAATATTCCTGAACGAAGGCGAGCTCGGGGCATCGAGTGTGTTCTTCCCGAATAGCCCGTTGGATACGATGATGCTGAGAGTTGGTGGCATCAATGAATCGGCCTCGGCTAGTGTTGGCGTGTGGGCGTTGAAGGCGGTGTGGTTGGAAAATGCAGATGCAAATGGAACGGTTGTGGGGAATGTCACAGAAGGTGCGGGGAATACAATGGCTAGCTTATTGTTATGAACGCCTTCTTGATGCATGTAGAATGAGAATTCTTCTTAGATTTCGAAATTACAGATTTCCGCTCATCCATGTTCTATATAACCGTGTATGGTGAACGCTTGGTTGCTAACACAAGTTGTGGGCTGCTTTGTCAGTGTGCGCCGTGTGGCGCCCTATGACGAGACGGGAAACGCGTCACCACGTGCCGATAAGCTAACCTGTGTAGGTGCTCTTTTCGTAAGCACCCTGGCGCAGCCGCCTTTAAGACCACTTCAATAACACTGGATGAGTGAGCGCATACCCTCCAGCGCTGTCGCGATGATGGTCGATACCCCTACAAACAACTCGCAGCCTCAGTCCCCGCACCAATCCGGGCCTAAACCTTCCGGCGGACGACAAAGAATCATTTCCTCCTGTCTCACATGCCGGCGGAGAAAAGTGCGGTGTGACCACGTCCATCCGGTTTGCGGTGCTTGTACGCGCGGAAGCCATGTCTGCACCTATGCGACAGACCAAAGTCCGGGTCCCGGCGTGGCTTCGAGCGCCGGCAGGATCTCTAAGCCTTCTTCTGGAAGCGGAAAGCTGTCAAAGAGCAGTGATGTGCAGGCGCGACTCGACCGGCTTGAAATGCTCCTTGAGAAGGCGGTTTCGGGACAGCAAGTCAAGTCGTCATTATCCGGCGCGAATGGCGGAGATTCCGTGAGGCATGATCTGGAGTCGAAACACTCGCCGTCGTCGAATAGCCAGACATCACAAAGTGCTGGCATGTCTTCCGATAATCATGACGGGACCCTGCTCCTAGATGGAGAGCAGTCTCAGTTCGTCTCTTCACTGCATTATGCGCTTCTGGCCGACGAGGTGAGTAAATATGCGGTCATAGTAGTTTTCGTCCATGACCACGGAATGGGCGCTGATCTATCTACAGATTCAAGACATCAAAGCTCTGCTTGGGGAACATACCGACGAAGGCCACGATGGACCAACGCAAAACAATCTCATTCATTTGCTTTCGCTAGGCCGGGCAAAGGTCGGCGTTACCCTCGAGAATCTACTTCCGGAATCTCAAGAGCATCGGGATGCGCTGCTCGAAGTCTATTTTGCCAACGTTGACCCCATGGTCAGAATCACCCACAAGCCCTCCTTGATGCGGAGACTCCCAACCTACGTGCGTGAATTGCATCCAATGGTCTTTGCTGTCTTCTACTCTGCTGTCAACTCTCTTCCTCCAACGGTCGTTGAGAACCGCTTTGGCGACAGCAAAGAGGAAATCATGGCGCGCCTCGAGCTGGGTATCGAGATTGGTCTTGCGCGGGGAAACTATCTTACGACCCAAAACATGGAGATCTTCCAGGCCTTCATTCTATGGCTGACCTGCATAACGAGAGAGGAAGATATGGGTAGGCCCGCAACTCGCGTTTGAGATATAGCTAACCTCATGTGTAGGAAAGGCATGGACTTTGCTCGGTGTTGCACTCCGGATAGCACTAGGCCAAGGACTCCATCGAGATCCGTCTCTATTCCCATCTGGATCATGGGATGTCGTTACCATCGAAACACGGCGTCGTGTGTGGCATCAAGTTTGTCATCTTGAGTTTAGGGCTGCAGAGTGCAAGGGCCAAGAACCCAGCATAGATGAGGACGACTACACGACGATGATGCCACGCAACATCGATGATGAAGAACTCATTGAGGGCGCCAGTCCCGGCCCAACTCCCTACGACGAGGACAAGTTCACCTCCAACACTTTTCAGCTCGTTCGATTCGTCGGTATGCGCTCACTGAGAAGAATAGTCAAGAGCACATACCGTCTAGAACGGCGGATGATGGAATCTGGCCTGCGTGGCACATCCGGGCCAGACCCTGCCCAAGAGCTACGCGCCATGTTTGAAGAGATCAAGACGATGGTGGACGCGATGCATGAAGAAAATTACAGGAAGTACCTGCGTTTCTGCAATCCGGATATCGCGGTTCAAAAATTAACGCTGGGTCTCGCGTCCCTGCTGGAGTGGAGAAGTTACCTTTTGTTCTGGCTACGCATGCCACGAGCTTACCGCGACGTCGTCTTCTCGAGCGATATCCGAAGATCGTACGTGCACTTCTCATGTCCGTTAGAGATCGCAAGGCACTGACCGGTATCGCAGGATTTTCGACAAATCACTCAACTGCATTGAAGCGTTGAACTCAGCAACAGTAGACGTGGATGCAGCCCGGTTCCGGTGGCATATCGGTTCGCATCCCTCCCGTTTCCCATGAATAATCTTCAACTAACAGTCGTAGGAGGCCACGCCGCATTCCAAGCCATCATGCACGTCCTCTCAGAACTCCGGAACCCACTATTCGAGGTTCCTGATCGGCAGCGGGCCTTACGAGCACTGCAGCTGTCGAGACTGCTGAAAGAAAATAACCACACCAAGCCATGGGAAGCAATCAAAAACATGATCGACAAGGTCGCTGGCGAGACCATTGTTTCACGCGACAATGCGAGTTCGACCCCCTTCGGCGGCGCGCCAGAGTCCGCACGCATGCCTACAGCCACCCCTTCCACCGTCAACCTTCCTGCGTACCCGGAGCAGATGCAGGGCTACTCACCGCAGCCGATGATGTCGCAGCCGCTATCGATGCCATCCATGCAGCCCATGGCTCCTATGCAGCAGCAGCAGCAGCAGGGTCCGGCGCAGTTCAATTGGGATGAACTTAATTTCAGCAACATCTTTGGCGAGGCTCAGCCTACCGCTGAACTCCCAGAGTTCGATTTTGTATGTACTGCGATGACGTATCAGCTCATCAATTTCGGCTAACAGAAATAGGGCTTCTGGGGCGACCCGGTCAACTTTGGCAACGAGCCTTTGACATTTCCTCTGGATGGAGGCTACTCGATGCCGTGGGCCAGTTGAAGAACGCTTGGCTACCGAACAATCAGTTTTGAAGACACATTAGCCAGCATGTCAAGCATGCATCCTCAAAACATTCGGTCACGCCGAGGCGGTCTGCATAACGATATTTCCGGCAATTTCGGTCGCCTCCCACGAACCCTGGAGTAGCATGTCCTTTCTACCTCCGGCGAACCCCGAGATACTGATTGCAAGAGAGCCTCGAGCTTCGTACCAATCCGTCTTGTCACATCGATGGTACTTTCCACGCACCACGAACATTTGGAGAGGTGATCATCCGCAAAGCAGTCTTTTTGCCTTGACGAGACGGATTCGCACTTCCGATCTATCTGCCTAAACCGCTCATGCTAATCACGACCTATCATTGCCGCAGCGAATCAGCCACCGGATACACATCCGCCCAGCTCGCAGGCTTGACCGGTTTCGACAACGTACGACCAATTCGCCCATCACGCCAAGAGAGCGGTTCCTCCTCCATTGGCCCGTAGCGCGGGCATCTCACAAGTTCAAGCAAGTCGTTAGCCGAAACGCGAAGGTTTCTTCCAGAGAGACAGCCAAACGGAGACGGTTCGCCGGAATACTTGCACATTTCCGTAAGTCAATGAATGACATCAGTCATCTACACACGGAAAAACCACACCGCACGTCGTCTCCCTTGATAAACGCTCGTTTATTGGAAGCAAGAAACCCCACCCACCCATCAGGATCGACCCGTTCCGTCCCATCCCGTCCTATCCCGTGCCGTCAAACGCAAGGAAACAACACGATAGCAGCAGTGTATGCAGCATGGGCCCAAAAAAGAACCCCTAATCTCTACTCCTCAGGGTGTCGGTTAGCGATCGGTTCCATGATTGCCTTCGCTACTACCACCATACCATCAACCGAGCACACACGACTAAAGCTCCCCACATGCACACCCACCCCAATATATCGTCCGAAAGAATACAGTCAGTGGACGCAGGAAACACCTGTCAAATTCACACATCTATTAAGAACGATACCGGCAGCCAACCAACCAAACCCATGCCACTCAACGAAATCCTGCTGCCACCGTACGTATTGTACCCTCCCTTCCTATGCATCCATTCCTATTTCCGACACCGCCGTCCGATGTGGCTTGGAAAAGGAAGGGTAGTTGGGGATTGTCAAGACAGCAACGATGGGGCGTGCTGAGGTTTGTGGTGGGGGGCTCGATGTTGTCGTCGTTTTCGAGTTCAGCCAGCAATAGGCAAAGGGGGGAGGGGTTTCGATACGGAAAAGAACAGGACGACATGCGTGCCAAGATTTCATGGGTCGATAAGAGGGATTGTCCTTGCCGACTCGGTTCATGGGCTTCCCATCACGTTTGCTTCGAGACAGACTTTGTAAAACTTGCGATACAATGTAGTCGTACAATAGGCAGTGTAACGCCTGATATATATGTACACGCCAGCATCCAACTTGCAAAGGCCTCCTATATAAGTTCAGAGCTAGCCCACAGGGCTCCCCGCACTCTCGCTCTGCATGCACATCTTCTCCGCACACACACCGTACACAGCGCCTCGCTCATGGCCGCAGCTCCACGGGACTCTTATACCCCTTCATCGCCTCCTTGAATCCCTTACTCTTAAGTATCTCATCCACCTTCTGCAACATCGGCCCCTCCCTCCTCCTACTATAATCGCCCTCCTCGATCGTATACCCGGCCCTCGTCGCCGCATCCAGGCTCTCATATTCCCAAATATTCGCCTTCATACCGACGCCATAATACTGGTGTTTCTGCAAAAACGCGAGCCACGCCTTGACGACGTCCGGGTGGCCATCCTGGATCTGCACCAGGCGACGCATGGTGATGCGCTCAAAGTTCTCCTGGCTCTTCTTGAAGATGAAGTTTGCGCGGGGAACGGTCCAGCGCTCGGTGATGCGCGGCAAGGGGATGGGTCCCCGCGCGCAGAGCCCCATGTAGTAGGCTGCGCGCACGGCGAAGTCGGCGAAGAGGAGCAGATTGCGGATCGAGTAGGTGCGCAGTTGGAGGTCGCAGACGGGGACGCCGTATTGGGGGGTGCGGCGCAGGGGGCGGAGATGAACGGCTTGGACGTTGATGGGGGTGCGGAGGGTGGAGAGGGCTTCTTCCGATTTGGGGTCGAGGGGAGGTTTGTCTGTGGGGAGCGTGATGCCGCGTTCCCTGATGCGTCCGTTAGCACTGTGATTGGGAAAGTATGCGATATACTTACTTCGCCAGTTTGATAATCTCAAGCCCTTCCTTTCGGTACATGTCCAGCAGCGTCAAGTGATCCGGCGCATCCTGTTGCAGCTTCTTCCATTTCCGGTTTGCTTCCTCCCTGTCTTTTGGTTCCCACTCTGCTGATTTCTTTGACAGCTTCTTCTGGCTTTCTAGCAATCTATGGCGGAATCAGCACCCGTTGGAATTCCCAGGTCATCGTGATGCTTCGTACTTTCGGTACTCCTGCGGGTCTAAACCGAGTTCCTGCACCCGCTCGTCCAGTCCCATACTCCCGCTCTCAATCTCCCTGTACAAATCAACCCCATCCTCCCCCCGTTTCGAACCGGCGGCGCGCTTATAGTTCTCATTGGCATTCGGGCTCGTCGTTTGCGAAAAGGGCCGGGCGCACGATCTAGGGGAAGCTATCTGTCCACTCATCAGCTCCTGGCGGACATACAGTCCAATTCCAAAAAACGCACTCTGACTTTGCTCGCCGAGGCAAAGATGGACCTCGTACACCGGGGCGTCGCCATTGCTGGGTAATGATGCACTCTGCGACGTGCAACCAGAATGGATACAAAACATCTGCGCTAGGGCGGAAGTGTTCACCGCCCGGCAGAACGGCCGTTCGGCGACCACCGTGCCAAGACTGGCTCTGGACCTTCCGTTTACAAGCAAGACTCGTACACAAGTCGCAAACATTATAGGACTCTTTATAAGTCTTCTTTCCGAGTTTTCTCAAAAAGTAGCAATCTTTCCGTTCAACTGCCCTTCATGGATAACATGGACACCCTCGCCGCCCCGAATGCATACCAGCGGGCATCCGAGACAGCTGCCTATGTGCGCTCCAAGCTCCCTGAAGTCCTGCAGAAGCCAAAAGTTGCCATCGTATGCGGTTCTGGCCTGGGAGGGCTGGTAGACACCATCGAAGCGGAACCCAAGGTGGAGCTGGCCTATTCTACCATTCCCAATTTCCCCCGGAGCACCGGTAAGCACACCACCTGGAATCACTGTCTGAGTACCGTTCAGAATGAGTGATCAGGAGACTTATACTTTGCCAAACAGTTCAGGGTCATGCAGGAAACTTTGTCTTCGGGCAGATTGGGCCACAAAAGACGCCCGTTGCGCTTCTTGTTGGACGAGCACAGTTAGTCACTGATCTAACCGGACCTCGGTTTGAGAGGTCGCGATTTGGTCGAACATGCTCATTCACGCTCTTAGCTTTTACGAGGGTCACACAATGGATCTGGTCACATTTGCAACACGCGTTTGCAAACTGCTAGGCGTAGAGACTATGATTGGTGCGTTGAAATTGCTTGATCCGCGGTCGGGCATCTGACACCGTCCAAAGTTACAAATGCGGCCGGTGGGCTCAACGAGAACTACGAAGTCGGAGACATCGTGTGCTTGAACGATGTACGTCTATCTGTTCTGCACAAGCACGTTGTGCCACTAGCTGATGTGGGTAGCACCTCAACATGGCCGGTCTCGTGGGCATCCACCCACTACGTGGCCCGAATATTGAGGAGTTCGGCGTTCGGTTCCCACCATTGTCCGATGCTTATGACCTTGACCTCCGACGGCGAACGCACAAGGCATGGAAGACGCTGGGCCTGGACCAGCAAAAGAGGCGGATCCATGAGGGAGTGTACGCATTTGTAGCGGGACCGACGTGAGTATCTTGAAAGCGCGAGCCATATTTCATTGCCGATTTGCTAACTTTAAAAAGCTACGAGACCAGAGCCGAGTGCAGAATGCTGCGGACCCTGGGCGCCGATGTCGTCGGAATGTCTACCGTTCCGGAGATCGTCGTCGCCCGGCATGCTGATATCAGGGTCCTAGCTTTCAGCCTAGTGACCAACAAAGCTATCCTCGCAGCTGGTGTTCAGGGTAGTGACGCTACCATTCAGGCGATGACCAAGGCTGAGCTTGATGAACATCTGAGCAAAGGTAAGGCAAACCACGCCGAAGTCCTCGAAGCTGGTAGGGAGGCGGCAAAAGATATGCAAGCCCTGGTGAAGCAGATCCTTTCTGATCTGCACGAGGAGTAAAGGTTGCGAGTAGCTTCATAGACGAGCCAGCTCACAATAGACCTGTTGGATGGATGGATAGCCAACACCGTCTGAATAAAGACATGCAAATGTAGTCTCTTTCGAAGCAGTCGGTTTCCAAGAGGGCCTGGTGGGGTATATTGCAGGATTTGTACCAGGACCAACCCGCTCGTCATGGCTTGATGACCTTGCCCTTGATGCGCTTCGCCTTGAGTGCCTTGTAGAAGGCCTTCTTCCCGCTGGACTTCGATTTGAGGATGTCGTCATACTTCCTCTTGAATTTGCCCGACGACTCTTCCTGCGCGAGCACCTCCTCGACGAGGGTCCGCTTCCTGTCCTTGTTGTTGATGCGGCTGTTGTAAAATTCGGTCGGGCCCTCGACGACAGTGCCGACATGGCTAAAGGCGGGCACATCAGACTTCGAGTCGGATTTTTTGTAATGACGCTTCGGGTCCAGGACATTGCGCATCTTCAGTAGTTGCAGATCTCGTCGCAGCTCGGGGGTCAGCTCGGTCCGGGGTAGATTGTACCAGTCGGAGCCAGCGGTAGCCTTCTTTTCCTTTGTGGCGGTCAGCGCGGTCTTCAATATTTTACGAGAAAAAGTCTTGAAGGAGCGGAATGCCTCAGTGTAACTATGATAATGGACCCTCAGTGGTGCAGGGAGGAACCCAAGACGGGACCAAATTTCTGCTCAGAAGAGATTGGGATAATTATCATCAACGGCGGATGCATATGCTCGTGCCTTAAATTATCTCCACATACCTCTTTCTTCTGCCGCTTGATGGCTACGGGGTCCTCAATCTTCTTGACGCCATTTGCAAGGACCTGGTCGCGCTTGTTGACCAGCTTAGAAGAGTCTAGTCGCGTGATGTTTCCTTGCGTCTTGGTGTAGGTGTCCGCTATGTGGCCTGGCTTCAGCTTGGGAAGCTTGAACGGCACATCAGAGCTTGTGGGTTGTGCTGCAGGCTGCTTCTCGCGCATCCGGCGGGCGGCGTCTTCAAGGAGCTCGCGCACCTGCTCGTCGGTGAGATCCTCATCGGTGTCGTCCTCGAGGAGGCGCTGATGCGCTGGCAGCAGGGCCATGTTGCGTTGCGGGGCGAGAGGCACACGATCGGAGAAAAATTCAAGACGAGCGTCGGAGGTGCATGCGCGCACGGGCCATTCTTGGCGGATGCGAGAACAGAACAGCGCTCAAAAAGCCACCGTCAATAAATGCAATGCGAGCTCCCTCCCACGCTGCTGCCCCCATATGATGCTGACATGCACGCTGGCGTGGCCGAGGCTTCCCAGCCTCCATCCCGACTGACAACTCATCGCAGCCCTGGCTGAATGCTCGCGTGGCCAATAGGCGCACCGCATGCTGCACCCGCTCGCCAATCACGGCACCGTGCCCTCGTCGACGAGACCGTCTCGTCGTCTAGCGCTGTGTCTTCAATGTGAATGTGTTGCCCTGACGGCGCTGCGGTAACGCGCGCAGCCTCTCCATCGCGATGGATCGAGGCGGCCATCGCGTGTTTAGAAGACGAGATGTGACGAGCGCATCGGCCTGCACAGCTGTCACGTCCTAGGCTTCGGCCGGCCGTCTGGCTGCCTGTGTGACGTGCGTAGAGATGGATATAAAGTAAACATGGAGTGGCGACGGCGGGAGGCGTCTACACGAGCAGCCTCCCCCGATTCTGATTCACCCTCCAGCCCTTCCCCGTCTTGTCGCGGGCACCAGCACCCTCTGAGCAGATCGTGCGAATAGCGCTGGCCTTGTCCCTGTCTGTTAAAGACGGCCTCGCGTGTGGTTCGTCGGCCTTGTCTGCGCATTCTTCCATCCGATTGGCAACCCACTTCGCACCTCGCACCACCTGAGCCCTGTGTCGCGTCTGCCCCAGGTACGTAAACACCCGCCATGGCCCGTCTGTATGATGGCCGTCGCGATGCGCCCGTCGCACCGTCGCATACTGATTGCCGGCCGCAGTTTCTGCGCGCGCCCCGTCTCACACGGCTGTCCCCGCTCTACCTCTGCGGCCCCTCGTCCACTCAGACCGCTCCTCGACGCAACCACGACATCCACGCTACCTCGCAAACACCAACCCCGACACCACCGCCGTCACCCATTGGGCGGCGCGCATTTGCATCTGCACTGATCCGAGCTGCGCGATTGACTCGAGCTTTAGAACCCCTGCGCCCGCGTAACCTGCGCGCAGCAGCCTCAGTATGGATCCGACTAACCTCCAGGCCCAAGGGCAGCATAAGATGCGCCAGGCCCCCGCCGCACCGCGTCGCTACGACGGCCAGAATGGCAACCCGCTCTACGATCCCGCCAACGGCGGCCACTATGGTGCGTCCCTCCTCTCCATTCCGTTGTCGCGCGTCGTCTAGTCGCGCATGCAACTACACGAGCATCTGATCTAACAGCTGCTCTCCAGGTGCCTCTGCTGCTGTACGTTCGCTCATGAGCGCCCGCTCTCACTTCGCCGTCCCCGTCGCTGATTTGGTCTAGATTGCCGCCCAAGGACACGCGCCTGATCCACAGCTGTTCACCGGCTCGTGGCAGAACGTACGGCGCGCTTCGTATCAAAGCACGAGGGACGAATACTGAGTGTGCACAGGTCAACCAGGGACTATCGGGCCAGTATCGCGATATACTCAATACGTATTGGCAGCAACAGGTCACGAAGCTCGAGACGGACGAACACGACTACAAGCTGCACCAGCTCCCACTGGCGCGCATCAAGAAAGTGATGAAGGCCGACCCCGAAGTCAAGATGATCTCTGCCGAGGCGCCCATTCTTTTCGCCAAAGGCTGCGACATATTCATAACAGAGCTCACCATGCGCGCATGGATACACGCTGAGGAGAACAAGCGCCGCACGCTCCAGCGCTCCGACATTGCGTCTGCGCTGTCCAAGTCCGACATGTTCGACTTCTTGATTGACATCGTGCCTCGCGAGGAAGCTCATCCCCATAAGAGGAGCGGTGGGCAAAGCAACGCGGCCGTGGCATCGTCAGCCCCGACAGTTCCGCCTGGAGGGATTCCTCAGCAGGGAGTCCACCCAACGCACCAGATGCCCCCGCCGGACTACGGAATGGCACCACATATGCAGCCACAAGAGGACTTCCGCCAGCCTGGCATGTATGCTGGGCCGGTACAAGGCGACCCCAGCGCATATGGACAGCCGCAGATGTTTGACCCAAACTATGGAGTATACAATCCCATGGGACAGCAGCCGGTAAGTGTTGGCAACCCTACGCCCAACCGTTCATTAACGCCCGTAGCAAATGTACCCCGTCGGCCAGCGCGGACCTGACCCCACAGGCGCCGGGGATCCGAATCAGGGCTATCGACCCCACGACGCGGAGGGTGATGCAGATGCAGAGGGCGAGAGGGAAGACTTTGGGAACTAAAGAGGCCAGCCAAGCTATCCTCAGACAGACTCAACATCACTCCATTCTTTGCTTTTCCCAAAAGCAACTGCAAAAATATAAACAGGTTGAATCTTTTCTGCCATCAGGCACGCTTGGCGTTTCCCTCACGCGATCCGAGGCGGATACGGCTCGGGCGACGGCACGGTGTTTGGGACTGACTTGAGGACTATGGTATGGTTCGGCCGCGGATGGCCTAGGACGGGACGGGTTGGGCGGCGTACGTACATAGCAAGCAATTGCAATAGAGTGCTTCTTCGAACACGGCGGGGCTCAATGCGTCTTTTCGGTGTTCCTGCAGCTTATATGGGCGCCCGATCCCTTCCGAGCACGCGGAGGCGGGCCACTGCAGAGGACCGAGGCATTCCGGCATGTCATCATTGTCAGATGCACCGCCGCAGGCTCCTCAGGATATAAAGCACGCTTCACGCCAACATCACGATGTAGCAGACTGAAACTGCTCCGCTAGTCCAGCGACGGCGACACCACCCTTACTCTTCCCAAACGCCATCCTTTACCCCGCCATTGGCCCGTGCCCGTAGCTTCCCCCCACTCAAAGCCAGCAGCACAGTCTCGTGGTCCGAAGCTCCTGCCTCCTGACATCTGAGCATCCCACGCACAAACAAATTCCCTCGAACCGAACTCTTCGCCTCTACTCCTCACCAGACCGGCTTTGGTGCTTCCACTTCTCTTCTGCCTCAGCGACTTCAATTCATCAGTGTACTACCCCGCCTTCCGTACCAGATACCTTAGCAACTCAACAAAATGGTCAAGGCCGTTGTTGCTGGCGCCTCTGGAGGCATTGGACAGGTAAAACCGTCGCTGACAGCTGCCGACCATTGCTAACCGGTTGCCAGCCATTGTCCCTCCTCCTCAAGGCGAACAAGGCCATCACTGAGCTCGCCCTCTACGATGTCGTCAACACACCCGGTGTCGCCGCCGATATCTCGCACATCTCCACGCCCGCTGTACGCAGCCCCCAATATCTTCACCTGGAGAGAGACTGAACAGGACAGGTCGTGACCGGGTATCTGCCCAAGGACGACGGCCTGAAGAACGCCTTCACTGGCGCCGACATCGTCGTCATCCCCGCTGGTATTCCCCGTAAGTGCCCTTTCCGGGAGCAGGCGGTGAGCAGACACTGACGTCTCTAAGGCAAGCCGGGAATGACCCGTGACGACCTTTTCAAGATCAACGCTGGCATCGTCCAGGGGCTCATCGAGGGTATTGCCCAGTACTGCCCGAAGGCGTACATTCTCGTCATCTCCAACCCGGTTAACTCGACCGTCCCGATCGCCGCAGAGGTGCTCAAGCGTGCTGGTGTCTTTGACCCCAAGAGGCTGTTCGGTGTCACCACTCTCGATGTTGTCCGGGCCGAGACCTTCGTGGCCGGCATTGTCGGCGAGAAGGACCCGTCAAAGACCACCATCCCGGTCATCGGTGGTCACTCCGGAGAGACCATTGTGCCTCTCTTCAGCCAGGCGAAGCCGTCCGTGAGCATTCCTGCTGACAAGCTCGACGCGCTCGTCAACCGTGAGTACAACACTGTGTTGGGTGGCCGACGCTGCTGACTTTCAAGGCGTGCAATTCGGCGGTGACGAGGTCGTCAAGGCCAAGGATGGTGCTGGCTCAGCTACTCTATCCATGGCCTACGCTGGCTACCGGTGAGTAGCATGATCGAATTTAATATACCGAGCCTCACACCTATTAGCTTCGCCGAGAAGGTGATCAAGGCCGTCAACGGCGAGAAGGGCATTGTTGAGCCCAGCTTCGTCTACCTTCCCGGCGTCCCTGGGGGTGACGCTATCGCGAAGGCCACCGGTTGCGACTTCTTCTCCGTCCCCATCGAGCTCGGGGTAAGTTGATCATATCTGCCGTCAAGATCAGACCCTAACTCCGGACAGCCCAGCGGTGCCGAGAAGGCCATCGACGTCGTGAGCAGCGCCAACGATGCCGAGAAGAAGCTTCTCGAGGCTTGCTACACTGGCCTCAAGGGCAACATCTCCAAGGGCATTGAGTTTGTCCAGAACCCTCCCCAGAAGTGAGTGGGCCCGCACCGCCTCGATATGTAATGCACACGGGACAATACTCATATGCGTGTGTGGCAGATAGACTATGAGAGGAAGCAATTGACGGGTTACGCCTCATATGAAATGACCAGTTCAAGCATACAAATATATGTAGATTTTCAATCTGTGCAAGGAATGTACTCGGGCCGGTTGGACGGGTTCGTGTCTTTGACTAGGCAGTCGAATTGAGCTCATCGATGCACACAACTATGCCCTGTCCCGTTCTCTGACATTAATGATGTTTCCTAATGTTCAAGACTGTGATATTTGCAACTCAGGCCAAAAGTGGTTGGCCATCCACTCCAAACTCCTCCCAATGCTCGCTAAACAATGATACTTCAAACGAACCCGTCCTCGTCCACATCAACGTCGGTGGTCTCGTTTGCACACTATGCTTTCGCCCCCTGCGTCCGTATCTGAAAAGTCGCCGCCGGAATCCCACTCGTCTCCGCCGTAACTGTAGCCTGGACGCCCAGTCCCGCAAGACACCCCCTCACCACGCCGGCAGGAAAATACAAAAACGGCTGCGCCCTCGCAATCGTATTTGCGTCTCTGCCTAATCCTGGATCCAACCCACCCCCACTCCCACTCACTCCTTCTCCTCCTGTTGCTGCTGCTGACGCCGCCGCTGACGCCGCAATCGCATTGTACTGCGCATCCGTGTACTTTTTCGTATCAAAGGACATACGCGTGAGAGGTTTGAAAGTGTTGTCGGTCAGCACGTAGATGCCCCTGTGGTTGGTTTTTAAGTTGTCGATTTGCTTGCGGAAGAGAAGGGTCCAGAGGTCTTTGCAGAGGAATTTTATGGTGCTGAGGGGGTCGTGCGGGCGGGGGGTTTGGCGAGATACGCTGTGTAGATATTAGCGAGGGTTGGGTTGGGTGGGTATGGGAGGTAGGATATGCAGGTGAGGTGAGGGGGAGGCTAAACATACCGCTCCACAATCCCCAATCCAACTCTATACCCCAGCGTCTCGAGCCGATGAAATACAGCCTCCCTTGCCTCTTCTTCGTCGACCGTTCCCACGCCTGTCCCACCACCACCGCCTAGTCCTCCTCCCCCTCCCCCTCCGCTCACCCCAACGGTGCTCGTCGCGTCGTTGTCCGTCGTGTTGTTGTGCCGCGATGAGGATGTGCTGGTGCTGGTTCCATGCACCCAGTCTTCTTCCCGCAAAGCGAGGTCGGCGGTTATGCGGTACGCCATGGGGACGAGCTCGATGAGGAGGAAGTCGAGGGTGGAGGTGTTTACGTATGTTGCCGTGGGGTCGGGGGTGTCGTTGGGGGAAGTGGTGCTGGGGGCGGTGGGGGTGGATGTTGCCATTGCGGTCGAGTTTGGGGAGGTTGTGAGCCGGCGGGTGAGAGGGCGTGGTCGAGATATCGGGTGTTGCGACGGACGGTGTGGGTGATGGATCGCAGTCGTAGCGGGGCGGTTGGGGATGAGGGGGGAAATTTAGCGATGGGATGACGGCATTGCTGGAAGTATGGGTTTCGCTTTCGAATTTCCGGCGAGCTGGGGGTGTGGACTGAAAGGGTTATTGGTGCTTTCGCGTGGTCGTGGTCGTGGATGCGAATTGAATTGAACTGCGGGCGACGGTAAGCTAGGGTCCCTGGGTCCCTGGGTCCCTTGTCAAGCTTGGCACATCTAACATTTCCTCTTAGGAACCTCACCACTACGTTCCATGTTTGCCAGAGAGCAGACAGCAAAACAGATGTCTACACTGCAACAAGAGGCACAAAAGAGACGCAATGCTAGGTGGAAACGTCGTTATCTAAATGTCGTAGTCCTACCTCAAGCAACATCATGCAAATGCCTATTCCCTGCGACCATCCATGCATACACCCAATCCCGCCAAAGCAGCCAAAAACATCAACACATATCAAACAAATCCTCCCCCCTCCCCTTACTCGACTCCGAATACCTTGAATCCGCCAACAACAACTCCAACACGGCATTCAAAATACTCGCTTCCAGGTTCATATTCTGCAAGTTAGCCACCTTCTTCATGACCGAGTCCCCCTCCCTATTCAACACATTGAAAATGTCATTTTTCCGATCCAGAATGTAGCTAGCCCGGTCCAGGAGCTCAAAAATGCGGGGAAGGGGGTCGAGCACGTCAAGCTGCGGGTTCGACGTGCCGAGCTCGATGATGATGGATTGGTTGGTGGGCACGGCGTTGAGCGTGATGAGCGTGCCGTTGTCGACGGGGGAGGTGCGGTAGGCGAGTGGCTTGGCGCGCTTGGACGAGGTGGTGACGCAGCGGATTTCGGAGACGGAGGCGCTGCTGGGTGTGTGCGCGATCAGGCGGACCTTCCACTCCCGGGACTTGGGGACGCTGGGGTCGTCGGCGGGGTACGTGGGCCCGATGTTGATGACGCCCGTGGACTGCTTGTATGTGATGGGTGTGTGGACGAATCTCACGCTCTCGTTGGACTCCGTGGTTACGCCTTCGGACTCTACCATCTGGAAGCCGCCGTCGTCGGCGTTGGTACCCGTGCCGTCGTCTTCGATGAGGTCGAATGAGCCGTCGGCACCGACGACGACGAGAACCTCAAGGGTTTCGGGATTTGGTGAACCGCTCTTGGGGCGCCAGGCTCCATCGAGCGGGACGATGGCGCCTTCGGGAGCAAGAACAGGGGTTTGAGTGAGTGGGCGGTGGAGCTGCTGTTCGCGATCTCCATCGTAGACTACACCGGTCCAGATATCTACGTAGCGACGGGGAGGGAGCCAAGCCTTGATGACGCCTAGCTGTGTGATTTTATCGCGTGGTTGGGTGATGGGTGCCGCAATTAACTCGCTACCGAAGCGGTACTGGTTAGGGACGTTGTACGCTTCGTTTTGTTCCGGGTAGTCCCAGTACATGGGCGCAATGAGGGGCTCGTCGTTGGATGCGGAGCGGGCGTTCATTGTGTAAAGATATGGGATAAGCCTGTGTCGAAGACGAAGCGTTTCCTCCATAATCTGGCAAGCCTCGACGTCGAACCTCCATGGCTCTCGCCCATTGAACGGGTTATTGTCAGAATGGAGGCGAAGAATAGGCGACCAGCAGCCTAGCTGTACCCATCTTGTCGCCAGCTCGTCGTCTTTATAGCCGTGGGTGTGTCCGCCAATATCGTTGCTCCACCATCCGTAGCCAATGTTCGACGCCGTGGCTGTAAACTCTGGCTGGAAATCCAAAGACTCCCACGTAATTATGGTATCTCCAGAGAAGCCGATCTGGTATCGCTGGGCACCAGGTCCGCCAAAGCGAGAGAAGATGAGTGGCCGCTGACGTCCCCGTCCGATGTCGAGGAAGTGGAAGTGGTTCAGCACCCATAGAGGATCTACACCCGGAATCTTGGACCCGGTCCCTTGCTGCCAGTCGATCCACCAGAAATCTACACCCCTCTCTTCATGCTGGTGATGAACAATGTCAAAGTAGGCATCGATAAACTTCTTGTCGGTGCAGTCGAAGCTGGCGGGCTTCTTGCTCTTAGGGTCAATCCCAAGGTATTTTGCGACCTCCTCATACTGATTTTCCCAGTACCGGATGCCATCCGCAGGGTGCAGATTGAGCGTGACCCTAAGATTACGATCGTGGAGCTTTTTCAGAAAGGCATCTGGATCAGGAAACAGCTTCTTGTTCCAGGTGTAGCCCGTCCATCCATTCTCGCCCGGTGGGATCTCCTCGCCCGCCCTCACCAAATGCCAGTCCATATCCACGACAGCAACGTTCAACGGGACATTGTCCTTGTCGAGATGGTCCTGCAGCTCCATGTACTCCTTCTCGTCGTAGCGATGGTAGCGGCTCCACCAGTTGCCCATGGCAAATCGTGGCAACAGAGGCTGGCTCCCGGACACCGCAAAGTATGCGCGCATGGCATCGCGATAGTCGTGTCCGTACATGAAGACGTACTCGTCGCTCCTCTCGCCCGATCTGCGTGGTGCAATCCAGCCATCGCTCTCAAACAGCATGGAGTCCGTGTCCTTTAGCACAGCTATGCCCTCGCGCGACAGCACTCCCGGCCCCAGTTCTCTCCTCCCATTGGCGCCATCCAGCGTCCTCGTTGTGCCGCCTAGATTGGACACCTCCTGCCCATATGTCCACTTCGCCGAGACCGACCCCTTAAGGTGTATCACGAAGCCCTCGGCGCTGAACTTCTTCTTGTTGTACACTACGTGGAAGCGTTTCGTAACGATCTCGAGCAGGTCGCCGCGGTCCCAGACGTAAAAGTCCGGGACGGCCAATTTGCGATTGATGGCGAAGGTGGAGGCGCGGTCTTCGAATTGGCCGTCCTCGGCCCACTCAAACCGCAGCAAGCCGTCCGTGAGGACCGTGAATCGGTACTTGTCGCCGGCGACCAGCGCCTCCGGGTGGGCGACCGGGCGCGTCTTGAAGTCGTAGCGCGCGGGGCGAGACATGGCGTCGTCGGATAAGAGACGGGACGAAAAACTCAGGTCAGGCCGCTCGAATGTGGCCCAGAGAGGGGATCTGTCATGGTGGGGGAAGCGGAGGAGGCGGCATGGAGGTCGTTGTAAATAGAAGGAAGTCCGGGGCCGTCCAAGCTTTGATGCGACGGCTCGTGACCCGGCGCAAGCCTCGACCGTGTGTCAGACGACATGCCTCGAGTCTTGACCGCCTCCGGGCCACCTGCCTATGTCGCCATCGTGAACGTCTGGGGAAGAGGTGTGCACGCTGCATGGCGTCGCGAGGCTTGTCCACGCGCACGTCAACTCGTATGTTCCTGCGTCGACATGTGGGGAGCGGGACCCCCCAATCACCCCTCAACCACTGAGCGGGACCCGAGCGCTGGGGGCGCAACCATCCAAACAGCGTCAACATGATCAAGAACTTCTGCAAAAGGGGAGATGACAGTGGCATACTGGAAGATGGGCAGTCAACTGCTAGAATGGTTACCAACGCGGCGGTCCCCCGCTCTCGAGCTGCCTATTCCGCGACACCAATTTATTGTCGAGCTGGCAGGTGCGAAAATCAGGACAAAAGTTTGTCGACTCTTGCCTTCCAAAGTGTATCCAGAGTTCCATCAGGGCACTGTCTCTAATAGTATTGGCGTCGCATGAGGACTCGGCCAGACTCGGCATACTCAAGCGCGTGGTTAAGTGCATGATTCTAGGGCTTCTTTAAGAGGGCCGACACTACGCAGCAGTCTCGCTCCATCCCTTATGCATCATCATGTAGCCACAAATCCAGGTGTCCAGAGATTGAAATTATCCTCCATCTAGTCGTCTAAGCAGCAAAGTGCCAACTAGATCAAAAGTTCAATGACCCTTTCCGCTGTAAAGAAACTTCGTGTCCAGGCTTGCTTCAACAGCCGGGGCCAGGCACATGAAGCTTCAGCATCCCTCATTCCTTTCCCCCTTCTTACCCACCGTCCCCTTCGCCATCACTACCACCATAACCATATGATAACAAGACAGAAGTTTCTTCACCCTTTCCCCTTGTAAGGTGTATCCAGACCTGCATCAACAGACCGCACTCATGAGGCTTCTGCAGCATCCTCCAACCCTCCTTCCTCTCCGTAGTCTCCCTATCCCCCATCCACCCCCTCCCCATCCCTCTCCCTCCCCTCAACCTCCCCCTAACCCCCATCAGCGCCCTCCCAAGCTTATTCTCCCCCCACTCCCCCCTCTTCCTCCCCCTTACACCCTTCTCCCTAAACCCAATTCCCCAAACCCTATTCGACCGATTCGCCTCCGCCGACTCTTTCTCCCCCGTTCCAAGCAACACATCTCTCAGCCTACCCTTCCCCCTAAACTTGTACCAATTCCCCACCCTAACCACGCGACTCTTGACCTGGGTCCACTTCCACTCGTTCAACCCCTCAACCCTCTGTCCCAGCTTCTTCTGCTCCTTGGGATCGGACGTAGCCAAGATCCGCGTGCAGGTCCACGCGCCGCCGAAGAAGAGCGCTTTGGCGAACATGTAGACTTGTTCTGCGCAGATGAATGTCATGTCTGGGTCGTATTTGCCAAGGATGGCGGCTGCGGTGGTGGTGGTAGTGATGGTAGTGGTAGTAGTAGCAGGTGATTGGACTCCGAGGAAGTGCAGACTAGCGGTTGGGAGGGTGATTGGGGAGGGATGCCATTGGCAGAAGACGCCGTAGGGCTGTTCGTTGGGGAGGTAGAAGAATATGGTTTCGGGGTCAGTAGTGGCGGCAGATGGTTTCTTTGAGCGGCCGTCGAGGTGGGGTTTGCGTTTGGGCATTTTGGGTGGGTGGGTGTTGGTCAGGCGTTTTTGGAAGTAATGACTGCGTCAGTAATTAAGGTATGAGGTTGTGAGTGAGAGTTGTTCAGGACAGTGATGAGAAAAATGTAGGCGATTGTGACTCAGTTCGACTCATCGTGTCGTCGTGAAAGAGTGATAATTACCGAAACGGGTCGAACCAGATTTGTGCCAGCCATGAGCGTACCAAAAGTCCATGAAGCCTTCAGCCAATCATACTCAGTAATACGAATCCAGACAACTTCAAGGCGTCGAAATCGATGCCAATGTAAAAACGAGGTCCATATCATCCCGATTCCCGGCCTACAGCTCCTCAAGCGCAGGCGCATCAGGTCGCCAAATCCTGATCCAATTCGCCCTACCCATCCCCTCCCTCTCCAAAGACTTTAGTATGAGCCTTGCTATAATCTGATGCCCCTCCGGCCTCAAATGAAACACTCTCTTCCAAGCATCCGGCAGCATCCAGTGAATCGTATCCTCTACAACGCCCTCCTCACCCATACCGTCCCTGGTCTTGTTCACAAAACCCTTATCGGGATCAAACTCCCAATCCGGATGCTCCTGCAACGTCTTGTTGATCCTCTCCGCAATCCCGCTCTCAAAGGAGCCCTTGGGCACATCACCGCCTGTCTCGTTCTGCAATGCGGTCTTGTTCTCGGAGGGATCGACGGTGCTCCACTCGTAGAAGGCGAGCTCGGGGCGGTTGGGCGCGGGTTCTTGGACGCCGGACTCGCAGTAGCGGCCTCGTGCTGCTTTGATGTGCTCGTCGTAATCGACGAAGCGGACGTTGGGACCTGATTGTCGCACAGCCCTGAACAAGACCCGGTTGACGGAGCGGACTAGGTCCTCCAAAGCCTGGCGCAGTTCGAGCGTGAGGTATTGCTTCTTTGACTCGACGCTGTTCCAGACTGCCCACGTCACGTTGTCGCAAGTCTCGTCGTCTACGCCGAAGAAACCGGCGTATCCGGTTACGTAGATTACTCCGTGACTGTAGTTGACTTTTGGTTTGACGGCGTCGATCAGCTCGATTAGGTTTCTGTACAGCTGTGATTCGTCCGTGATTCGCTCGCGCGCCTCTTGGATGGATTTTTCGCATTCATCTTCACCGGACATGTAGAACTGGTAAATGCAGTTGCTCAAAATAGGCGTGAGACCAATGTCATTGCCGCCAGCAGATATGGTCAACAGATCAATATCTTCATCCAGCTTCGGCACCTGATTTTCAAGGATCTCGGTACTCGTGGCGCCGGAGCACGATAGAAACTGTAGCTCTTTTCTTTCATTGCCTCCGAAAAGGTAAGAACGGAGGATGTTGGGGTACGAAAGGGCATATCGCGAGCAGTAGAAGTCAATACGGGTGCCAGCGCCCAAGCCAGCGGAGTATGAGTCGCCAATGGATGCCATCTTTCGGATCCACGAGGGTCTTGCTGGCGGAGAATGAAGGACGAATTGATCCGCCGTTCCGCTTGGGATCAGAGCCGCAAAGAAGAGGACGAGACTTGTCAGAAGCATGCTGAAACACCCAGCCAACCGCAGGTCGGCCGTACAGAATCGAAGAATATTATTAGAATCGTAACAAACAATGACTACCGGGTCGAAATACAGACTGGCTGAGGGAAGAGATGCGTCGCATTTATCTTTGTTGCCTTGAGCTGGAGAAGCTTGGCGGGGTCGTCAGCTGTCTCGTACAAAGACTGGCTGAGCACGAGGCGGGAACGAGACAAGCGAGTGGTCCGTCTTTGGAGGCCTAAAAGACGGCCTTCATATCTTATTAGCAAGTCGAATTTCGCTTTGCGGTTTGTAAAGACTCGTCCCTGTAGCTGCGATGGACGAGTATGCAAAATTGGCTACAGGATAGCGCTCCGGTCTAGGAGTTGAAGATGCGACTATAGAGCTTCTCATGACGACCAACCCAAAGGTCCATGACCGGAACGCTCTGCCCTGCATCTTCGACGGCTCTATTCCAGCCTTCCTCCACCAGGCCTCTTATCCTGTCTTGTAATTCGGCATCGGCGAGCACCGACTGGGCTTGATAAGGTCCCATCACGCTGGCGCGCACGGCTGCGCTGATGACAGTTCGGGCATGTGAGAACAGAAAAAGGTATGCGACCTCGCGCAACGGCACAGCAAGGACCCGCGAGACTAATCCCCACAGCGGCGCATAATGGGCGTTGATGTCGCTTGAGGTGCGCAGAGCAGCAGAAAAAGTGCTCAACGATTCCATCGCATTGCTGTGTCCACCATGTACTCCCCCATTCGAGGCGCCATTCGCTGCGGATGTCTTGCTGTATTGCGTCTTAAAGCTGCGGTCCCAAACAGCGAGCAGCGCCCGCCCCTGTGCTATGCTCGCCCGCCGCGCCACGGTGCATGGTGTGCTCGCATCGAAATCATTATCCAGTGTCTCTACATCCTCGGGCCGTCGGTATCCTGCGAGTACGTATGGCAGCGCGGTGCTGGCGAGCGTGGAGAGGGAGAGGCGGAGGAAGGTGTAGAAAGACGGCAGCTGCGAAGCCGACGGCGGAGACGGTCTGTGGTGTGCGAGATACGATTCTAGACCGCTGCTGAATGCGAATGATCCCAATGGCAGCGCAGAGTCCGAGAGCAGAAGCAGCGCGTGGAGAGCTGGCCGACTTGTTAGATGCAATGCGTCAGGATTGGTGAGCGGGCATCGCGAACCTGCATCGGTCGTTGGCGTGGACACTTGCTCAATGGCACTGTTGGGGCTCAATCGGGCTTTGGCATCCTCCAGACGCCGCTCCAGGTCGGCAATTTCATCTTTCAGAGACTGTTGGTCGTTGGCAGGGGGCGTCATGAGAGGTGGAGGAAGACGCACGATAGCCGACTGTAGGATGAGGCTTGGCAACAGATAAAGTTTGGAAAGAGCAGCATTTGCTTTCTCGTGTTTCTTCACAGCTCTGACGGCGTATTCTGCGTAAGCCGCTTTGGGGCAGTGCTCCCAAATCATTCATTATGATACTCCTACAGCCGCCAGGTCGTCACGTTCGTAACCCAAGCCCAAACTCCAGCATTACCCGACCAAAGTAGCTCAATCACCCAATGTACACCGTCAGAAGCCCTGCACTTTCCATGAGACAAAAAGTGTTCGAATGTTCAGGACTGGGTATTGTTCATGAAATCGAGCCTCGCACAGGTCTGTCCTCCATCCCGGCTAACGATACTCGCCACAGGCTGGTTGGATGCGGCTCTTTGCCTATGACTGCTCCTTGATGTCGTTCTTTGCCGTATCTGTCGCCATGTCTGCGAAAAGAGATGCGCCCTTGGCTGACTCGTAGTTCTTAGAGCTCGTCGCCTTGAATAGCGTCTGAGGCTTGGACCTGCTCCGATTAGAGCTCTATTGCCCGTCGTCCCGAGACGGGAACTTACTTTTTCAAAAGCTGCTTGTTGCGGAAGGTGCTGAGCTTTTGCGTCGCTGGCGACATGATCTCGTCGGTCGGAGAAGCGTACTGCTGGTTCCTACTCAAGTGTGAGCCCTACACATAAAAAACTACTCTGCAAACCCACTTGTCGCCGCCATTCAGGCGTTTGTTCAGCATTTGGCGGTGGTAGTCGAGCGTCTTAGGCTTCTCCTCCTTCTTCTCCGGCGATGACTTGACCACCTGCGCGTTGGTGTCGCGATCGCTGAGGACGTTGGAGGACATAGCTGCAGCGGAATATGTCTGGATTGTAATATCGAGTGTCTGGATTTATGCTGGTGTAGAAGCGGAGAACCTGAGCTGGGGACGGATTGAATGCGCGAATGTAGTGGTGACGCCGGGCTCAAGAATGGAGTTGTCTGGGTTGTTTACGAAGGCCCGTCGCGCGGGGCAACGGCAAACGAGCAGAGGAACGTGCAACGTCATTGCTCACCTACCTTCCTTGCAACAACCACCCTCGTTCTTCGCCTGAGCTTTGATAACCCGAATTGTTAGCCCGTGCATGATCAAATCATGTCGGAACCTCGTAGCACTGCTGCACGTTTGAAACCTTTAACGCCATCGGCCAGCAAACCGCATCAAGCACCACCTAAGGACCACAAACCAGGATGCGGATGACACCGAGGCTTGAGAAGTAAAGAACCTACTACTCTTCACGGGCGAGTTAATCATGTCAACTATCCAATCATGCGTGGAGTGCTCGTCTGACCCGCGCAAATCCCTTGATGTGAGCTACGGTTAAGGAATCGCAGCACTTACCTCAGACCTTCAGCTGAATCAGACCCGCCATACATATGTATCTCACTGGTGGGTGTTTCGTCTTTTTCTCGTTGAGGCTAACCCCAGTCTGCTTTGGGAACTTCGATCATTCAAACTGATACGAAACGTTGGACGGATCAAGCACGGTCTATCCACCGACACGCCAGGTGCAATCCGACTCGATTGCTGCCTAGTAGAAACCACGATGGGCGCGATGGGGAACTCATTCACTGCAACTGCAGTTGATCTTAAATACATCTCTTCCGTAAAGCACATTCAACCCCCGGAAGGACAACATCCAACGCCCAGACGAGTCCGCACTATCTATCATTCCAGCACACCATCACTCAACTATGGCACCTTACGCACCCACTGTCAGTACTGCGGAAACTACTCAGTCACCTCATCGAGCCGCCCTCGCTATCTTTTCCGAACCCTCGGTCTTATCGTTGGTTCTCGACATCGGGAACCCGCCTGCACACCTCGGCATCGATATTTCCCCACCCCGATGCCAGCCCGGCTGCAACGGTGAACATCCAGTCGATTTCGATGTCTTCGTGACCATACTCGACAGCTGGTGCGACCAGATTACCCGAATGTGCACAACATCCCACGCGTTACACACTCTTCACATCATCCTTGGAGCTGACCTTCATCCATCTCTATGGACTCTATTTTCCAATTTTCTCAAAAGGGTTTCAAGCCTTCTAAAGTGCAACGCGGAGACGGCAAAAATAATCGGGCGCCAGGTTATAAAGATTGTCGGTGTCAAGTCACTAGTGAGGCTCCAGGATGTTTACGCTCCCGGCGTTGATTGCGAGTTGGTGTAGGGATCCGTCCCAAACCCAAAAGGAGACGGCTGATGATCATGTAGCTCGAGTCAGTGCGAGAACTTCTTTTGAGAACGGAAAGCTCGATATTCCAGGGACATGGATTCAGTTGCACAATGTACTTGGAAGCCACCCTAAGTAAAATTGCAGGCCATTATGTATTTGTGAATCTTTACTCTATCATAAGTCGTGTGTTAGATATATCCAGACTTCTGTCAACTAGCTGGAATGTTCACTATTGCAGAACTACGAGCAGGTCCGTTTCACTAACACCGTCCTGGAAGGGGACGGTATTCCGCTACGATGGCGCGAGAAAATTATTCGGTATGTCCATCCATTCACACTTTAATTGCCGCAGTGCAGCACCCGTTAAGTACTCCAAGGCCCCTCCTTCCGTCCTCGCCGCGCTCACCTCACGCAACTCATGCTCACAGACGCAGACCTGGACTACCACATTATTATAGACGAAGACATGGAGTACCACACCGCTACAGGCGCAGACGCGTCCGCCGCCCAGCTACCGTCCCTCAACCCCAACCAATCCATGGTAAACTACTGCCGCCGTCGCCGCCAACGCAGACGCAGACGCAGACGAAGACGCAACCGCTGCTTACCTATCTGCGCTCTCCATCAACCCGCCACCACCCACTTTCACGTCCCTTTCAGAACTCTCGACATACCTTTCCACCCTCCCCCCGCACACCCCTTCCCCCACATCCACATAACACTAACTCCACCTCGCATCGCCGACCACTACCCTCCCCCCTCCGCTAGCAAGACACCAAGTGGGCCGGCAGCCTGCCCGGCGTCCGCGATCGAGAAACCGTCGCCATAGACAACACTATAGCTGCCTGGGAGTCCACGCTCTCTGCCTGAATGTCGCAGATCCGCGTCGCGCCCCCGCAAAGTCTGCGCCTCATGACGCTCGCAGTGGAACAGGAGATGGATCAAATTTGCACTGGACGGGTTTCAAGCAGTTTCTGCGCCGGCTGGAGTTTTTGTTTGAGGCGAAGGGGGATAGCAAGCAGCAGGGAGGGAAGGCGTGCAGGACTAGGGTTGAGGGGGTGCGGGATGGGGAGGACTATAGCAAGGAGTCTTTGAAAGAGGGTTTGGCGTGGCATGAGCTGAGGGAGGTGGAGATTGAGATTGTGGGTTAATGGTGGATGCGGACGGACGGGGAAGGTATCAGGATACCCGGGCCTCAGTGGCGATACTCGAGGCACGGTGTGGATCGCCGTTTCGAGGCTTTCGCATTTTGAAGTACGGAGAAGCCGCACTTCGTCTTTTACCTCTGCGGCAGCAGCTAAGTCGGTTGCAATCTGGAAAGAGAGTGGTCGAACTGGATGACTCTACTCGTTGTTTCCAAATCGAAGACCCAGATTGGCTGAGAGCGTGAGCTCGACCTGCGGGGGATTAAGTCGGAAGATGGTGTCGAATGAATTGAATGGGATACTAGAGAACGGTTTGCGGTTGGTCCAGTCAGTTATTAATTGTGCACCAGTGTGAGTGATCCTAGCTGCCAAGACGCTTGTCTACTTTCGGCTTGAAGGGTGCACTTCCCGTTCTTTGCCCGCGTGCTTCAGACACTGTTCACTTTTGTCACCTCTCTGATTCTGCTGTATTCTTTTACAATACACGCTTAGGAAACATGGTTCTGGTCCCGCGATAACCTGTGACACCGCTTGACATTGCGGGCCTGGTGAAGTACTTTTACCATCTAGAGGCGCATACCAGACAGTTCGCAACCTCTTCCTCAAAGCAGAGACTGCAAACAACAACATGACGCGTCCCCTCACACAGTCAGACCTTATATTCCCAACCCAGTCCCTCTCCATCTCATCGACACTAAATTCGCTAAAGCGCTCCGCGCTCTCCATCACCAACCGGCTCGTCTCCATCTTGTCAGATTCCGACTTTGCGATATCGGTTTCTGAAGCGTACGGCCTTCCGCTCGTCGCGAACGAACGTTGTGGGAGTTGGTATATCCCACCTGAGAGGAAAGCTGAAGGCGTGTATTTCAAGAGCACGGACGGCCATATGAATGAATGGGCGTTTAGTTTGAGGAGGCTGAATTTGCAGGTTTTGGATGTGGTGCGGAGGTCTGGAGGGTATGCTCCCTGGATCCTCTCATGGGAGTAGTCGGAGGCTGAAGGTGACGCAGGTGCGTGGTTGTTGATTCGACGAGAAGAGGGAAGAGTAAGTGCGGATATCGTGAAGATATACAATGCAGTTTGACTGACATTTGATACAGGCATGCCCGATGCCTTATCGAAAACTATTCCCATCTGGTGCTGCGTTCTGAACCGAGCCTTATTTCCTGAGTCTGGTCCTCATGAATTACACACGCCTCCCCATGCCGTCTCATCATCAGAACATGCTCAAATAGAGAAGCGCATTAATGGATTCGTGCGCCAATTCCTGGTAATTACCCGTCTCCCTATTTTCCGTTTGATATTCGACACAGTCTAACGCCCTCACAAGGACATCTGTAAACCGAGTATTCCCGAGCTCCTCACCAAAGTCTCCAAACCGCTCCGACCAGTCTGGATAACCCAAACCTCAACCCTCCCGGAAGCACCACCAGATTTTACGGGCTTTCATCCTGTAGTACTCTGCACCGCCTCCCGTCGTGTAAATGGTGCCGAAGCTTCCGAAGGCGGGTACATACAAGGCGCCGCCGACGACCACGAAGCTTGGTCGCATGGACTTACGCCCAGCGTGTTCTGGAGTAACAAAGACAAGCTGTTGAGTATTAATGAAGAAGAGCTCCCCGGTCTGATCGCGCAGCTAGTCAAGGAAGAGAGGAGCACGGATGCAGCACCAATCTTGGTCCGACCCACTGCAGAACTCTGGGTCTCGACAATGCAAAATCTGGACCTTGCGCCTTTCGACATAATCATAAGTTGCTCGCCGGACCCTCTAACAACCACAAATCCGGAATTCGTGAAGACGAAAAAATACCTGCACCTCCGCTGCCAGACCGGCAAACTCGGTTCCCGAGATCTCCGAGCTGAGCTCCCCCACCTTCGCGCCTTTTTCTCAACACTTCCACCGTCGCCTGGAAAGATATTGGTCTGCTGCCCCACAGGCAAGGATCTCTCCGTTGGCACCACGCTCGCTATTTTATGCTTGTTCGCGGATGACAAGGGCTCGATATCGTCGCGACAGCCAACGCAAAATATAAACAAGACGTACATCAAGCAGCGCCTAGCGTGGCTCACAACAACAAGCCCGTCACTGAATCCACCGCGAGGAACACTCCAATCCGTCAACGCATACCTAATGCCCGACCCGTCCGCTTCAAGATCCCCCGAGACCGACCCAACGAACCCACCAACGACCAAACTCGCTCTCCGGGAAACTAACACAAAAGAACCAATGTCCAACCACCCCAACGCCTCCCTCACACCCACAACAAATCCATCCCTACCCCTAAACATCCCTACAACCCTCTTCGCCTCTCTCTACAACAACAGCAAATCCTGGACCTTCACCCGCCACCTCTCCTCAACCCTGCCGACCCACCCCTCCGGCACCGTCACCGGAACCGCAACATTCACGCCGTACGAATTGCCTTCCACTACCACCAGCACCGGCACCGGCACCACCACTACCCCGACCCCCTCTTCTCTCCCTAAACTTAACTCCACACCCACATCAACGTCCAGACCACCAACTAACCTCCTCTATACCGAAACCGGCGAATTCACAACAAGCACGAACCTCCGCTTCACTACGCGGCGGAAATATATATACTGCCTAAAGTCCGACTCCTCAGGCCCTTATATCGCGGTGCACTTCGTCGAGGAGGAGAAAGAGAAGGAAGACGGGATTGGAGGGTTGTTTGTGGAGATGGGGGTACTGGAGGAGGAGATGGGGGGGAAGAGCGGGAATGGGGATGGGAATGGAATTGCGGGGTTGAAGGCAAGGAATAGGGAGCAGCATCTTTGTGCGGAGGATTTGTATACTGCGAGTTGGGCGTTTGGGCGGGGGATGGTTGGAAAGGGGGTGGGGGAGGGCAAGGGGGAGAGGTGGTGGGCTGTACGATACGATGTCAAGGGGCCCAAGAAAGATTATTTCAGCGATACGAGATATACGATGAGTTGAACTCGATAGCCATGAGTGAATGAAGAAGAGTAAAATTCGGGTATCATGAATATAAATGCTGAAAAGAGGATGCCGCAGCCTTGACACCTATTCCTTCCCCCAATCATCATCGTCGTCGACGCTCCCCAAACACTCCTCATCAGGCGCCAGCTGAAACGCAACCTGCTTCTCCTCCTTCTCCACCCTCTTCCCCTTCTTCTTCCTCCCCTTCTCATTCTCCTTATCTTTCTCGCCAGCAGCAGCCTCATCCTCGCTTTCCACGCCCGCCGCCCTTCTCTGCCTCTTCTCCTCCTCCGCCGCCTCCTTCGCCCTCTGAATCAAGACCTCCATCTGCTCCCTCTCCTCCCTCAGCTCCCTCTCGATCCTATCCACATCAGCAAAAGACTCATCCTTCCGGCCTGACACTTCCAAAAACTGGTCCCAGTCGCAGTTAAGCGCGCCAAGGAGCGTCTCTTTGATGCGCGTTGGATTATTCCGTTCTTCCTTTGTGAATTTGTGCTTGATGGATTGACGCTTGGTCCCAGGGAAGAGAGTCTGTATCATGGCAAAGTCGGTGCCGAATATAGACAGGGCCTCGTAAAAGTCCTCGGTGCTCTTGAAATCCCAGCGCTTTCCCTGACCTGACACGATGAAGTCCTCTGGATACCTCTTGTTGCTACTCATGTAGCTTCGGTACGTCATTTGATGGGTGAAATCGTCTTCATCGACCACTACCATGGCCTCTCTTTCGCGCTCTGCCTGCGCCTCGTGATCAATGATGCCCGAGCCGGCCACTTGCGTAATTACTCCATCAACCATGGTGAACTGCAGGCGGTGAGGATCCTCCGCTGGCTCGGCTGCCTCACGTTGTTCTTCTAGACGTCTATCGGCTTCTGCTTGGAGGTCCTTCCGACTTCGGGTCATCTGTTTCTCTCTTCTGCGCTGCTTGACCTCGTCCCAGTTGATGGTACGCATTTTCTTCTCTCGCTCCGATAGCTTCCCCACACGGATGTTGCTGGATGCAATGTTGCGCATCAAGGTGACGCCGGTGTCGATTTCTTCATCTTCGGCGTCGGAGGGTGTTGGCTCCCTCGGCTTTCGGCCTCTGCGTTTCGGCTGCTGCTCACCTTCTTCACCCTCCTCGTCTTCGTCGCCTTCGTCACCTTCATTTGCGTCATCCGTTTGCTCGGCATTTTGCTTCTTCCTCCTTTTCTTCTTTGGACGGGATTCTTCTCCATCATCTGCTTCGCCATCTTCGTTGCCTTCTTCTCCCTCTACAACAGCTCTTTTCTTGCCTTTGGCCTTCCTGGGTTTCCGTGCCTTCTTAACAGGCTGCGCAGGATCCTCTGTTCCATCATCTGCGGCTGTTTCGCTCGCTTTCCGTTTGCCTCGAGCTTTTGCGCTTGGACGTTTTGGACGGGCCTGGGCGTCCTCTTCTCGTTGAGCTTCCTCAGCGTCTTCCTCGTCCATCTCTCGGAGTGTGATGGCCTTCCTTCTGCGTCTAGGTTTAGTTTTCGACGTCGTCGAAGTAGGGGTAGGACCGTCGTCCTCGTTTCGTGGCGTGTTAACCGCAGTCCACGGTAGTCTCCGCCTTTTGGGCCTTGTTAGTGCTGCGGGAGCCTGAACCTCATCCGCCTGTATGCCCGCATTGTCGCCCTCTTGCGCCGCCCCAGCCACCTCTTCAAGCGCCTCTGTAGCAGTAGTGGGTTCGCTCGTGGGGGCATGAGCCGCGTCGTTCGAGGGTTGCTCGGGTATGGGGGCGTCCGCGTCCTCTGGTTCGGTCGGTGTGGGTTCTGTGATAGGAGCGCTCTGCACGGCAGGAACGGCGACTGAGGGTGCCGCATGCAGCTGAGGTTGTGTCTCCCTAGCTTCCTTCTGTGTCTCTATCCTCCGCTGCTTCGAAGGCTGACGGGACTGAAGCTCATCTTCAGCAGGACGCTTTGCTGCAACCGAGTCGGCGGATGGTTGCAGTAGTACATCTTCTATGGCTTTGTCTACATGTCGTGCGATGTCTTCGTCACTGGGTGTAGGAACAGGCGTGGGCGTAGTGTCGACGGTTGGAGCTATAGGCTCGGCCGGGGAGGTCGCAGGTTCGGCAACTGTCTGTTCACTCTGCTGTGCAATTTGCGGAGCAGCATCTTGTGTAGCGACGGGTGTGGGTAGCTGTGCCTCGGTCTGCGGTTGCGGTGCAGGTGTGGCATCAGTCTGCTCGGACGTCTGTGTCGGCGCGGGTTGCGATTCGGCGGTCGGAGCGGCAGGTTCAGGCGGTTTAGGTTTGGCAGCTGCAGCTGCAGCACCAGGCCTTCGTCGGACAGCCTTTGGGGCAAATGTCTTGCCGCCCTCTAGTCAATGTCAGTCGGGCACGGAGCATATCAGCAGGAAGGCTCACTGTTGATGAATGCAGAAGTCGTGATGGGGCCTTTGGGCGCCCGCGGCTTGTCGCTACCTGCAGGCGGTTGAGAGTTTCCTTCCGTAGACATTTATGCGCTGCGTCCCGGTACAGCAAAAGACAGTGGCTGAGACCATTTGGTACAATGCGGAGCTTGAATTGGTGGGGAGCGAAGGAAGGTCAGCGCTTCGAATCCACCGCTAATCTGCTTGGCCCGCCAAGGATTACTAAGTAGCGCAGCAGTTAGCGTGCACGTGATCGAATCAGATCAATCTTCGTCGTCCTGCGCAGGACACTCGCCCTCTCCACCCTGACCGCCTCACACGACAACACGCCCACCCGCACCCTCACGTCTCCTCTCTCCCGCCTTCTCTTCGTACGCTCGTTGCTCTCTCCATGACGTGATCGGCGCTGTCGCTGCTGCCGTTATCCCTCGCCAAAGCCGTCGTCGTCTGCGCTGATGAGCCTCCAAGCAAGGACCGTCGCACCCCCATCGCTTGACACCGTCAAGATGGAGGACCGCAAACGGCCCGGCGGGCCCGACGACTCTGCACCGCCCGCAAAGAGGCAGGCTGTGGTCGTTAATGGCACAAGGCCGCATGCCGACGCTGACCTGCCTTGGAAGGAAGACATCGAGGTTTGCTCCCCTCGCGCTGCGGCCGTATCCGCGCTCCACAGTCAAACCGCTAACCGGGCGATTTCTACAGGCTTTCCAAAAAGATGCCATCCTCCGCCAGATGCGCGAGTACAAGCGTGAGAAGGCCACGATCGAGTCTCAGCTCGCCGAAATGGAGAAACGCTCGCAATACCACGACGAACACCTCCGCACAATAGATATTTGGTTTGACCAGGTTAGTACAAACGGTGTTTGAGGTCCCGGGCTGATGCTGACGCTTGCTAGTTGGTCGACGAAATCCAGACCCTGTCTGGGGAAAAGCTGCCCTCGCCTCAGCATGATGGTACGTATCAGCCCCGGGACCTCAATGCCTCATCAGAATGAATTGTAACCGTGTCCAACAGGACCCGCGCGGCCCGTCCCCGCAACCCTGTTCTTCGAAGATAGCCAAGGCCTGCGGAAGCACTTGACAGACCGGAAAGAAAAGATTTTATCGTCACTTTCAGGCTTATTCGCCAAGTACCCGCCTGCCAGCCCAGAAGTTTCGAGCCTGCAGCAGCAAATATCCAAACTTTTGGCCGCCGAGAAAGAGCACATATGCGAGCTGCAGCGGGTTCAAACCGAAAAGGAACAAAAGTCAGACCGTCTGCTTACTGCGACTCACCGCTATATGGTAGCCGAGAAGAAGATCGATCGCTTGAAAAGCGCGGAAGTCCAAAAGCTGGAAAGCGCTGCCATGGCCTCTAGCACCGTCGGTGTCAAGGAGGAGACCCCCTCAGGAAGCAACGGCGTGGAGCTGGCGAATGGCGTGTCTGCTCATCTAGCTGAAGAGGTGGAGATGGCTCGGAACCAGGCACTGGCTGAGGCGGCAAAGAGAAAGGAGCATATCGAGCTGCTCGAGGCTGATAACAAGAAGTTGACCGAGGAGGTTAGCGCTTTGAACGTGAAGCTGGCTGGACTTTCGGACGACGACTATGCTAAAACCGACTTGTTCAAGGCCCTGAAGACACAACACGAGAGTGTCATCAAGCGAATCAACGACGTGGAGGCTATAAATATTCAACTGCGAGAAGAAGTTCAAAAGTATCGAGCGGAGCGGTCTGCATATCGCACGCAGCTCGAGGAGGAGACCCGTGCCACTCTCGGTGAGGGTGCAAGCAACGTAGTGCAAGCGCAAACAGATTTGGCTCGCATCCGGCACTCTCGCGACGACCTCTTGACCAAGCTCAATATGTTGGAATCAGCTCAAAAACAGGTCACTCTGTCCAGCCAACAGACCAAGGAGCTGGTGAGTGCGGGCGAGAGTAGAATTGCGGCCTTACAATCAGAGTGCGAGCGGTTGCGTCTACAACTCGAGGAGCGGGGATCTGGGGATGGGCCAGCCGACCTCGACACGCTCTCCCCAGAAGAGCTTCACGGAAAAGTTGTGACTCTCAAGCGCGAGAACGAGTTGCTTGCCAACGAATTGCCCGGCATGGAGGCGGCGTGGAAGAAGGCTCAGGCCGTGGCTGGAAAGAAAATTGCCGAGATTGCGACTTGGGAAGAGAATGTCACGAGGGCGAACGCCGACAAGGCAAAGGCCGACCAGAAGTTCTTTGCAGCAATGAAGGCGAAGGAGGCTCTCGAGCAACAGCTACGCATGCTCCGAGCGCAGACTACCAAGAGTACCGAAGTGGTAGCACAATTGAAAGAGACGGATTCCCTCAGCCGGTCTCTGGTCGAAAAGCTGGAGAAACAAACAGCCGAGATGCGAGCGCAGATGGACGAACTGTCGATCCAACACCGGCAGCTGCAGCTGAAGCTCAACGAAAGCGCCATAGCGGCCGAGGCCCACATCAGTCAAATTGCGGAGCTAAAGAAGGTAGTTGAGACGAAGGACACCACATGTCTAGCCGCCAAGAAATCACAGCGTGAGTCCGAAGTCGAGCGCGACAAGATGGCTGCACAGGTTGAGGGTTTGGAGAGGCAGCTAGATCATTGGAAGGAGAAGAGCATAGGCAATCAGAGCGCCCAGAACGCGATGATGGAGGTGAGTCTACCGAATCTGAACAGTTGTGGACATCGAGCTAACGTATGGTACAGAGTATGCTCCAATGCCAAATCTGCAAGAGCAAGTTCAAGGACACGGTCATCAAAACTTGCGGCCATGTCTTCTGCGACCAATGCATTCAAGACCGACTCACGAACCGGGCCCGCAAGTGCCCCAATTGCGGCAAAGCGTTTGGAAACAACGACACTATGCGCATCCACATGTAGTCCTGTGGTCGGATACGACAACGTTTCACCTTACGCTGGTCCTGCAACTTTCCAATCTGAAATTCACACCACAACGTCTCGAACCACCGCCCTGGGACGACCTTTTAGACCTTCTGTACAACATTCTCTTTTCTCGTCATTTTTCGTCATTCGGCCTCGACGGGCTGCCTTTCCATCCAGCTTCTTCCAAGCGGCTCTCCCTCTCTATCAAGGCGACTTATCCGATCGGTTCTGGCGTTTTTGTCGTGCGGCCCGCTTTTTCTCGAAGGGATTTTTCCACGGGCGCTCGAATGCGAATGCGATCATGGGCGACTCGCTCCCCAATCTTTCTTTGATGCATGTCTGGGGCATGTATTGTGTGTGTTATTAGACGCTGATCTCGGTTGAGATCTTTCTTGGATGTCACGGCGAAGCTTCGGCTTACTACTTCGGGCTGGCAATCACTGTCAGTTATAGCTTCGATGAGTGGTATTGAGGATGGGGCAATGGTGTCTGTGTCAGGTGGTGGGGTGAGATGGGCAGATGAATAATAAAAATGTCCAAACTTATGTGGCTGATGTTGAACGTCGTGAAGTTTATGTCGGCGGGCGTTGTTGAAACAGTTGACTAGTCGTAATGCAACCATGCAGCTTTCAGGGAACAATGGTAAGGATAGAATTGATGTTCGATTCACTAGGGTATAGAGCCGTGCACCAAAGTAACAGCCAGTAAGAAGAAAAGTAAAGAATGCAACAACAAACGCCAGCCGTGAATGCTTCGGCCCGAACCCCCACTTGTCCCGACCGGTCCCCTCCTTGTATCCTCCACCTTGACCCAGTGCACCCCGTTTCCGGTTGCCGACCCAAGTCTCGACACGGAGCCGGAACAGTAAAGCCCAGCATACTGCAATCCATCGTAAACGCCTACTTGATGATCAACGTCAAAAAAACCCCTCCGCCTTACCCTCACCTCACCCTCAAAACCACCAAAACAAAATGCGCAATCTTCAGCACAACATTAACCACCAACAGCGAACTCGCCGGCAACGCAAACATCTGCAACACCTCGAGCATATTTGTCGGTCTAACCTCCGTCTCAATATGACCAGCGCCCTTGACGGGTTTCGCGCCATTGACAGCAGGCGAAGCACCCTCGTCGGCAGGAAAGCGCCCGTTTTGCAGGTAGTACTCGATGAAGGCGTCTTTTTCGCGCCAGCGGGCGAGCAGCCAGTCGGAGAAGGCTTTTTCGTCGTGCATGGGGATGGAGCTGAGGGCGAAGCGGCGCCAGTGCATGTTCACGGATTTGGGGGACCGGCCTTGCATGTAGGTGCTGCGGATGGTGTAGAGGTCTTGGCCGTATTGGCCGCGGCTGGGGAGGGTTAGGGCGGGGTGTGAGGGGGATGTGGATGTGGAGGGGGGACTTACGGAACGCCTTCGTAGGCGACTGTGCAGTCGTACATGTAGTCGACTGTCTTTTCTAGTTCTGAGAGGCAGAACATGAGGCCGGTGCTTCGTGGCAGCATACAATGTTGCAGGTCTGGAATGCTATTCTTGTCTGCCCACTTCTTGCTTGATTCTCGGCCATTGGAGGATAGATTGGTACCCTCGGGGAAGATGAGGAGCCACATAGGGTCGAGGTAGGACGAGCCGGACATGGGACCAGCGTGGTGAGTGCTCAGCTTGCGCAGTCGGTACTGGAAGCGCATCCGATCGGTTGCC
The DNA here is from genome assembly GCA_010405425.1 of Lentithecium fluviatile CBS 122367. NCBI lineage: Eukaryota > Fungi > Ascomycota > Dothideomycetes > Pleosporales > Lentitheciaceae > Lentithecium > Lentithecium fluviatile. The sequence continues at coordinate 312,673 of MU005607.1, read as the reverse complement.
CATTTCCGCGAGAGGAAGATAAACCCGTAGAACTGCATACCCACCCCGAGGATGGGGATGTACTTTATGGATTCTTTCAGGATAATGTAGAGGTGGCCGTGCATCTTGGACGTGTACGCGATCCACCACAGGTAGACCCAATCGGTGTATATCTGCGCTTATCAGCAACCCCGCTGGTGACGCAAGAGGCACGTACGGACTGACCTGGTGGTTCGAGATGAGCACCAAGCGCTCGGGAAAGTCGCACTCCAGGCGACCGTCCTCGGTCTGTCTCAGCTGCCCTCTCACGCTTTCATCCCCACTGACTCGCATCTTCACAGGCGCCCACCAGTATGTCATGGTGGTGCACAGCACGCCAAAGTGCTGCTTCGTCATGGCCATCCACGCATAGAACAGGTCTCTGCTGTAAAAGTACAGCGGCGAGCCGATGATTTGGGTAACGGTGATGCTGAGGCCGGGTGTTAGCGTCCTGAGGCGGTTGTCAGCCAAAGATATACCTACGCGATGCAGTTGCCGATGAAGTACACGAAGAAGGACACGGCACGCAGGGCCTGCACCCAGGTACCATGCTTGATGGCTCCGCCAGGGTGCGGCTGCTCGGCCAGCCTCTTCGACTCGGCTTTTTTGTCTTGTGCTGATATGGGCTGTACGCTTGCTGCTGCGGAAGCGGCGGGATGGCGCATGTGCACACCTTCGGATGCCATGGTGGCTTGCATGGGAGCAGAGGGACGCGGTGGGGAACGGAGGAACGGAGCGATCGAAAGGATAGAGCGAGTTTTGGAGGGTTTCTCGTCCCCGAGACAGCGGGAAACGGTGCTCAGGCGATGCACGTGCGATTATTCCAAGGCGCGCGACGGGGGTATGCGGGGTCGAGCAGCGGCGGTTGACGTAGGCATGTAGTCAGGCGTGGTGGTAGAGGAGCGAGGTGTGCGCGGGGAGAAGGGTGCGTGTGGGAGTGTAGCCACGGATGGCCATATCTGTCTTTCGGGCTACCTGGCGTTCTCTGGCTGACATGCAGCCCTGAGCCATCGCAGGCACCGCCGCAACGAGCTCCACGGCGATTACACGCCCGGACGAATCCCTGCCCGCGTCGGCGAATAGCGGGGTTGGAAGCTTGGGCCCCCCGCCAAGCCTTTCACCTGCCAAACGCGTGCGCTTCTCAGTTCATCTTCGCGCGAGTGCTGCTGGCATCGGGACATGGAGGCAGACGCACTCTGAAGGCAGCATATCCTTCTACGTACTTCGAGACAGCTCGTGAAGCTCAGCAGTTGTGTCCAGTAGCAGCATCCGATTCGAAACGCCATTACCAGATCATATGGCGATCCTGCACGGCTCCAGCCCTTGCACCGTACACACAGTCATAAACGTCATTGCATCCTCCAATAGCCGGCCGTAGCCATGAAGCCCATACAACATCGACTGATACCATGGCGGTGCATACCGTGCAGAAGGACGAAGAATCTGTCCCTGCGCAGCTTTTCCTCGACGCCACGTCGGAAGGAAATCAAGAGTGTGACAGGGCTGCCCGATCGCATCAAGCCGTCGTACCTCCAGCGCCCCAACACGACGCTGCTATCCCTGCAATGGCCCTCCCCGCCGCGAAACATCCTCATAACGAAGAAGAAACGGACCCCCGGCATTACCGAATCCCTCATCGCATACACGACTCACCTGTCGCGCACTTACCCCTTCATAAACATCATCCTCGAGCCCGAATCGGCGACCGAGATCCACGAGCGAGTTCCCTTCCCCGTCTACACGTACGATTGCGCGCCGCCCAACGGCACACCTCCACACCTCTCGGATAAAACCGACTTGGTCTGCACACTGGGCGGCGATGGCACGATACTCCGCGCAAGCAGTCTGTTTGCTCATGAGGCAGCGGTGCCACCCATACTGAGCTTTGCGATGGGCACGATAGGCTTCTTGGGCGAGTGGAAGTTTTCCGAGTACAAGAGGGCATTTAGGGAGGTGTATATGAGCGGCGCGGACGATGCGTATGCGAAGCTGGAGTTCCCCGAGAAAGAAATCACCTCCTCCATGGACGACCCGCTCGACAGGCCTCTGTCATACGCAGATATACGAGGCATGGCAATGGGCTCGAACCGCACCGCACGCATCCTTCTGCGGAACCGCTTGAAGGTCGGCGTATTTGGTCCCGACGGCTCACGAATCAACAGCCCCGTGGACGAAGATACATATGCTCTGAACGAGGTCATCGTGCACAGAGGCGCGTCACCACATCTGAAGATCGTAGACGTCTTCGTGGGTGGTCGCTTCCTGACCGAAGGTGTCGCCGACGGTATGATAATATCGTCCCCAACTGGCTCGACCGCCTACTCGCTCTCATCTGGCGGCTCCATCGTCCACCCGCTCGTTCCGTCGCTCCTCCTAACACCCATCTGCCCTCGCTCGCTATCTTTCAGACCGCTTGTTTTACCCGCCAATACCCCCATCACACTCCGCCTCGGCGAAAAGAACCGCGGTCGCGAGGCCGAAGTGTCAATCGACGGGAAACGCATCTCGGAGGGAGGCATGGGTGTCGGTCTCGAAGTCAGGGTGCTTGGCGAAGAGGTCAAGAACCATGCTGGGGAGTGGTGTGGCGGAGTCCCGAGTATCGTACGGGGCACGGATGGCGCGGAAGCCAAGGATGAAGACCATTGGGTCGGCGGCCTGAATGCGCTGTTGAAGTTCAACTATCCCTTTGGCGACCAGGACGCTGATGGGGGCAGGCGATAGACGAGGATGAGCATGCATGTCTAGATGGAGCATTGTACGATACGACTGTGTAGAGCTCATATACCCCAACTCGAATATAGTCAATTATTTTACGGCAGGTTCTAAGATCTCGGTCACTCGGTCACCTCAAGGGGCGGCTTCCTGACTGGCGTCAGCTCTGTGTTACCTTGGAGAGTACTCTTCATTAGCCAGACTATTGAGATCTAGACTACATGCTCAGCCTGAGAATCTTAGTTCCACTCTTTGTCGGCGATTTATCTTCGCGTCGCGGTGTACGAGTGATGAGGCATCGGATTCGTCGGAGGCAACTGGGATCGTGATGACTGTGCAGGTTTGTCACATGTTGGCTGCGTACGTAAGGCCCCGCTGAGGTGCAAAGCGGAGATATGGTTGTATTGATGGGAGAGCGTCTTCTCAAGTGCATCCAGTAGTGATTGGTAAGATCGCACCTTCCCTCCGCTCGGCACCAATATAGGGCGGTACCAGAAAGTCCAGTCAACACATTCCGGATCGTGACTCAAGACTCACGGCGCGGAAAAATGTCTATTTCTAACATCCGGTAGATCCTCGTGGACCCTGCTCGTTAGATCTATAGATGCGCCGACTCCGCTCGGCGGAGTGAAAGCTCAACACCATAGATTTCGTCCGTACAGTAATTCTGGGATGTCTGACGTCAGAGGTGCCAAGATCAAAATCTGACATCCGCGCTAGCCAACAACACACTAGTGAGAAAAAGACGGTGCTAAATGAACCAATGGGCGTCTTTTACGCACAGTTAACCCCGGTCCTGTTCCCCGATTACTCAGAGCGCCCTCAACACTCCAACCATGTTGCGTGTTTCCACTCACAAACCTTCGCAACGGCAGAGGCTAAAACCAAGACATTTCGGCCAATTATGTGACTTTACTCAAGTCCAAACCTATCGGAAGTAGATTAGTAAAGCCAGGCATCTTTGCGCGGTGCTTTGTGAGCTGCGTGCTGACCTGTCGGTCCCTTTTGCGTGGAGCGGTGGAGGTAGGGGTTTAGTGAACATGTCGTACCGCCTGTGGTTGTGGCATGCAGTGAGAGATGGGAAATAGATAAGTATGGGCGTCGTGGCTGGCTATGGGGTTCGTCAGTTTCCGTCCTCTCATCTCATCTCATCTGCTCAACTTCCAGCTTCAACACCAATTTTTACTTTCAAGTCTCCGCCATCTCCCAAATACGTCCTAGCTTACACATATTCTCGACCCCACCCCCAAAATGTCGGCCCTTATTAGGGACGCCCCCATTGGGCAGATTATCAGATGGGCCGCCAACAACCGCTACCTCCAATACCCTGAAGAACGAGACGACTTTGAGCTACCTGTTTCCTATGTCCAACTCAGGCAGGGCGAACGCAAACACATCCCTGCCCCATTGACATCGGAAGGAGAGACGCCCGCGGTCGAACCCGAAGAACCCGCACTGGAAGAAACCGTGTATCCCGACCCGGAAACAGTTCTAGAGAAAGAAGATGAACTCGAAGACAACGAACCTTCCGACCTTGAAAAGATTCAGACAGCCCGCACTACTCACACAGCACGTACACAGATCTCGCGGGTCGGCACAAGAACCGCGCTGCAGAAGTCGATATCCCGCGCCGACCTCGAACAGCAATTTTCCCTTGCGTCAGTGGAGCGAGGACCCTCACGGCCTATAGAGCCAGAGAAGCTCGACGATGGCACCATACTTGTCGACTGGTATACCACCGACGACGCCGAGAACCCGCAGAACTGGTCATTTGGTAGGAAAGCCGTCGTGCTTTCGCAGATCCTCATCTACACCATGAGCGTATACACGGGCTCAGCAATCTACTCGCCCTCAATCCCCGGCGTCATGGCCCGATTCGGCGTATCCATCGGCTCCGCCTCCCTCGGTCTATCCATGTACGTCCTGGCCTACGGCATCGGCCCGCTCCTCTTCTCGCCCCTCAGCGAGATCCCCATCATTGGGCGAAACCCGCCCTACATGATCTCGTACGCCATCTTCGTCATCCTCCTCGTGCCGACGGCCCTCGTCGACAACTTCGCCGGCCTCATCGTACTGCGCTTCCTGCAGGGCTTCTTCGGCTCGCCATGTCTCGCCACGGGCGGCGCAACCCTCCAGGACATGTACTCGCTCATCAAGCTGCCGTACGTGCTCTCTTTGTGGGCCTTTGCCGCGACGTGCGGACCCGCCCTCGGCCCCATCATCTCGGGTTTCAGCGTCGCGGCGGAGAACTGGCGCTGGTCCATGTGGGAAATGCTCTGGATGAATGGACCGGTGTTTCTCTCCCTCTTCTTCTTCCTCCCCGAGACGTCCTCCGCAAACATCCTGCTCCGACGCGCCGCACGCCTGCGCAAACTCACCGGCGACGATAGACTGAAGGCGCAATCGGAAATCGACCAGGCGAACTTGTCGCCCCGCGACATCGCTGTCGAGGCCCTCTGGCGCCCGTTCCAGCTCGTGCTGCTGGATCCTAGTATCGCTTTCACCGCCATCTACACGGCGCTCATCTACGGCATCTTCTACTCCTTCTTCGAGGCTTTCCCGCTGGTGTACAATGGCATGTACGGCTTCAACCTCGGCGAAATGGGCCTCACCTTCCTCTCCGTCACCGTCGGCGTCATCCTCAGCATCTCCTGGTACTGGTGGTACATCTACTACATCGTGGAGCCGTCGATTCGGACGCACGGTCTCGGCGCGCCGGAACGCCGCCTTATTCCTGCGCTGTTCGTGACGTGGTTTGTGCCTGTGGGGCTGTTCATCTTCGGATGGACGTCTGACCCGGATATTCACTGGATTGTGTCGTGCATCGGTATCGTGATCACGACCATCGGCATCTTCCTTATTATTCAGTGTATCTTTTTGTATATTCCGTTGGTGTATCCGCAGTATGCCGCGAGTTTGTTCGCTGGGAATGATTTCACGCGGAGTGCGCTCGCGGCGGGCGCGATTCATTTCAGCTACCCCATGTTTCACAATTTGGGTGTGGATAGGGGAGTTAGTTTGTTGGCTGGCCTCACTGTGGGTTGCAGTATTGGCGTGTACGTGCTGTACTTCTTTGGAGCGACGTTGAGGGCGAAGTCGAGGTTTGCTGCGCAGTAGAGCGTAGTGAGAAGGGGAGAGTTGGTAGAAGAAGCGGAATGTGGGTGGGTGGGATGGTGAAAGCGATGGCTGGAATTGGTTGGGTGGTTGTTTGTCTATTATTCGATATTGATGATAGATCGAAAGCGAGGAGTTGGAGGCGTTTATCCCTATAGTCTCAGAGCTACGAAAATTATATCTAATTAATACTTCGTTTAAAATACCTCTGCATGTGCCTCACATTTATTACGCTTTTCAGCCTTCTCGGAACGTAGTCGTTTCCATCCCAAGCTACCACAAACCGAACAGCTTTCCATCTCGTCCCATGCCATGGACACCAAACGAATCTTCGGCATACTTCTCCGACAATGGCCACACCTCTCGCCCTGAGCTCCGTTTCCCTTCACCGCAATCACCAGCAACCATAAAAAGACAACAAACGCAGCCTCACTCCTTGCTAGAAAATCCTCCACCTTCTTCTTTTGCAAACAATAGCGTGTGTCCTGCAACCCTGTCTATATCCACTACCGCGCTTCCACCTCATACTACGCAACGATCTCCTTCTCCTACCTAAATAAAAATCTCACACCAGACCACCGCTCCACCACTTCTACTACTAACTACCACCACCAAACCCTCAAATGCACACTATCCCGGAAGAACCACCAGCACCTTCAGTCACCGAGATTTTATTCAGCACAGCATGGCGCCACCTCTCCTTCCAAGCCACACCCTGGATGATCCCACACACGCACCTCGACGCCAACGGCCTCATTCCGCGGCACATGTTTCCTGAGGTGTATGATCATGTTGTATGTTGACTTTCCCTTCCTCACTCTCATCCTCTCATTTCCCCTATCCTAGCCACCACCCTCTTCTCCTCCCAACCCACCCACACCGCCACCACCCGTCGTAACCTCGCCCATGTATTCCAAGCGCGTGGAGGAATGTGTAGTGAGTCTGCACTAACGTGCATATTACAGAGGGATACCTTAGCGGATCTAGGCGACGAGGCGCAGTTTGCGGCGTGGTTCTGGATCCAAGGGCCGGACGAGGGGGGCGAGGTGGGGATGCATCCGACGTTTAGTCTGCCATCAAATCGGTGAGAGCACTATTTCCGAGCCGTGTTGGAGGTCGTTGCTGATGCGGAGTAGGAAGGTGTATCGAGTATCGACGGGTGTGGAGGGGTTTGGGGTTGTTGGTGGGGGTGGAGGGGAGATGGGGAGGGAGGCGTGGGAGGAGGTGATGGCTCATGAGAAAGGCATTGTAATGAGGCAAGGGCGCTGGGAAAGGGGTGGCGAGGATTTGCGCGGCGAACGCCGACTGGGCGATGGAGTGGTGGGGAGAGATGGGGAGGCCAGGGACTCTAGAAGGTGACATCTCCCAAAGACCCTACACACCTGTCTCGGCGCCCCAGTTCTTGTCATAGTTCGTCTGATCCTGGAAATACGCCTCTTCGTGGGGACAGTATACGGACGATTAAATCAAGATGCGGAAAAAAAATCCGGCCATCGTGCCCTTCTTGCAATTCACCCCCAAGGGAATTCACGATCCCCGTAAATCTCGCTTAGGCAAAGAAGTTCTCCGCAAAGGCAATCTCCTTCAGATTAGGATAGACGCTGCCATTTGCGTTGAGCAAGTCCTTCAACACGTCCCCATCCCAATCTCTCCATTGCGTGATAGTGAGATTTTCGAGTGATGGTGGTAAATCGCGAACGGACCAGAGTCGCTCAAGCTCAAGTGTGACATTCTTGAGGTTTTCCAGCTCCGCAAAAGACGGATATGGGTGTGGGTTGTTGCGGGGGTCCATGTGCTGCCGATTCGGATGGAACCAAGAATACCTGAAGCTTAGTTTGAGAGTCTCCAAAGTCCTCTGGTGAGACGCAAGTGGCGCAGCAAGCTCTATGGGCAGAAATAGGCACTCCCAAGCTGCCCACTGAAGGTATTGCCCGTCGTAGGTAAAGCACTGAAGGTTTCGACAGCCATCAAGAAGGATTTGGAGTGATGATTGGTCCGTACAACAGCGCAGGAGCTCAAGCTTCCGCAACTTCAAAGAGCCTACTGGCAACTTTAGAGGCGCGGCGATCTAATCCAAGCCGCAGTGGACGGCGCGAAACGTATCAAGGCTTGGCCAGCTAAACATTGGAGCGAAATTGGCAAGAGCAAAAGGAGGTGTGTCGCAATCTCGCACGTGGAGTTCTTTCAGGTTCTCGAGAACCAAAGGAGATGTGGTCGCCTCTGCACTGTCCTTGGCCCCTCATAACAAGGCTCAGACATGGCGGGACAACGGTATGTATTTGCAGATGGAGGACCAGAAGGTTCATGGTCGCCGATATGACAAGGACGGTGAAGGCATCGATCTTCAATGCAAGAATGCTTCTTCTCCGCAGATACTTTGATATGCTCCGCGGTCTAGCGTTGAGAAACATCTGGATATCGTTCTTAGAGAGCATTACGTGTAGGTTCTCCCAAACTTCCTGTTCTGGGCCGGGCGGTAGATCGCAACGGCCAGATACCTGGCAGGCAAATGTTCGGACCTGTGAAGCCAAACACGGCCGTCCAAGTATGGAGCGCGTGAAAACAATCAGCGTCATTGCATTTCGTCTAATTGTGGGCGCGTCAAAAGTTGACCTGATCAGCATTTCCTCGCCCATGGCTTCACCCATGATTGGCCATAGCGGGTTCCAGAGAGTAAAGCAGCTCAAGAGATACGGCTGGGCGATTCTCCGTAGGTACTTCGATGCGAAACACAGGGAAAGAAGTGATGCCAACACCGTTACACATCCGAGGGGTAGGTGCAACTGTTGCGCCAATCACGTGATAGTGAAACCTCGCTAACGCGTTTTCGACTAGCGCGTACAAAGGCATGCTGTCCGATGTGGCATCAATCGGTCCATGTCACAATGGGACTTCGTGCAAGCCGTTCGCGAGTCGTTCGCAGAAGCATTTGGCCTTAAGACTGGGTCGTGACTCTGTAGGATATATTCTGTGATCGCGTAGATGACCAGCGCAATACCACATCTGCCTGGGTCAGTTACCTGGGTACCTGGGTACGTGAGAACATGCACAACAGGACACAGAACTGTACGGTTACTCTCGAGGTTGATTCGAAACGAGGTGTGGCAAATATGGGCAGGCGAAGACGGAGCGCGAGCATGTAGCAAGCTTGATGATACAGCGATGGGATAGTCGAATTACCAGCGATGACGCTATAAAACCACTAGCACTTAGCCAATAAGGGCGGAGAGTAGTACGAGGAAAGTACCGGCCGCCATGATCTCGCAACCCCACCACTGTCGGCTATTCTGGTCATTCGACTTGGGCAACCCGCCGTGCTGTTTCTGTGCAGAGGTGAATGTCTGCGGCGCTCGTGGCGCACCGTGGCTTCTGCAGCGCCTGCGTTTGATTAGCGCGGCGTTCTGGGGGTGCCTAGTTCCGCGGGCGTGATCCAGCCATGTCATGAAAGGCTGTAACTGGGGGAGGCACAAAAGCTGCCCTGCTCGCTATGCAAACATCATACGACTTTCCTCACAGCACAGCCATTATCCTAGACAGAGCCACTAGAGCGTCTCCAGCTCGGCGCGATGGCCGCTCCGCTGGGACTCCCCTCGCTGGACGTGCCGACACCGATACCACCCGTGGCCCCACGGGCTGCATCTGCGACCGTTGGTCTTGCGCATCACCCGCCGCCAAAGGACCGCGATACCGCCCTTGCACTGGACATCTTTCGCTATACCCCCGTCCCGACCATTGTGTTGGATCCGTCGCTCTTGGTCGTCGACGTCTCAGATAGCTACTGTCGCGTCTCAGCCGTTCTTGACCGCGAGCAGCTACTCGGCTGCCACCTCGATGCATTCTGTGAGAAGGTGACACTCCCGGGTCTCGCTTCGTCCCGCAACGCCATACAGCTTGCCCGGGACACTGCTCGTCCTCACCAATCTCTAGTCGCTCACGACGGGAGGACCTGGAGTCTTCGCACCGTCCCTATCTTCAGCCATGGGACCCTGCGCTGCTTTCTGATGGAGCTGCAAGACGCGACCGAGGCGCATCGGAGGCAACTGGAGCTTGAAGAGCGCATGTACTCGAATGAGACATTCCGCATCCTCGTCGAGACGGTCAAGGATTATGCCATCTTCATGCTCGACCCCCAGGGCAACGTTGCCACCTGGAACGCTGGTGCACAGGCCTTCAAAGGATACACCAAGGAGGAAATTATAGGGAAACACTTCTCCAGTTTCTACAGCCAAAAAGACCGCGACGATGGAAAGCCCGAGAGAGAGCTGCGCGACGCCTTGCGAGACGGTCGGGTCGAAGACGAGGGTTGGCGACATCGCAAGGACGGTTCCAGATTCTGGGCAAATGTTGTGATCACCACCGTGTACAAGGGCGACGTGCTCCTCGGGTACAGCAAAGTCACCCGAGACTTGACCGAAAGGAAACAGGCTGAATCAGAGCTTATCGCTGCGTACGAGGAGTCGTCGAAGCTGAAAAGCGAATTTCTCGCCAACATGTCTCACGAAATTCGCACGCCTATGCACGGCATGTTGTCGGCGTTGACGCTTCTTCTGGACACCCATCTCAACCCCGAACAGCTGGAGTTAGCGCGTGTCATCGAGGAGTCGGGCGAAGTCTTGCTTCAAGTGATCAACGATATTCTCGACTACAGCAAGCTGGCTTCCGGGAGCTTCTCTATCAGCCACGACATTATCAGTGTACCTGATATTGTCCAGTCCGTTTTCCGCGCTCAGCAAAAGTCATGTCATGTCCATCTAGAAAGCAACCTCGACCCACAGCTGCCAAAAGCAGCAGAGGGCGACAGTCTCCGATATCGCCAGATCGTCCAAAATCTTCTCTCGAACGCGGTCAAGTTCACGGAAACAGGGTATGTCCGGATCAGCGCTACTTTGCAACTCGAGGACGCAGAAGCCTTTACCATTTTGACGGAAGTCGTTGACAGCGGCATCGGCATTCCAGCGTCGGCATCCGGTTCTCTATTTACGCCTTTCACGCAATTCGACAACTCCGCCACAAAAAAGTACAAGGGAACAGGACTGGGACTGAGCATCTGCAAGAGTTTGGCCGAACTGATGGGCGGCAACATTGGCTTCCGGCCGAATCCTGAAGGGGTGGGGAGCATATTCTGGTTCACGGCGAAGCTCAAGAAGGTCAAGCAGATTGCGCAGCTCGAAGTCCTGCAAGAGAAGCTTGAGAAACTATCCTGCCCTTCGCCCAAGATGCCCCTCAGGGAAATAGAACTGGCTGCCGTGGACAAGCGAGTACTCCTAGCAGAGGATAACCCCATCAACCAAAAAGTCATGCTCAAGACGCTTGCGCGCTTAGGCTTCAACAAAGTCGACCTCGCCTCAGACGGCCGCGAGGCAGTCAGATTATCCATGCATACCACGCCCCCGTACGATCTCATCCTCATGGACATCAACATGCCGATTCTCGACGGCGTACAGGCAACACGCGAGATTCGGAAAGCGGGGTTACACATCCCGATCATCGCCATGACGGCCAACGCTCTCAAAGGACAGAAAGAGTCGTATATCGCCAAGGGCATGACTGCGTACATCGCAAAGCCGGTCGATCGGAACCTATTCGTTAAGTTGCTGTTGAACTGCCTCAAGCGCGAAGAACCGGGTTGAGGCGCCAGATGCGGCCTTTAGGATCTTGATAGAATTCTCTACGCGGGTAGTGATTGTTTGCCTGTGTGTGCGTACGCCGTTTTGCGGGGATCCGATGTATGCGTGGACACGCTGTCCGTCAGTGCGATCCGCCAAGCGGATAGTTGGGCGAGCCGCGGAAAGCGCCGGCGGACTTGGCGTTAATAAACCCATTTCAACGATTAACCTTTGTCGTACGTTTCAGCAGGCATTGCTAGGCGCTCGTTGTTCCGGAATAGAGGGTATACATAGATGTACTCCGCTACTTGTCGGGGTCAAAGCAGGCGTTCGACGTCATTTCGACGGGCATTTCTATCGGGTGTGGTTTGCATTTCGAGCACATATACCACGGGTGTTTAGTCTCACTGGGACTACTGGCGCATATAGTAGTTGTCTGCTTTGAGTCTTGTGGAATTCATGGCATGCAGAGTACGCAAGTGCTGGAATTTGGTCACGCGTCACGACCTCACCGTAGCGAATGCGTATTGGTTGTTATATGGGTTAAGCGAGGAGATCGGCGATGGGGTGCGTGTGGTTTTAGCCGAGCGGTGTTTTGGGATGGGGGTGCATGGGGCCGGATGCGTGGAACTGGAATCGGAAGGCTGTGGGTTGGCACGCTTATATAAGTGTGTAGCCCTTTTCAAGGGAGTGCGAGATTTGATTGAATGGCTGAGGCGGTTATGTTGACTCTTGTTCGCGGGTTTAGGGGGGGTTGGAAAAGGTGGTGGTGATTCAAGGGTCTATTAACTCTCCTCAGAGCGTAAGAATTTACGGAGTATATGCCCTACGGATTCTTAAATTCTACGCGATGTTAGGGGGAGGGGGCAGCATCTTTTTAAGGATGTTATCTCACAGCAAACGATCGCGAGAGTCTAAGGGCCTTATGCAGTGTGTCCTGCGAGGACTCGTAAACGATAGTCACCATTTAAACGCAAGAAAAACGATCGTGGGCGGCTGAGAAATTATTTCATAGGAAAAGCAATGTTTCAAGCGCGATTCGGCTGTTGTCAGAATTAAAATCTCTGACGCTGTAGACAGTCCTGTCGGAATGAATGCCTCTCGCGCCGTGCATTGTCCCGGATGGGTTCTAAAAAATCTTGGCGGCCCTTTGAATTTTTCGACCACTCCTCAACTTCAACTTTAGCAGCAGGACTTTCGAAGTCCAATTCGTCGTCCGTCACCGACTGTATGATGAGACTAACATTTTCGCAGTCACAGGCCCCATATCGTTCTCTTTTCCAATCTTGAATCATCCGCACCACAGTCCTGTGTCCCTCTTTCCATGCCCTAAACACCGTTCTGCGGTAGTTCTTGTTCCCTTTCCCTCTAATATCCGCTCCCGCCTCCAGCAAATACCGCACCATGTCCAACCGCCCATGCTCCGCCGCACCTTCGATAGCTGTTCGTCCTTCATACTGTCCCGGGGCCTCGTTTATGTCTGCCCCGGCTTTCAGTAATTGGTTCAAGTTCTGGAAATTTCCATTCATGGCAGCGAACTGAAGCGCAGTCGCTCCACGGAAGATTGCTGGCTTGGTGTTTACATCTACTCCGAGACGTAGAAGGCGTTCAAATGTCGTTGAGTTTTGCTGTGCTGCAGATTGAAGCGGAGTGTGTATAGGGATAGGGTAGATACTTGAAATGGTCGGGACATTCGGATTGGCGCCTAAATCCAAGAGATAATGCGCGATATCATCTGAACGAGAGTAAAGTGCTTCTTGGAGATATGTCGCTCGTCCGATGGGAGCCCAATTTATGTCCACTCCTTTCGAAACCATCATCTTCACCAGTGGTAACCGGTGACTATGTGGTAAGTAGGGCACGCTCATAGCACGTACGCAAGCCAAGAACATTTCACCTTTCCACAGACTATGTTCGTGTGACCCAGTGGCCGGTGGCTCAGATTCGCTAATGAGTCGTTCGAGTTGTTCAAGTTTTTCGAGTTTTTCGGGCTGTGATTCAGGCCACTTGTCTTCAACAATAAGATTCAATAGAGCGCCATTGGTGAGACCTGGAGAAAAACTTATGTTTATTGACCCCAATCTCGGGCCCGGGGTTTCGTAGGGTTTGATTCCAGCTTCCAAAAATAGTGGGAACAAGTCGAACTTTCTGTACCAGGCCGCAGTTGCGAATCCAGCGGCACCGTAACCGGGAGGGAGGGTCCCAAAAGTGGTAGATGCATCTCTGAGGAGTTCTTGAACAAATTTTATGTCATCTTGGATTACAGCTGCGCAAAGTACATTTGGATGGTAGGCGTCCTCTGGAGGAATGGAACCCGACTCAATAAGCTCGCGCGCTAGAGAACAGCCGCAGAATTCAACGCATTCCGCTAGTGCTTGGAACATGGGAAAATCCGCTTTGCCGAATTGATGGAAGACCGTTTTCACGAGTTGGTGATTTTGTCCTCGAATAGCGCTGATTAATGGATTCCATCCATCATTTTCAGAAGAACGCGTGGGCATGGTCGCACCACGTTGGAGTAGCTCCTCAAAGATGGCTGAATCTCCACACTCCAGGGCAAGACGTAATGAAGGTCGACCAACAATTTCCCTAATTGGAGGCTGCTCGGAGTCCTCTTTACGAATAGGATGACTCCTATGCTCTATGGAGCTCCCAGCTACGGCATTTGGATCCGCACCCGCGTCCAAAAGTATTCTCACCAGTACTCTGCTCCTGTAAGCTGTGGCAAGTTGAATAGGAAAGACAGGCAGGCCTTCTTCGTGGTACAGAGATAGGTAGCAGCACTGATTGACATCTGCTCCATGACAGATGAGGAATTTCACCAATTCTCTGTTCTGCTTCCTCACTGCCAGATGAAGTGCTGCCATGCCAGCGATTTCTGAAAGCAGGAAATCCAATCGCCCTGGCCAGTAGACAGTGTCACCATCTCCTGAGCTTCTGTCAAACCCCACCGCCATAGTGCAGACATCGGCGCATGAGTTATAGAGGTGCCGTACCAGGTCCATATGGCCTGATGCACAAGCTGCAGCAATAGCGCTTCCTTTGCCTGCCTCGTTTGTTTTGTGAATATCGAGCCCATATTTCTCCAGAGCTGGGAATGTGGAAGGATCCTTGTGAAAAGCGGCCGCTTCAAGCAAGATCCATGGCTTCTTGTGCATACAATCGTGGATATACGGCGCATTGGCTATCATATACTCGAACATGTGGATGTCGCCGCGAAGGACTGCGAAGCGGAGCGTGTAGACAGTAACTACTGGGCACCCGTACGGAAATTGCGGCCTGGCAGTCAAAAGCTCTCTCACAATATTGAAATTCCCCAGCACTACGGCGAAGTCCAAAAGAGAGTCTAGAGCCTGTTTGGAGACATCGGCCTTTTTCCACACCGTGACGTTTTGAATGCTGCCGTTCGCCCCGTGGTTCAGCAAAAATGACACGAGCTCTTCCTCCTCTTCTTCCAGTGCAACTTGGAGAGCCGTAATTTTGCCCAAAACCCGAGGAAAAATTTGAACCGGCAGGTTGACGTCACATCCAGCCTTGAGAAGGATCTCAAGCAAGGGTATGTTCTTTCCCCGGACGGCATGGATAAGCAGCTTTTCCACCAAAGCGTCAGCAATGAGCAGCTTCTGATCAATTAAACTCTGGAGAAGAGAGAGGTTATGTTTGTTCTGGGCGAGTTCAACGATAACTGCACTGACGTTTGAAAATTGGTCGTAATTATTCGCAATGAGATGGACGGCATGTTTCAGGAACTCCAGTTGCGAGCTTCGTAAGGAGAGGTCCTTGATAGGTTCCGGATCAATGTCGGGTGTTCCTTTCTTCGGTGGGAGATAGGGGCCAGAAGGGTGGCGTAATGGACAAAACAGGTCAATAAGATCTGTCATGAATTGGGCGTAGAAGAGATCATTCAGCCACCGGGCCAAAATTGACTCTCTCATGCCTGGCTGTATTACGATATCATCGCCGATATCCTGGAGCGTAGGGGTCCAACAAGCGTCTTCCAAGGAGGTCGATCTGTTCGTGTCGCTCGGTAGTATCAGAAGTTGAGATGGACCAGTCGTGTCCAAAGAGTGAATGAATTGCATAAATCGATACCAAGGAGTGCATTCCCCTAGGCGGAAGAGCACCTCATCGGACCAGTATACAGACGGTTCTATAGAGTTCGAGACACTATTTCGGCTCAGCTGGGTTGACCCTACGTCGTCAGGTGGTAGTGATGTGCGGGGAGTAAATATTCGGACCCCGGGAGGCGTTTTGGACTGTTCACGGTCTATTACCCCTGGCACGATTCGTTAGCTCATCCGTGACATCGTTATCAGATTTTAGTTAATGGTAGTCGTTAACTCTGCGAGGAAGGAGGAAATGACAGTCGGTGAAAATTAGAGGACGCCGGGGCTGAGAAGTTTGTGAGTGCTCTTACTTGGTGTGAAGCGCTCTAGGGTTGTTTGGTACCCGTAACGGGCTATTTCCTTTCTAAGTGTTGCGTCTGGAACAAGTAGACCACGAATTTCCACGGCTGTGGGAAGTTGCTGAACTCTTCTCTCATGGATGCGACGCGCGATAAACATCCATTCTCCGGCTTTGGAATACTTTCTAACTTTCCACGCGTCCAACTTGCGCTCGTACTGGGCTTTGCTGTTCACGAGTTAGCGGAGGAGTTGGAGAATGGACATTCTTGGAACTCGACGCACCTTCGTCTAAACCCATTTCTCGTGCCCATCAAGGCCATCACCTCTGAAAGAGGTTTTTTCTCGGCTTGATACAGCCGGACGATTTCATCCTTGTGCCTCTCCCATTCCTCACGGTCGGCAGGCCGCCGTCGCATATCGATCAGCCTTGTTTGGAGGTTGAGGCGTTTGAAGATAGTGTACCAGGAGTGTTCGAGCCCAAAAACGGTACGCGCAAGGAGGATTGGGAAAGACCTCTGGGGATAGCAAAAGATGTTGACGTAAAATTTCGAAGGAAAACAAAGGCTTTGGAAATCAACAGCTTCGAGAGCTGCGATATATCTATATGCTCAGCCTTGAGTCCTTCAACTTTGCTGGGTTTAGCCGTATGCAAGTCAGCCATGTGTGATTGGTCGGAGCCAAAATCTTGCTCTTGCCTTGGCTCACCGGACATGCAGCCAAGGTATTCGCTCATTGGCTGTGTCCAGAACCCTCAGATCGGCGTTGGCTCCCAATGGTGGGTTCCAGATTCTCGCACGCGTGGACGATATGATCATGTCGTAGGGGCAGATGCACCGGGGCTGACACGGATGCATGCATTCAGAAGCGCTCCGTAACCTTTGCTCTGGGAGCCCCTGATTCGTCTATTCCAAAATCCTCTTACGGTTGTGACACTGGAATGTATACGCCGGCTCGTGCCGTGTAGATCGGTGTTGCCTCACGTTTTCAGCCACAACGAAAGGGAAAACAATGTCGTGCAAGTACAAAATATTTAATCATAGCAAAACACCTTTCGTCTCAGTAACCAGGCTTAATATCAGTACCCGACTTGCCCTTTCATTCTAAGATCCGTCTCGCAATGGCTATCTCAGCGGAAATTATCATTGGTCTCTTGACTCTACTCGTTACCTGTCCACCTACCGCTTGGTCACTATACATGCTCTATCACCGTCTCTGTCCATCTAGAACCGAACGTGAGTGCTGTTGCCATCTCAAGCATTGATAGACCTAACCGAGCCAGTCATTCTGCCCTTCCACTGCAACGACAGAACAACTTTGCGTCAAAGAAGTCGAACTTGGATCTACCAGACGGAGCACGTGGTGTATACAGAGCCGCCCCCACATGAAGGACGCTCTTGAGGTAGCCGAGACCTTTAGACCTTTAGTTGGAGGGGAATTTGCTTGTCAACATTTCATGAGGTTATTCTCCGAGCACTTTCAGCGGCCATATTACCTGTCGTCAAGGAGGAATTTTGTCTCATGGAATGGCTTGCTGTTAGCATGTAACTCTGACTTTGCCTTGCTATGCGAGCAATCCTTTAATTGAGCCCTAGTTCCATGTAGCAAGAATATATTTATTGGCAGTGATATTTCTGCGGTCTGTCTCAAGTGACCCATGCTTTGAAATAGTGCGGTTGTTTGGTGATTTCGCGGTGTTGGTTTCGGTCGCTTCTTCAAATGAGTACTACCACAGCAAAATCAATACCGGCACCATAAGGACGCCTTCCCAAACGCCGATACAAAGAACGCATAAATGCACGGATGTTATTAATAGCGGCCAACAGGATCCGTCGAAGACCTTGGGGGCATGCTATAACATCCCTGCATAGCTAGTGAATACGCGGTGGCTGATAACCGCCTACCTATACGGGACCGCTACCTAGAGATATGCGGCACAGCTATATGGAAACATAAATGCTCGCCCGTATCTCGAGAGAACCAGCCTTCATATCTCCCGTTTCCACGTAAACATTTCCGCGCTTCAAAATCGGTGTGCGAAAACATGTCAAAATCGAGCGAACACAGGCCGCAATCGAGACTGGAAAGGCAACCAGATCGGCAACACCCTTTTGTTCCCGAGCGCTACGGAAGGATAATTAGCGGTTCTTTTCAGTATCAAGTGTCGGAGTCTACCTGGGAATCGGATATAAGGACCGATCTATTTGGGTTGATAAGAGATGACCGTTTGCTTAGAATGTTAGTATATATCTTTGTGGGTCTCTAAATGAAGCTATGTTTGTGACTAAAGGGATAAGACACCATATCAGTACTGGTACAGGGATCCAAAAACGTCGGAAGTTATGATTCGGAAGAGATATCCTGATATTACATTCGGTCTCGCTAACAACTAGAATGTGTCAGTAAAGCATCGGATCAAGGAGAAGAACGGCGAAATCACATGCGAGAAAACCCACGTTGAATGCCATTCCACACTCACGAAGGAGAGAATCTTCAAACAGCTCTTCCATCGCAGATGTGGCCTTGTCGTCGCCCCCAGATGGGGAGCTGTTGAACTCGTGTTTCCGTGGGCTCTATTCGAGGCGAAAAGGGATTCAGAACCCTTGGAAGATGCGGAGCGACAATTACACGAAGGAGCCTCTGTATATCTCGCTATGCTCGACGACCTGGCCAGAGACCCAAAATCTCCCGACAAATATCAAGGTGGAGCGACCATCGTTTCCAATAGTCGGTTACTAGTAACTATTGGATATATTTGAAGCCGTAACTGTACGTCTCGCTCGACTGACCGACTGATGGGGGGTAGGTTAAGTACAGTCAGTGAGGGCTGCCGTAATAGCTTGCTACTTAATAGCTCCGTAACTAAAGGGTGTAGTTACTAGAGTTACTAGAGTCGTACGCCTTAAATTGTTGTCTGTATCCTTAAATATCCCTCTAGCGGAGATGTTAGCTGTAAGCTCGTTGTCGGGCTGTAGCCAGGAGATAGAGAAAGTTAAGTTTATTATAGAGATTTAATAAATCTAGCATCTAATCTCTATAGCTTATTACTGGTGCCCTTAGCAGGTTTCATCTCTAGCCTTAACACTAATAAAATCTCTGTATAGGCTAGTTACTGCAGTAACTACAGCCTCATCCATCAGTCAGTTACGGAGGGGGGTCCCCTTACTGACCAACTGCCCAGGAATCCGACTGTCAGTAACAGTAACTAACAGTCAGACCGACTATTGGGAACGGTAGGAGCGACCGAACCGCAGCTTTTCGGTTTCGCAAGTAGCGGTACCAGGTTGTGGATCTACACTATATTTGGGTGGTTAGGCGACTGTGTAAGGTTCTCATGCTAGGGTTGACTGACAAAGATTACTGACTACATCTACAGATAATTCAGCCTCTTTGGCGAGGTGACTTGTGCGAGGCTGAGGACGCTATAAACAACTTGATTATTGTCAACCAGCTGCACAAGTTTGCTGTGACAACGTATCGGAACTTTGTGATCAAACATCTCGAGCCGTGGCTTCAGCTTGCCGAAGAGGTGCTTGGTCCACTTTGTGATGATGACGATGGCTGGTCATCTGACGATGTCGAGTCGATTTCGTTCGGACTAAGCATGCTGGACTCTGGATACAACAAAAGCCCTTCTGTGCCACTGTAGAAGGAGCACGAGGATGCTGCGCGGTCGGAACGATCTGACAGGCGAAACGAGACTAGAAAGACGGGAAGAAGCAAGAAACGAAGGAGAATCGATGATAGTGTGCAGGCCCCTACCCCGGTATCTGATGATAAAGATGATTGACCCAAGAAACGAAGAAGATCATGAGGAATCGCAATGCGATGATGGGTTTTAACCATACGTCGTTCTAATCTCCTTGTCTTCTACCCTAAACGCCTCGCTATCCTCATATAGCCGGCATCTGCGGTGTCACTACTGCCCCGGCAAAGCACCAAGCCACCCATCAACCTGTTCATCCACAACCGGCGCCTTAGCACACTCATTCGCCTTCTCCACACTCTGCTTCTCCAACACCGGACAATCAACACCACAGTAATTATCCATAGCTCTCTGCAGCGCGTCGCCCTTCCATCCGAAAAGGTAATCACCGTGCCAACTATAGCCGGTGCGATCATCGGTGCTGAAGACGAACGGCTGGCTGCCGTCTGTCGGCCACATAGACGGATCGTTGAAGGCGGATGTGTTCCAAATGGTCTCGTATAGGACTTGTGGGAGCTTGACTGGATGACTAAATCCCCATACGCATTAGCAACACCGCGCTATTCACTCATCACAACCAAAGAACTAGCACTCACCTATCCGGACACCTCCCCCCACCCTCAAACGTGCCCTCAACCGGATACGCCACATGCCCCTTATGATCCGGACTATCCACATTTACCCCGTCCCAGCACGTCGGAAAGAAATTATTAACCCTCAACCCATACGGACACGGCGTGCTAGGAAACTCGCGCGTATCCCAGGGCCCACCAATTTCCGAGTTCGCGGGCGCGGGACCCCAAGGCGTGGTGAAGCAGCGGAAGGCTATGCTTTTGAACTCGTTGGGGTTGGGGCTGGGGGCGCGGTAGGAGGGGTCGCCGATGAGCATGCGGAAGCCCTGGACAAGAGGTCAGTCTCTAATGGACTGCTGAAACACACCGGGGCTCTCGAGACTCCGGTACTCACGGGTTTGAATGCTGTTACTTTGGTCTTCTTATCATAAGGCGCCGTGTAATAGACCGTCATGCCGCCCCTCTGCCCCTCAAGCCCCAAGTTCCCCATCAGCGGTACCCGATGGTAGCTCCCGTTCCGATGCTTGAAAAACAGCACCGCCGTCCAGTAATTCGAGAAGTCCTCGCTGAACGTACACGTCGTGCATGTTGCTTTCTCCGAGATGTTGAGGGATGGGTCCATGGTGGATGCGAGCGCATTGCCGCCGACGAATTGGTGAAGGTGTGGGGAGGGGACGAGGCCGGGGGTTACGAGACTGGAGTTGTGTTAGAGAGCGGTTTGGTTATGGGTAATTTGAGTGGGAGGGAGGACATACGGATCGATGCGTTGGATATTGAGCTCCGAGCAGGAGAAGCGCAGAAAATCGCGAAAGGTAGGACCTCCCGGGATAGTCGTGTTTTGTGCCACGGCATGGAATGCCATGAGCACCATGAGAAAGGCATGATTCAAACTCCGCTGTAGCTGCATGCTGCTCAGCTATTTTCCAATTTACATTGGAAGGGGAGGAGAAGAGAAGACGCGTGCAGATAGGACGGTTTTCGAACTAGGCATCACTATGGTATCCCCACATTCGGTTCATGCCAGTGCGACCTCGTCCCGTCAGTGATGTGGGGAAGCGGGACATGTATGCGCCCGTCCCTACGGTAGTTAATATGTTGCTGAGCCAATGGCATGCTTGCACTTTTGATTAACAATATGACATGAAGGTTGAGAGCAACGGTCCAATATATCTCCATTTCGCAAATGCGGTAGTGGTACACGGTAGTGAACCTTTCGGAAGCTTTTGATATATTCGTTGCAGGGGTCCCTATCATCTGCTCGTGTTATTGCGTTGCCGATGAACCGGGGATCCCAGCAAGCTAGGCGAATATAGTATGACATCATCAGCGTACGCACCGCAAAGGTAGGATTGTGATTGATAGTCTGGCGATGGTAATTTTATCGACATCGAGAAACTATTCGACAGATATGGAAATCGGGGTATCTTATACTCGCCATTTGAAAACGCCGGAAATTATGATCCATCATCAGGTCCATCCTCAGTCCTTGGAATCCAGACCGTACTCATCCTGTACCTCCACAATCCGAACACCACGTTGGTCAGCAATGAGCCCCATCAAGCCTTGTCCCACATCCTTGATCTCGTTGTACTCGTGAAGCAGCTTGATGTGATTCTTCACGAGCTTATTTGCCACAGCTGTGATTTCTGCGTCTGTCGGCTCCCCATCAGAATGCTCGGATGCTTCATCTCCAGAATCTTTGTCGGCGACGAGATCCCGGATGTGTGGAAGCGCGGCGAGGGATGCAATCAGGGCCGCTCGCTGAGCCTTCAACTCAGCAAGAACGGTCTCTTGTTGTGTGTTTGCAGGAGCGGGCCGCTTTTGCCCAACGATTGGCTTCGGAAACTCGTTTGCTTGGCGCTGAGGCTGAAGCGACATCGTAGGTACTTGTCTCTCGACTTCCACGTCTGAGGATCGGGACCGCTCACCGCCTGACAGTTGATCGGCGGGCTCAATTTGGTGACTGGATCTCTTGCTGGTATGCTCTGACTCCGGTTCATTCCCTAAAGATGGATCTTGAGGTACAAGGGCAGGCGAGAGAGTGATTGCCTGTTGGCTCAGTTGCAAATCGGGCCTGGATGGCGTCATCTCGATATCCATCTTGGCGAAACTTGACAAATCCGTGCCGGCAGTGACTTGCGTATTCGCAGACGAGGAAAGAGCCGAGGGTGTCTCCACTGAAGGACTTGCAGCCGGTATAATGGGCTCCAATTGCGAATCATATTCTTTGATGCTTTCCCTCAACGGAATCGCCGCCGGGACTGGGTCCGTGATGAAAGACGGCGCGGCAGGTTCTTTACTTGCATCGACGGGAGCTTCGGATGATAGCGTAGAGGCTGCGGGCTCCCGTCCGCGCATGTGTTCGATGGAACATGCAGCGACTGGTGCTGCTTCGGTCGGCGGTGTCATGGCATCGGCTTTTGTATAAATTCCCGCCCTAGTGTCAACATTGACCGGCGCCCCACCATCCTCTGTGGGCTGAATAAGTTGGAGAGTACCTGGCGCTTGGTGTGCGCCCTCTTGTATCTGCGTGGCGGTTACTAGCTGTACCTCTGATTATCTTGGTTCAACGTACGACAGTATGCTCAAGAGTCTGTCCAGAGTCGCCATCCTGGAGTGCCTCCCCCTCCTGTGAGTGCGCACAATCGGAACGCTCGTCGCCCGAGAAGGCACGAGGTGCACCAGCGTTGTGGACGGGCTGTTGCCGCGATGTTTTTTGCATCCCAAGTGCTTGCGCATCCCCCTCTTTCATATGCTCGGGTAGCGGACAGGGATTTGTCGAACCCGGCGCGCTTGTGAGTTCGTTAGTCGAATCGCACAGGCTAAAGCTATCACTCTGCAATGCCTGATCGGAAGAATCCACTGAGCTTAGGGGCTCGCCGATTCGAGAGAGTGACGAAGCTAGTGGATTCGAAAGGTCCGGAACATGTACTTGGATTGCTGCACTTGGTTCCTGTTCGTTCTCACCATCAGTGGAGCGCACATCGTGTTTGGTGATCAGGGAACCGAGCTCGTGCTCCATTGGACGAGACAAATGATTTTGAGGGGCTTCTGATATGCTTTGAGATTCCTCCTCCACAGCGTTCTGCGATATCGTTGACGCCTGCATTGGTGAGTTCTCAACCGAACGGCTGCAGGCACTGTCACCTTGTTGTTGCAAGAGCGTGTTAGGATGCAGGTTAGCCGATTGGCGATGATCTGACGGCTTAACGGCCAGGGAGGTGTTCCGATGATCGGTTAAGCTTTCATCGCCGCCTGGGCCTGCACTCGAAGCATTTTTGTCAGATGCTTGGTGAAGGCGCCCGGTCTCGTGTGGCGCTTCCTGGCGTAGCTCCTGCTCGGCGGGCAAACGCTCACCGACAGCGCCATCGGAAACCACTTGAGGTGAGGACGTGAACGGCTCGTCTTCAGAGTCCGGAATCTCCGCGACTCCCGCGCCGAAGGTCATGGTGGTGAATGACGCGTATGAGGCGAGGATGTTGTTGGCACCTTCCCGGCTTCGTCGGGAAACGCCAAGGAGCTAGCACGGGTGACGTAAGCTTGTTTGCATGAATCCCATCTCCGGCCAATCCGCCAGCATCCCGCCGCCGCCCGCCGTGTCCTTTCCAGGCGTGAAACTCTTCGCGTTGGAGCTGTTCGCCTCCTTCAACCACTGTTGCAACTAAGGCAGTCGACCCATCGAAAGGCAGCCATGGAGACAGCACTAAAGGCGCGGGTGTACGCTGTCGTGGCGCTGCTGCTCTGTGCCGCGACGGTCACAGCTCACGAGCACCACATGGACAAGATACAAGAGGGCGACGGCATATCCAAAGACCCCATAGTGCGTCATGACGGAGTACTGGGAGGACCAAACGACTGACGAGAGCCTCAGGACTCAATACTATGGATCCACATCTTGGTACAGATAATGGCCTGGGGCATCATGTTTCCTACCGGCATGGTGCTGGGCATAATACGATCGAAGTGGCACGTACCCGTACAGACAACCGGTTCCGTCCTCGCAATAGTCGGCTACTTCCTCGGGCACAAGCACAAAGGCCGCCAGTTCGCACCGAACGTTCACTCCAAGTTCGTACCGACGCTTATGCTCATCTTGATCGCCCAAGTGGGAATGGGCGTATATCTAAAGCTTCACCTTGAGCGGGGGATACACGGCAAGATACGGAAGGGCGTCGTCAAGGCACACGGTATTGTAGGCAAGCTCATGCCTATCGTTATTTGGACGCAATTCTTGTTTGGGGGTATCACTGCTTTTGGATTCTGCCGTGGAGACCACGTCGGCCAGTGCGCGGCGCACTTCATCATGGGAAGTGCCTTCATCGCCTACGGCATCATTCTCACCATTCTTCTGTTGGTCGGGCAGCTGTGGCTGCGAAAGACGGGACGAAGCCAGGAATTCTTCGACTCGCTTGTCATCGCCGCGTGGGGCTGCGTCAATACCTTTACCGAGCACCGCTGGGGAACCGCATGGGTTAAGAATGACTTGCAGCATACAGCTATGGGCATCATATGGTGGTGTGCTGGCTTGGTTGGTATTTGGCTTAGTCGCACAAGAGATGGAAGGCCCAAGCGCAACCTCATTCCTGGCATCGTGATCCTGCTGACGGGCTGGGGAATGTCTGCGCACCCTCAAACTCTCCCGCTTTCGAGCATGGTTCATCAAGTCTTTGGCTACACGCTCATGGCCGCCGGTATTACCAGGATCGTCGAGATTTCCTTTGTGTTGCGGGATCGCAGTGCCACCACTACCGACGGTTCCGATCCGAACAGCTTCCAGTATCTGACGCCGTTTCTTCTGTACGCCTCTGGCTTTCTCTTCATGGGCGCGACAGAAGAGCAGATGCAGATACTGTCTGACGCGCACGTTACGCATGTGTCCTACGTGCTCATCCTTTACAGCATCGCATTCCTTCTCTTCCTCTGTAAGCTGCATCTCCCGCACACTTTCAGCGCATGTATGCTCATGAACTTCCAGTCGTCAATATGCTTATACACCTCTACGCTGTGCACGTCTGGGGCGAAACCACCAAATCCGACACCGAAACTCTACGCGCAAATGGTAGGCCAAACGGCCACGCCAGACCCGATCCACGGGTGCGGGACGCCGAAGAATTTGAGCTCGAGGGCCTCATCTCCGGAGACGAGGATGCCGAACCACTTGAGAGCGAGGAAAAGCCAACCCCTAATACACGGCATTGACGCACTTGCGATTTTTTTTTTTTTTTTGCTTTTGGGAGTATCTTTCGGCGCAAGCAATCTCGGTAGAGGGGGCGTTTCTGATAACGAACCATTTCCGTGGGCGCACGGACGATATACCACGTTTGAAATTCTACTATCTCTACCTGTCCATCCAAACGAAAGCCACTCGAGTACATGATCCTATATCCAACGCATCCAGCCTGCACTATGGGTTCTCCAGGCCCTGCCCGCTATCGCTATGCTGAAACTTGCTTCTTCTACTTAAGTGAGTGAACTTATCCACCACCTACGCGCCTGTATCCGCATCCTCTGCTCTATCCTCCTCGGCATCCTCCATCTCATCTATCTGCTTATTCTCCTTATTCCCTAACAGACGATCCTGTCTACTATGACACAGGTTCGGGAAATCCTTCATAACCGTTACTATTCTCCAAATCCCCCATCCCCACCAACCTCTCCACATCCCTCTCCAGCAACATGAACCGATCCTTGTGCCACTGCACAAGAACATCATGGCCCTTCAGCAGCTTCTCAATCTCGGTAGCCGCGGTGTGGATGCGTCCCATTAGGTAGCAGAGCGCGGCCACGGGACATTCCTTGGGGAAATATGTTCGGATACAGGCGGTTTCTCGGTGGAACCCCTGATCTCGCATGTACATCGTCTTCATTTCGTACATAACAGTTTCAAGCGCGTTGAAGAATTGTCGCACCCTGGGAATGCTCTTCTTGGAAGCCCGCGCCAACGGAGCGATGAACTTTTGTAATTTGGCGACGTCGGCGAGCACGGATGCTTTGGAGTAGGTCTTTGGGTTCGACCAGAGACGGGCCCAGTAACACTTGCTTTCCAATGCATTTATGCGGTTCTTGGGCTCGTCAAGGAGGGATAGTAGATTGACGAATGCGAGAGTCCGAGGATGTTGTTGAGGGATAGCTTGTCGATCCAGGCTTAGGTCTAGGCGGGGCTCAAACCCAGCGTGGGGCGGATGAGGCCAGGTGGGGTGTACATGTGCTCTGTGTCTGGGCTCGTGATGCCTGGGACATTGACGCCGGGGATGGCGATGAGAGTGTGGCATTTGAATGGGTTAGTTACCATGGTGGTGGGTGGGGTGTGCTGGTTGTTGTTCGACATTGTGGTTATTGTGAGTGGGTTGTATGTCGCGGGCTGGGAGTTGTGGGTTTATGTTGTAGCTCCGAAGTGCGTCCTCAGGCGGACTTAAATACTACGATGGTCTTATGTTTGCTTTTGGATTGATAGATTATATTTGCTAGCTTCGCCATGTTTCTCGGAGGACTGGAGTTTGTGGTTTGAAGGCAATGGGGGCAGATGTGAGTGTTTAATGGTGGATGTCTTGCAGTCTTTGTCTTGGGCGGGTTTTTACATCACGATTGCTAGGACAAGAGGGCCACTATTTTTAGGGCGCGGGGTACCGGCGCCCTTCTAAAACGGTTTGCGGTGTCAGGAACTCAAATTGTGGTGTTGTTTGTGTTGGGGCGGGAGGGGTGTTGTAGGTTGATGAGATATCGGTCAGAAAATAATGATCCGGACTTTCAAAGCATGGATTGTTGTATAGGTTCCTTGCAGGATGAGTCAAAATAATTCAGCCCGGCCAAGAATTAGGTGTTCAGTTTTCGTCGGTAAGTCGCTGATAGCGCGCAATCTCGGCTGTCTGGCTCTACCGGCGTAAGTTCCTTCATCTGGCGTAGGTTCCTTCATCTGGCGTAGGTTCCTTCATCTGGCGTAGGTTCCTTCATCTGGCGTAGGTTCCTTCATCTGGCGTAGGTTCCTTCATCTGGCGTAACGTTACTATGGAACATAATGTATTAATCAAGGCGCGCATAGATGTTCTATCGTTGTAACGTCCATCCAATCGTAATGGAACAACTGCCGTGGCGGAACACCAGCAGCACTTTCTACCACAACAACGCCAACAACCATCGCACCTCTTAGATACTCTTAGAATAGATACTTAGGCTCTTTAGGTTCTTATATACTTAATATCTTAGGCGTAACTTCCCTATTAACTTTATAATACCGCATCTTACTACTTATGTCCTTAACACCCCTACCTTAGCTTGCCTTAGCGTCTACTTAAAGTATAGTATATCTATCTAAAAGCTCGTTACCCTGTAGAGTGCTACAGATAGCGTATATACTAAGAATAAAACTACGCTTAATAAGGTAGCTGCGTTGCGGCAGTTATTAGTGCTTTATTAAGCAGAACTACTAAGCAAAGACCTATATCCTTACTATATAGAAGAGGCCTAGCCGTAATTTAATAGCGTTAGTGTTTAGCAAGACTGCACGGCTCACGTGATAGTCAGCGGGCATGCGATAGACCGAACGGCCGGCTAGAAGACGCACTGAGCATGCCGTAACATCTTCCTTAACTTCAGCTTGTAAACACTCTATTCCGTGAAACTGACTAATCAGCAGAAACAATGTCGCTAATCCTCTTCTCCTCCTCGACTCTGCTTGCAGGGATGCGGTAGAGAAGATCTTTCGTGTATACAGCAGCCGCCATTGCTGCATATCCTTGCCACTCCTTATTCTTATGAGAATCCGAGTAATCGCATATACCACGGACAACCAAGCATGGAAAGTGGTTCATTAGCCCTGCCGCTTCCATTTCAAAACATAGAACATCTTTTTCCCTTGCAAGAGCATCTCGAATCGAAGCGTCCTTCATTACCTGATTGCCCGAGGCAATTAGGCCGTAGTGAATTGTCGGATTATCCTCGTCTTCGGTGCGCTCAGGCCGTTGTATTAAGCTCGACGGGTCATTGCTACAGACAGTCGCGCAGTCTGGTTCTTTGTTAGGATGAATGAACGTGCTTTGGTATAGCCTGTCGCTACTTGGGTCCGGTCGGCTATACTTCTTCCTAAGTCTTGGTTTCTTGTCCAGAATGCTATTAATAACCTTTTCAAGTTGATGTCCTTCGGTCTCATACTGCGCCTGAAGTCCAATTACTGCCATCCTCAGTACTGGAGGAGACTGGTTCAAGAACCCCGCCGATTGGAACCTTTGATCTTGTATCGTTTTGCCAAAGTCGTACTGGAACACGCCACCATTCCCACCCCGTGGGGCACTGACTACGATATCGCCTAGACGGATATCATGCTTTGGGCTTGGCGCACCACCGCCAATCCCGACCATTAGGCCGACTCTAATATTCGGAAAGCTACGTAGCATGTCTCTTGCTACACTTGCTGCAGAGGATGTGCCGTACTCCCCGTCGGGCATGACAGCGATAACGATGTAGTGTTTCCCCATTCTACCCAATATGTACTGGTTATTATCGTGTGGGGATAGGTATTGTGGCCCGTTGTGCTTTTCGTCGAGAAAGGATTGTGCTGCAACGTACTCCGTACCTATAGCGCAGATCCAGCCGATAGTATAGACTTCAGGATTCCAATTGATATGCTTGTAAAAGCCTGCCATAACTATATAAATTAACATTGTTACAGTTAAATGCTTCTTATAGTTACTCACTAGAAGAGATCATCTTTTCATCCTCGACCCTTCTTGGGGGGATTTCATGGAGAAGATCTTTCGTGTATGCAGCAGCCGTCATTGCTGCATACCCTCGCCACTCCTTATCCCTATGAGAATCCGAGTAATCGCATATACCGCGGACAACCAAGCATGGAAAGTGGTTCATTAGCCCTGCCGCTTCCATTTCAAAACATAGAACATCTCTTTCCCTTGCAAGAGCATCTCGAATTGAAGCGTCCTTCATTACCTGAATGCCCGAGGCAATTAGGCCGTAGTGAATTGTCGGATTATCCTCGCCTTCCGTACGTTTTGGTCGCAGTATCATTTTCGATGGATCATCACCGCAGACTTCCGCGCAGTTTGCTTCGCTTTTTGGACAATGCGTGACCGTGTTTTGATACAGTCTATCGCTACTTAGGTCTGGGCGCTGGTAATTCTTCCGTAGACTTGGTTTTCTCTCGAAAATACTGTTGATGGCTTCTTCAAGTTGATGTCCATTGATCTCATATTGAGCTTTTAGAGAAGCTACAGCTGTCCGTAGACTTGTTGGTGGCTGATTCAAGGACCCTGTCGATCGGAACCTTTGATCTTGTATCGTTTTACCGAAGTCGTACTGGAACATGCCACCATTGCCACCCCGTGGGGCACTGACTACGATATCGCCTAGACGGATATCATGCTTTGGGCTTGGCGCACCACCGCCAATCCCGACCACTAGGCCGACTCTAATATTCGGAAAGCTACGTAGCATGTCTCTTGCTACACTTGCTGCAGAGGATGTGCCGTACTCCACGTCGGGCATGACAGCGATAACGATGTAGTGTTTCCCGATTCTGCCCAACACGTACTCGTTATTATCGTGTGGGGATAGGTATTGTGGCCCTTCGTGCACTTCGTCGAGAAAGGCTTGTGCTGCAACGTACTCCGTTGGTATGGCGCAAATCCAGCCAACGGTGTAGTTCATAATATCGGACATGCTGACGGGCAGAGTATTGTTGATCTGATGATCGTGGACGGATGGGAATGGCTACGGTGAGGTCATTACTCGTGCGTGGATAAATAGGTAAAGGTACCGGATTCTATATACCTCAACCGGCAAGGCAACGAGGCATAAAGCAACGGCCACGAGCAGTAACGCTAGCAGAGAGGGCGGCCAGCCCGCAGAGACCAGACCCTTGTGAGGTGGCGAATTCTGTAGGTGTTTCAGAGAGTTAAGTTGGTGGACCAGAGAGAGGCATGGCCAAAATTGAGCGGGGATCGCAAGGCTGCGGGGCTGAGGTCCGCCCGCCCGCCAAGACTCCGCACAGCCACAGGCCTAATACTTATCATAAAAAAATTACATCGCGATGATTATGTAGGTGCGGGGTCGTTTTACACTAGCCGGCCATTCGGTCTATCGCATGCCCGCTGACTATCACGTGAGCCGTGCAGTCTTGCTAAACACTAACGCTATTAAATTACGGCTAGACCTCTTCTATATAGTAAGGATATAGGTCTTTACTTAGTAGTTCTACTTAATAAAGCATAGATAACTGCCGCAACGCAGCTACCTTATTAAGCGTAGTATTCTTCTTAGTATATACGCTATCTATAGCACTCTATAGGGTAACGAGCTTTTAGACAGATGCACTATACTTTAAGTAGACGCTAAGGCAAGCTAAGATAGGGTTATTAAGGATATAAGTAGTAAGATGCAGTATTATAAAGTTAATAGGGAAGTTACGCCTAAGATATTAAGTATATAAGAACCTAAAGAGCCTAAGTATCTATTCCAAGAGTATCTAAGAGGTGCGATGGTTGTTGGCGTTGTTGTGGTAGAAAGTGCTGCTGGTGTTCCGCCACGGCGGTTGTTCCGTTACGATTGGATGGACGTTAGGTTCCTTCATCTGGCGTAGGTTCCTTCATCTGGCGTGACTGCAAACATTTGTAGGGTCCATTGTCCTCTAAGATTATCCACAATCATCCACTGCTACCAAGACTATCTCTTCGCTTTCATGGGCTTGGGCGAATCTTGGCTACGACGATGATTGGTTATGCCTTAACCAGACGATTTCCACCAATGGCGTCTCGCTGTGATGGACCCCAACTTCTACTCAGCTTCCAGCCTCCTGCAAGTAACCCACTGCTTTTCGCGTATACGGCTGGATCAGCGACCTTCATTACAACCCGGACGGGTCCGCTTATCTTGCGATACGGATCACGGATTTCACAGCCTGGTAGACCTTGAGGCATTTTCCTTGGTCGCCTGTCGCCAATTTGCGAGAAGGCTGCTGCAGCCTTGGTGGCTGAGCTTTCTGGCTCAGCCCCCGCCCTTCGCCTCACCTTTCGCATACATTAAAGTAGAAGTCGCTGCCTGCCTTATGGACTAGTTCTAAATTAGCACTCCCTTCGATCCTCGAAGCACACAGTTCAAGCATTCAGCATAAACGAATATCTTCTCTGACAGTATTGGAGATGTCGCACAACACGACGTTCTCTCCCACCAGTGGCAGTGCCATAACACCTCGTAAGGCGACCTTCGTGACCCAGTCTCGCTCATACACTGAGAAGTCTCACAGGTTCTCAATCTTCCAATAATGAGGTGTCATGGCAGAGCATTTTCTGGCCCGTCATCGCGTGCACTCTTACTGTCATGCTCCAGAATACGGGTAGAACACCCGGCGCACCTATTCAGCTGAGCAGTGTTCTGAAAAGCTCCGTTCTCTTCTGCGCGTTTGAATCGCTCTTCATGTTGGCGGGCTTGGTGTGGATGCTGAGCTTAGGATGCTCATTAAGAACGGCAGCTAGACTTGTTTGGTATGCTCGTTTCGAGAAAACGCGATACCATTGCGTCAAAAGCTACCCAAAGTCCTCTTTTGAAAAACATTTCAATTTGAAAACAACACCCAGACATGTCTGGTATGCCCATTTCGGGGGAACGCGATGCCACTGCGTCCAAAGCTACCTAAATTACTCTTTCGAAAAACACTGGAATACCAGACCTCTAATGTCTCCGAACACATTGGATGCCGTGGACACGCCGGATTTCCGAGGGGACTTCCCAATTGAGATTCTATCAGATGCACCTGCGCCTTCGCAGACACCGCAAATACTATCAACGCCAATAAATCTACGAAACGGGATAACGGCTACCGGTAACCAAGAGCAAAGGGATATTGAAGCTTCGCCTACAGAAGGCCATGTTGCTGGATATCACCCAGGATCTGCTATCGATCGCTTCTGGAGACTGAGTATGGGGGCTTTCCTGCTCGGGGCTTTACCACAGGCCATAAAGGTTTTCGGAATGCGAGGCATACCATTCACACAAGTGACCATTGGGATTTTTCTAACAAACTTCTTCATCTCGGAGATCTTTCGACTCACTGCAGGAGCTGCTGGTGAATACAACCTCGATCCTATACCCGCTGTCGAGTTCGCGAAAGAAAAGCTCTTCCGCCTTCAGACCGACCTTCTAGGAATATTGTTTGCGGCTCAAATATTTGGATTTCTGTCATTGCTCAGCGCTCTAATTAATCTAAAGGAGGGAGATTTCCTCGGCCGATTAGGTGCCTTGAGCTTTGTTGCGTTCGCCATACCGGTCGCTATAACCGGAATGGGATTTCGCCGTATTCTGCGCAGGTTCACGTTCTTTCGAGCCCTCATAGCTACAACCGCACCCCGTGGAAATTTCCGTAAAAGAGTGCTTAAAGTCCGATCTTGGCTTACGCGTGTTCTCTCTGCTATCTTTCTATTACACCCAGCGCCGGTGAGTCGTTATCTCCCGCATGCAGTACTTTCTCTCTTCCTCCAGGGTCCCCTTGCGATCTTTGGAGCTCATGTGGGACGGGATTGGTTGCGGACAGGGTCCGCCCTCGACGGGTATTACTGCCTATTCTTCGGATTAGCTGTTGAAGCATATCTTCTTGTTATTTTACACTTGATATATCGACTGGCATTCATGGGGTCGCTCTCAAGAATTCCCCGCCAATTATGTGGGTTGGAAGGTTCTGTAGGCGAGTTCTTTTCTGGATTGTGTATTTTTTGTAACCTCGCCTACTATTATTTCATATACAGGTATCTCTATAGGTCTGAAGGTACATACAAGCCAGATTGGGCAGATTCATTGGGATGAGAAACTACTGTACCATCTAAATGTAAAAACCCAGTGTTCTGACTCTCCTTTCTTCAATGAACCAGTCAGCAACAACATCTGTGAGCGAAATCCCTATCTAAACAAGCAGCGCAACATTTGGACCATAGATAACCCTAACTTAACAATAACATTCTTCCATTCTGCGCCTCCAAACAGAAACCATCTCACGGTGCGTAGGACCTGTGCTGAAATCGGGATTTATGCAAAAGGACCTGATGAGACGAAAGAGCTCTTTAGGGATGTTCTGCACTTTTTGTAGCATTTTCCTTGGCTCCCCTGTGACGTAGAATTGGTTCGAACTGGATTGAACTGAAGAAAATTTCGAGGGTTATTTTGGAAACGTGGCGGCTGACTCGGAATGAAAGCATCGGGAAGTCTGTCGCACGAACGTGTCGATGAGAGTGTGTATTTGAAGTTGGAATGACACAGGCAGTGGGCGAAGCTGCAGGTGTTGCAAGTTCCGCAGCATCCGTTGATTAGAGGGCGGGGCCAGTCTTCGATTCGGATGCCTACGATGTCGGATTTATCTTGGGATAGAGCGTGGGGCGTAATAATGAGTCCAGTGAAGGATAAGACTCTCACTTGTAGCTCATAG
This sequence comes from Lentithecium fluviatile CBS 122367, assembly GCA_010405425.1. NCBI lineage: Eukaryota > Fungi > Ascomycota > Dothideomycetes > Pleosporales > Lentitheciaceae > Lentithecium > Lentithecium fluviatile. The sequence goes on along the minus strand of MU005607.1, from coordinate 279,122 downwards.
GGGAGGCGCTCGAATGGGAATGAAGACCCCTGTGGAGGAGATGCCTTGTTCTTCCCGGTGCATCCATGTACGGCTTCCCGCATGATGGACGGCAGTTCTTGTCCAATCTCCACATGAGCGTCTAGGCTAAGCCGTAGATGCTGTAGGGAGACGCCATTAAGAGAAACAAGGATATGCTTTGTCGTCAAAAGATCCCCGGAGAAACCCTCAAACGTGAGAGCAAGCCGAGTCCTTGGAGCGTGCCGGAGGACCAACAGACTTGTACCTACCGCTGCTGAGCTACCTGATTCAGCGCCTGTTGACGGTACAAAACATTTTCATCGGCTTCCAACGGCCACAGGTTGTCGCAACTCCCACCGCCAAAGACATGGAGGTCGCGTATAGCTGCCAGTATCCCTGTGCGGAGCTGCATGAAGCAATCGGTCGAGAACTTGTCCCACGAATTTAGGCAGATCGTGTTCTCTCCATATAGCATTCCCGGCCCCTCGTGGTTCAGCTGTTTGCATACAAGCAATATCGCAACTGGAATTGGCCCGTGGTCGCAACAAGGCCTATAGGTCTTTGATCTTAAGGGGTTGACCTCACAGGGCCAAGGACAATTTTGAACGCCGCGACCAAATCGCATATAGCATTCTATGCCACATGGCTGTAAAGGATAATTTTCTTCGCGATGGGACTCGTAACCTTCGTGTAGGTGCTGATCTGGAGGTAAAACGACAAAGGGGAATTTGGTGCAGGTCCTTTCGTAGCCACCTGTTTTCCGAAGCTGCCTTAATCTCAAAACCTTTTTCAATATGCTCGTCGGACAGGGCCCCGAGAGTCCGGTAAAGCGGAGTATCCTTCGGAGAACTTCATCGGGTAGGTCTAGCAAAGAAGTCTTCCGAGCTTCTAAGTTCATGGCAAGTTGGCGAGAGGTAGCGCTGAACACTGCGAGTGGACTGAAATGAAAATGGGTCCTCTGTGTCGTGTTTGGTTTGAGAGTAATATTTGGGTGATTGACTAGGGGTGACTTCGTTTGATAGAAGCGTGCTTTCACACCGCCTCTTGAAGGAATGAGGATCAGCATTGATTTGTGACGGGAATCGCACTATCATGCCCACCTGTTTCGCGCAATTTTTGTTCCGTAAGATCCATGGTTTCTCGAAGGACGTGTCGGGCCATTGAACCACAGTTTGGTTTTCTCGGTTTCGTAGATTCTTAGCAGGTTGAGCACTAGAATCGTGAGCACTACCTCTGAATTATAGACATTATCACTATAGCTAATTTCAGGAAAAGTTGGGCGTGTAACAGCAAGGCGCAAAATGCGTACTTTTGCCAAGTCACAGTTCGCAAATATGTCAAACGATTGTTCAAGCAACAAATACTGAAACCCATCTAGATGGCTTTCATTGCCTTTGAGATGGGTCAAAAATACTGTCATAACACATTTTTTCCATTCACTCTCCCAACCATCGTGTGATCGGTGCATATTCCCTATTATGAACCTAACCATCGCCTATTTCTCAATAATAATACCGTTAAAGGGGCGCGTAAGAGCAGAACAGGAAACAAAATTTAAGAATTCGCAATAAGATTTTAGGCATTTCAAAGATTATTAGCTATCAAGGATCCGACGCGCTGCTAATGGTTTTGCACCATGGTTTGCCAGTCGCACACGTAAAGATGATCCACTCTTAATTACCCTGATAGACCGCAATCGCGTCATCGAAAGCCTGGTTGATCACACTCTGCCCCAGACCAAGATAGCCCGCCGTATCCTCATCGAACTTTTCCCCAAGAGCTGCAATGAGGTCGCCCGTATGCGCCTTCAGAACTTTCAAGTCCAGCAGTACGATGGGCGCCTGGAGCCTCTTCTTGAAGACCGGGTACTGCTCCTCCATCAGCCCATTGCCTGCTGGAGATCCGCGAAAGAATTGAATGCACTTACTTTGTTCTTCAACGCTGTCAGAGAACCTTGTATCGGTGCAATAGTGCCACCCAAAGCCCCCAGAATAGCCTGACTCTCCGACTTGGTGAAGTTAGAACTTTGCTTTGAGATTGCCGTCGTCTTCAGGATCGTAGCATCTAGCTTCGTCTCTGCGGTAATGACGGCGAGCGACTGGGGCAAGAGGCCGAGTAATGAGCCATCGAAGTTGTTGACGGCAGTTGTGAGCTTGGCGACTGAAGAATTGAGCTCATTGATCTGTTCGAGAACCTGGGCTGACAGATTGGAATCTTGGCGCTTGATGTCAGATACCTGGTGTGTCTCCGTGGGGAAGGCAAAAGCCAAGGGTAGAAGTGCGAGGGCGAAGGTTGAGAAATGCATAGTGGGTGGAGCGTTCCAAGGTTTGCATATGTTGTTGGGTTGGGATCGAGGAGACCTGCCGTATCGTAGGAACTCTGGTGGGCGGAGGCACCTGCGACTGGAAGGAGATTTCCCTGATATTTAAGCTTGGGCTCGGAGCTTACTCTGCCTTGTCTGTTCCGTCATCTTTGGCCGGGCTTATGTGAACCTGCTGATCTCAATGTCTAATGGTTGGGCAAACTCGCAGATATCCTTGTTTCAAATACTGTGTTTGTTGCTATGGACGGGAATGGCCCGCCGGGTGCAAAACTTTTGTCCAACCAGCTGACACTACAGGCCTCCACGGTAGATTGAACGAAGAGCCGTTTAGCAAGTATATGCGGCCTAAGCACGCCTCGGTCTCACATGCTATCCATCCCGCGCAACTTTGTTACCGTTCTTATTGGCTGAAAAGCAATAGAGTAATAGAATTCGCCGAACATTGACGTGTGATCCAGTTGTCGGTGAGGTGATGCCCAGAACGCTCGGAGATGTTAACTTAAACGCGAACCTTAATGACTAGATCTTCGCCCTGATTGCTCAAAATGCTTGCAGCTCCGGCTTCCTGCGAGGATCATCGGTTGTTCTTGGCTAGGACATGGGGCTCTTCCTGACAGGGGGTTTGCGGGGCCCCGCCTTTCACGATCCTCGTCTCCGAGCTTTGACCGCCGAGCCGAGGCAGGCGTATGCGTAGTGGAATGTGTATCGGAGGAGAAATTAAAAGTTGGAGAAGAAATTGTAGTCCTGCACCCTGACTTGTGAGATGAAATGACGTTGGCGTAGAGTGTCTCTTCAACCTATTAAACTAGTGAACCGAGGCGGTCCACGAAAGAATCGCTAGGCTCTTTCGTTTAGCCTTTTCGTCTTACGGGCTCATCTGCAAGACAATCCAACGCACAAACTCTTTGCAGGTGCTTACCTACCTTCACTATGTCATATTGACCCCAATAGGCCTGGATTTCAAAGATATTTAAAACTCTATCCTATGGGCCAACAGCGCCTTAATTCGCTAGCGATTAGCGTCGCGTCCTCTGGATAGTCCCGGGTGGATAGGGTTGGCCTTGTGAAAATCACGGAGCTTGTGTGGGCTGTTTTTAAAGTTGAATGCAATGTACCACTCTATTTTCCTTATATCTAGGCCATTTGGCACGGTACTATAGCTTGCTGCAATAGACGCGGGCATTACGGATCTAATCTACCTTATATTTGTTGTCTTTGTCCGCACTGCTGCGATTGTGCTTCCGCTTCTGCCTATTTGAGCTATGGGGGTATAGGGTTGACTTTGGTCGCTTGTTGCTTCTAAGATGGAGGCCGTAATTACTGTATTCTACGCTGTTGTCCGTTACTGCTATTATTACTATAGATGATCTTGGTATTGTGATGGCTGTACTGCGCTACTGAGAGAGGTTTTGGGGCTGCAGTACGGTCGGAGGGCGGCCTACCCATGGTTTCGTTGTTTCGATTCCATTCTCAGTCGAATTGATAATGAGAGGGGTAGGCACAACCTTCAGATTGTGAGCAGTGCCACCGCTTTTTCTCTTCTTCCTTTTTGTCAATATATCATGAATGAGCTGGGTGCCTACCTCTAAGGTGTGAGCTGCACACGTTTAATAAGTCTCAGTTTCGCGAACATGTGGAGATTTTATTCAAGCAAAAAGAACTGAGACCCTTCCGGACGGGCATTTATTTTGTTTGCGATGGGCCAGAATTTAATACTTCTTCAGCGACTTTGTTGGTCTTCTGAAAAATAAGATAAGATTATTCCTTGCCGGAGGTGACGGCAAAAGTCACCCTACCAAAGCAGAGGGTGAGCGCCCTTGTCAGGAAAGCTGCTTGCGGAAGCTGGCAGTTCTTTTATACTCAGCTTGACTCTACTTCAAAATCGCAAAGCCCTGAAGCCATAAGCATAAACCCCGTGCACTTTCCGCAAGCTTGAACTTACAACCTCAGTTACTCTGTGCAACACTGCAAAGCGACGGACGCGCAACCCCATTTCACCAACAATTGGGCGCTTGCTACTAAAGATGAAGTGAGAAAAAGGGCCAGAGCATCACCATGGCTACGGCGGTGAGAATATCCGGAGCGGCACATAGTATATGAGGTCGAATTTGTCGCGCAACCAACAAACCATCTCGACTCCACACCCCGCCCTACCCACACAATAATTGTCTCTTTCTTTCCCCTTCTCAGCAGAGTACCCGACCTCAACAATAACTAGCAATGGACCCTCTAGATGACATCGAAGAAAAGTTCGAATCACGTCACCCAGGCGATGTCCTCAAGGATGCGATCGCCAACTACGACAAGGCAACTGCAGACCTCCAACTAGCCGCCCAGGCTTTGTTCCGGCAATACGAGAAGTGAGAGAAGGCTGCTGCGGACCTTGGAAAATTCGACCCTGGTCTAACGTCGGTCTTCTTGCAACTTGCGCTCCAGGACCAATCCGAGGTACCCAAAGACGATGCGGCCGAAAATGGCTTGGAATTACATTATCACGCGCTAAAATTCCATGAGGAATTTATGAACAACGTTCAGCTCCGATTGAACGCCAAAGAAAACAAAATGGATTATTTCTAGTACACTCTTGAAGAGAGTCTGGATTGCGAACAATTGGTACAGGGAACCCTTCAGGGATTGGCCGCTACCTTCCACCCCTCTGAGGACCCAGTTGTGTTTCTGGAGGCGCCCTTGAACACGCTCAAGACATCAAGGGCCGCAAGCGTGGAGCGTCAAGACAACAAGAACGAATCGGGACCTTCAGACTACCAGGGTACAGGCGCAGCTTAGTCTCCCACACTATCTGAGGTCGCAAGCGAGGAGTACCAGTACGCGGAGCTAAACCAATTCCCAAAGCTAAAGCTTTTTGTACTCCGAGGTCTCTGAAGATCAAAAGCTCTAGGCATTGCCGCGGACGAGACTTCCGAACCCTCTTCACGAGCAACCCCCAGGAACAATGCAGAGACTGAATGGGCAAGAGCAAGTGCGTCTTTTTATTAGGACGAACAGGAGTCGATCTTGGAGCGGGTAAAGCGTCTTCAGGACCAGGCAAAAGACCAAGTTATCCCCGCTTGTATACCTCTAGCACCACAGCCATATCCTAGTGATCATCAATACCATTCTGAAGAGAGATCGACTGATGTGCATTCTCACTCCCTCTAACGTGTTGCTTCTGCCGTGCTGTGTCCGAGGACTTATGAATGATTCGAAAGGACTCGCGCTAGATCAACCTTGGCGTATAACAAGTGTGGATTTCTACTTCAACTCAGTCCCCTTCGGCGCGTTCTGACCACAAGTCCAACAAGAGTCCACAAATTGTACATCACGGGCGGCTAAGACGCTATATGGACTCTCATTCCCCAATTCCCACCTTTGTCATTCACAAGATAACGCTGCAGCTATTCTTGCCATGTCATCGTGTTATCCCAGGGCTACTTTGACTCCATCTCTTCCAACCCCTTCTTCCATCTTGACTTGACAAGCCGATTCGTGGCACGCAAAACGCTGCGGCGAAATGGGGCTTACGCATATGCGTGGGCGGAATCGACCGGGTAGACGATTTCATTGTTGCAATGACCGTTGTGCTCAATACACGCTCGAACTCCAAGAGCGATGCCAAATACCGACCAGAACGTCGTGTCCTCAACCAGCATCAATATCATAACCTCATTGAAATCAAGCCAGGGTATTATCTCCCCACCTCACATCGCACTCCACCCACCCACCCCTCAAAACTCCAACTCCTCAACCTCCATCCCACACTCCTCACACCTCTTCCTCGTCATCCCCGACTCCCGATCCAACACACTCCTCCCCCACTCATGCACATGCCTATCCCCCACGCCCCTAATCCTCTCCCCAAACTTGACATCTCCCGCCGCATCACCCATGCGCCTCGCCCTCTTATACGCCTCGACCCTCGTCCTCTTCTTCAAATCCTCCAGCTTCTTATTAAACTTCTTCTCCTTCCGCTCCTTGGACACCTTCGCGCGCTTCTCGTACTCGGCATCGAGCGCCTCGGCAGAACCCCAGCGCTGGGGTCCGAGGGCGTAGGCTTCGACTTGCAGGCGGAGGAAGAGCTGCATGTTGTTCCAATTTGTTTTGTGTGGGTTTGGACGCTCGAGATGGGGGAGGAGCTCTTCGTCTTTGAGTTCCGGATCGGTTAGGAGGTAGTCCTCGCGCGCTTCGGTTTTGGTGAGGAGCGAGTATTTGTCGGGGAGTTTGTCTTTGCAGGCGTTGCAAATGCCGATGCCGAAGACGTCTTGCCACTTCCAGTCGATTTCTAGGGAACTGCATTCCCTGCATTTGCCTTTGATGTCGCGGAGACCATCTCCGTATTTGCCTTTGTATTCTTCCCCGCCTTCTTTTTCCGCAGCCTCCAGTAGCCGCGACTCTTCTTCGTCCCTGCCATCTGATTGATTCAGAATTGAAATGCTTGGCTCAAATGGACCTGATCGGTTCTCCCTCAGTTTCCGCCTTATTCTCTCTCGCTCCCATTCCGCGAGCGTCATGTTCGCCGGCTTCTCCTCTTCCTTGCGCCCCGACCACATCGCTCGATTGTGCGGGTCGTCATCCGTGCTCAGAAAGCCACCCTTGGTGTCCATCATCTTGCTGAAGTCATACTCAATATACTCGGAGCGACCGAAGTTCCTCGCAGGTTGAATGAGGTCATTCGCAGGTGGGGGTATGAAGCCATTTTGATCTCGCTTTTGTGGAGATGCTGCGCTGGCGTTTCTCGATTGCGAGGGTATATTGGAAGAGTTTATGGCAGAGTAGGCGCGTTTGGTGCCTGCGACGGGAGGCGGAGCCGGTTGAGCTTGCTGGGCTTTAGCTTTGGCTCTGAGTCGAGCTTCTTCCTGTGTCGCGAATTAGCAGAATAGGAATGAGACTTGTCAGGTCCCATCTCACCATCCTTCGGATTTGCTCTGGTGTCGGAGGGTTCGCGGGAGCCTTGGTCGCTGAGCGCAATGCCCGCGGCGGCGTTGAAGGTCTATCGGCCATGGCGGGGTTGTGGAAAAAGGTGGATGAAGTAGAGAAGGGCGCCTATGGTGGTCTAAAAGGTGCTCTATGGGTCTCATGAATGCGAAGGAGAGCAAGAGGTGAATGTTCTGCGAGCGTGGATGTACTGAGCAAGTGGCGCCGACTGGTGCCTAAGTGATGATGCGCGCCAAGAGATTTGCGTCTCGCGAATCAGATCGCTTCAGATCGCTTCAGATCGCGCAAGAAAAGTCCATCCGAAAAGCCGTCATGACTCTTTCAAATCAAAGGCACCCGAAAGCCGCCTTTGAAATGTGCGGCCTTACAAGGGCGGTGACTCCGCCTACGCAGCGCACCGCCCTGACAAATCCACCATGACTCCTTCAGCTGTGGCTGTACCCTTCACAATGTCCCTGTCATCCACTCTCACAGTCACAGCTCCACAAAGAACACCATTCTCACGCTCATAAATATCGCCACAGCGCCCAAAATGTTCCTCGGTCATAATTCCAACTTTCATGCCCTTTGCGCCGAATTTTGGACATGGCGAACGCGGTGACACGTGCACACGTGCGCGAGCCGACGCCGATGGCCGCTAATCCCTGTCGAAAAGATTCAAACGAAAACAGCAACGCCGACGACGAAACGATTGAGCCAACAAACCCCATAAGTCGCAAAGACCGCCGAAAAAAAAGGAAGCAGAATCCTAGAAACGCCCTACCTACCCCACCGCCCAGCGACACCGACACGTCACCACTCACACCTCCGAACAACCCTCCCCGCAAAAAGCGCGCCCCGCAACCCTCACCCTCATCCACCACCCTCACCATCCCCACCCCAATGCCCACCGCCCGCACCGCCGCCCAAAAAGCCTACCCCCTCCTCGTCTGCTCCCTCGGCAACCCGGGCCCAAACTACGCCCACACGCTCCACAGCGCCGGGCACACCATAACCAGCCACATCAGCGCTGTGAAGCGCTACCAGCCCTTCACCAAGGGGCTCTCGGGGCTCGTCTCACGGCCTGACAACACAACCTATTCCTTCGGCATCTTCCAAGGCTTCCGCAAGGAGACGCTCGATGGCCCCCCGGATGAAGACGACTGGACGTTCTGGCAGAGCACGAGCCTGATGAATGTCAGCGGAGCGGGGGTTAAAAAGGCGTGGCGCGAGTATGCCAAGGGTGTTGTGAAGGAGGGGCTCGAGCCGAGGTTGGTCGTTGTGCATGATGAGTTGGAGGCGCCGCTGGGCAAGGTGACGGTTAAGGAGGGGAGTTCGAGTGCGCGCGGGCATAACGGGTTGAAGAGTTGTCAGGCTAGTTTGGGGAGCTTGAGGTGGTGGCGGATTGGGGTGGGGATTGGGCGGCCGGAGAGTAGGGAGCCGGATGTGGTGTCGAGGTATGTGTTGCGGAAGATGAACGGCGGGGAGATGAAGGCTATGGAGAGAGCGAGCTCTGCTGTTGTGGCTGCTTTACGGCAGATTGGCGAGGGGAAAAGGTAGAGCGGTGAAGAAGATATGGTCGCTCTGTAAGATATGGGTGGACCGCATCGCATCGCATTTCATGGAGTCTGCATTGCCATATTTTCATTTGGATGATACCCACCCTAGGCAGCAGCGAGGCATAGATGCCTCGACCAGCAATACAAGAGAATAAATAAGAATAATAGAGCAATTCCTGGTATCAACCTCTACTCCGGCGAGAATGCTGCTAATGAACTCAAAACACCGATGCCAAAACACCAGAATAAACCCAACTGACAGCGCGGAGACTGCCTAACACTATCAAGAGCTAATCAAGTGCCAAAAGACGTCGAATGTGAATGCACCAAAGTGAGGCCATCCCTCACTTCGCCAATTGCTGTTTTCTCTGCTTCTTCTCTTGTAGCCGTCGCCTGGCCTCCTCCTTTCGATCAACTGGTACCTGCACCCTGTCCCGCTTTACCTGCGATGAGCCCTCTGCGTGATGAGCCGTTATATTGGCAATGTCGAATTTCGGATCTGTTGGCGTTGGCAAAACAGCATCGAAGCTCGAACTTTCCACAGCCGGCAGCTCTTCAGTAGCCGGTGGCGTGATTGTTACAGGCCTCTCGTCACGGGTATTGGGCTTCTCGGTGGTGGTAGCGAGTTCAGGCGCACGAGACTTGGAGGAAGCAGCGACGCGAGCCTCGGTCTTCCGGACATGCCTTGAGTTGTCTGTCTTCGTGGCCTGGGAGACGGACTTTGACACGCGGTGGAGACGCCGACCTACCCCAGCGGCCCTGGGGTACGATGGGCCACTGGATATCGGCAGCGCAAATTTGTCTGCTGGGGCAATCGAGCTTTCGTCGGCGTTCACCACCCACGGGTCTTCTATACCCGGAGATGGAATTGGAAGAGGGCTGGATGGCAAAACCAGCGCTGGGGATTTCGGCGGCAGATTATCCGGGCCGGGATCGGTCCTGCGAGTGCCGAGAGGAGACTTCGATGCCCGGTCGCTGGAGGGCAGGGCAAGGTTCGGTCTTGCGGTAGACTCAGGCTTCCGAGCCGACGCCCGCGGAGACTTTGCCAGGATTGTAGACACCTGATCAGCTTCCACACCAAGCCTTGCTGTCGCAGTATACGAGGCTGTGGGACGAGAGGAAGTGTCCGGCAGTGTCTGGCGGCGCGCATGTCGAGACCTCGGCGGAGAGTTCTCCTTGCCGACCGGAAAAACGCGGGCTCTCTGGGAAAGATACGAGGCCTCGGGTCCGGTGTCTTGTTCAGACGAAGGATTGGCAGCATTCTTGCTGGAGTCCTCGTAAATCTGGAACGATGGCTTGCTGTCCATGACATCCGAGGATGGGGCGACAATGGACTGCTCCAACGCTGCAATGCGGTTCTTGAGCGCGGCTACCTCTACGCTGGACGAGAGCCTCTCTGCCATAGCCTGCCGCAGTCGCTCTTGCAGGTCCTTGTTCTGCTGCTCCAGTTCCAACTCGCGCCGTCTGTAGCGCTTGCGTTCCTGCTCGAGCTTGGTGACCAGCTCAGTTACCTCGCCGTCCTTCTTCTTTGCGTAATTCTTCGCCAGCTGCTGTTTCGCGACGAGCTTTCTCACTTCCCTCTCGCTCTTCTCGGTATAGCTCTCGTACTGCTCCTTCCAGTACCTGCCAGACTCCGATCGTGGTGCGCCGAGATCGAGGGTGATGTCACTATCGTCTCTAGCCTTAGCCCTCTGGCCCGGCTTCAGCTGCGGCGTCGTTCGTGCTTCGAGGAGTGCCGTGGTAAGCTTGGTCCGTGGCTTCTTCTCGCTTTCCGCATCCGCCTTAAGCTCCGTGCCTGGGGTCCACGGGCTGGGGAACTTTCCGGGGCAGTCGTTCGGTATCCCGCTCTTGCCAGCATTGCCTCGCTTTCCTTCATTGTCTACCACATGCGCGCCGAACGAGACCGATTTCTGGGCTTTGTTCGCCGTCATGGGGGTTCTGAGGATGCCGCCAGGCTGCTTCGACGGGGATAGAAGTGGGCCATTCTCTTTGGGCACAGCGATCTCTGGTGCTTTGGTATTTGATGCATCTGGTGACTGTTTCTTCTGGAGCTTCTTGCCTGCCTCGTCTGGCGCCGGTGTACCGAAAATGGCGTGTTTGAAGGCTCTGACGGCGAATTGGTGCGCGGGTGTCTCTGGAGGCTCGATGAAGGTAGTTTCATAGCCGGCATCTATACAGTCAGCCATGGGAAACAGTCTGGCTAGTCTGAGGATAGCGCGCACCTGCCTGCAGGTCCTCGATCGCATTGGTGACGCGCGGACCCGTAATCCATGAAAACATGACAGGCAATCCCTTCGTCCACCTGGTGCGGAGCGTCCCTCAGCCTGTTGGATCAAATCTGCTCCAAAGCGATCGTACGGACGCTGAGCAGCGGGCCTGCGCGTTTGTTTGGCGGTTTGTTTACGCTCAGCAAGCGAAGGCAGGGCGGACCAATTGTCGCCGGTTCGTGGATCCGAGGACAGAAAACAACTTCTCGGGCGAGCCCGTAAAGTACACCGCAATCCTGCCTTATTAACTGATAGTGGAGAAAGCGCGAAGTGGATTGTTGTGGCTCCAGCGTCATGGCTCGAGTATAGCAGTCGCGTCTGATCCGCCTAGACCTAAGATGGAATAGCGTTCAATAACCAAAGTGGGGTGCTACTGCACATCCAGTGTTGGCGACAAAGGTTGCTCGCCAACTCACCGTCACCACCCCAACCTTACACATAGACCCGAGTGAAAGCACCATGTCTGCAGTGTAAGGGCAGCAGCTTCGGCTGCCTGTCTCTCACGTCAACTCATATGTTGACTCCGCCAACACCACGACACAGCCCAGCATGGCCCCTCCAAAGACACCGCGAAACAGAAAACAGTCAGATGTATACACACCGCAGAGCATGGCGCCCGCAACGGGAAAGCCTGCGAAAGAGAACCAGCCTGGAGGAGTGCCGGTGGCGTCGCAGCCCTCGGATGCTCTTGCGAAGGTCCAAGAAGACGAACGAGAAGTCCTGAAAGCAATATTTATGGACGACTATGAAGAAGTCGAGGCCAAAGGTGCATGGAGCGTACGTTGCTTGCTGCGCAGTCTTGACTCTGATGAAGATTTCACTTTCATGACTCACCCAACTTAAAATTCGAACCTGAGATGCTGACACCTGCGCAGAAAACGACCGATCGTGTGCTGCGTTTGAAGCTCAGGTCATTTTCAAGCAACGACATCAACTGCACGCTATGTGCAAAAATCACCGCTTCCTATCCCAAATCTTTGCCCACTCTCACGCTGGAGAACACTGGCAAGTTGCGTCAAAAGACGCTGCAGAGACTGCAGGCTCTGATAAAGAATCGCCCCAAAGAGCTTGTTGGCGAGGTTATGCTCCATGACATTGCGGCTTCTATCCAGGACATCCTTGAAGATGAAATAGCGGTTCGCGAAAGCGATGGCACGTTCGAGAACCTAGAAGCCGAGCGAGCTGTGCAGGAGGTCGCTGCGGCAGAGCTTGCAAAGCAGCACGAGGAAGAAATGCAGAAGAAACGCGAAGAAGAGAAGGCTGAAGAAGAGCGCGTTCTGCAACAAATGGTCAGCGACGAGATGAGACGGAAAGAAGTCATGGCAAAACGGAAGAGCCGCGGAACGGGCCAGACGCCAACTTCCTACTTTCCCACCGAGACGAACGCGAACCACGTGTCATTTGACAGGGTAATCGAACTGCAATATGACGGCCAAACCATCGAGTGTACTGCTGTTGAGGGTTTGCTCCCTTTTCGACGTGGCCCAGTCACAGAGGAACTCCTGGTTAAGCCGGTTGGCCATCCCAACGGGCGCACACTGGTGCTGAAACGCACGCAAGTGGGTACCGGGAAGTCGTCCGCTAATGCACAGCTAAAGCGCGCCATTATGGACTTTGAAGAAGAGATGGAAGACATCAAGCGCCTACGACAGTCCAGCATCACGAGTGTGTTCGACTTCAAGATCGAGCATTTGCCGGACTCTACGTGGGAGATCAATGTTCTTGTGGAGTTTGGTGACAAGGGGTCACTAGGTGAGAAGCTCGAGGACGATGGGCAAATCGCAATCGCAAGGACCAGATCGTGGACTGTCGAACTGCTAGAAGCGCTCGACTTTTATCACCGCAATGGCATCGTGCACAAGCGTGTGCATCCACACAACGTTCTGCTCCGGAAGTCCTCAACTGGTGGCATTTCGGTCAAGCTAGCCGACGCTGGTTTCCAGGAGACGTTGCACGACCTGAAAAACTTGTCCCGAGGCGAGCAGCCATTTGCCACACCGAGATCAGCATTCTGGGTGCCTGCTGAACTAGCCCAAGACACGCGCCGGACACGAAAGACTGATGTCTGGGATCTAGGGGTCGTCTTTCTGCAAATGATCTTTGGTCTGGATGTCCCGGAGAAATACAACTCCCCCAAAGACCTCTCAGACGCTCGTAATTGCTCCGAGCCTCTCCAGGAAATTTTGCGCAAGTTTTTCAAGCCCGACCCAAGGAAGCGACCCTCTGCGTTCGATTTAATCCCCTGCGAGTTCCTGCGTGATGATGTGCCCATCTACGAGCAACCACCAACGCCTTTCCGATCCCGGCATTCATCAACCTCTTTGGCAGGTTATCGCCTGCGTCGCGAATCTTCGTCCGGCATAGGCGGAACATTTTCACGATATGCCAGTGACTGGGTTGAGCAAGGTCGCCTTGGCAAGGGTGGTTACGGTGAAGTAGTCAAAGCTCGGAACAAGGTAGATGGGCGCACCTATGCGATCAAGAAGATCAAGCAGAAGACGGCTTCTGCGTTGACAGAGGTGCTCTCTGAGGTCATGCTACTATCCCGCTTGAACCATCCGTATGTGGTACGATATTACACAGCATGGCCGGAAGAAGATGTTTCTACTTTTTCCGAGGCTGAGGAGGACGGATCCACTACCTTTGACGCGGATGACTCGGAGTGCGATTCGGACATTTCGCCTGGGGATACTGGCAATGCTGGATTCCACAAAAGCACAGGGGGCTTGGACTTTATCAGTTCTAGCGGCTATCCGAAGATCGAGTTTGGGTCAGACGATGAGTCGGAGAACGAAGACAACGGCGCGATCGTTTTTGGTTCAGATTCTGGTAAGATGGTCTGTGCTGACACATCCGTTGCTTTGGCTAACAAAGACCTAGAGAACGAAGGCAGTCCTGCCGATCCCGGGTCCCCGCTAGCGAGGAAACGAACCGCCTCCAACTCCATACCTAGTCGGCCGTCTAGGTCCATCCTGTATATTCAGATGGAGTTCTGTGAGAAGCAGACGTTGCGCGACTTGATTCGAAGGGACTTGTATGACGATCCGGAAGAGTACTGGAGATTATTTCGTCAGATGCTCGAGGGTCTCGCACATATCCATGGGCACGGCATCATCCATCGCGATTTGAAGCCAGACAACATATTCATTGATGTCGCAAAAGTCCCAAAGATAGGAGACTTTGGACTCGCCACCAGTGGCCAGTATCAAAAGTCGGACCGTAAGATATCAGCAGGAATTCAAACAGACGGCGGTGATATGACCCGCAGCATTGGCACTGCTCTCTACGTTGCCCCGGAACTCCGATCCACTGTTGCCGGTAGCTACAACGACAAGGTAGACATGTACTCTATGGGTATCATCTTCTTCGAGATGTGCTACCCGCTGAAGACCGCGATGGAGCGGGACCAAGTCATACGAAGTTTGCGCGAGAGGAAGCATACATTACCGGCAGAATTCGAAAAGACAGAGAAGTCGCTCCAAGGTAGCATCATCACCTCGCTCATCAGTCACCGACCGAGCGAACGGCCAAGCTGTACAGAACTTCTTCGGAGCGGAAAGGTGCCTCATCAGATAGAAGATGAAGCTGTCAAGGAGGCGCTGAAAGCTTTGTCAGACCGAAATTCGCCCCACTACTCCAAGATGATGGCGGCCTTGTTCTCTCAAAAGCCCGACACCCAAGCGAAAGACTATGCCTGGGACATGGGCGTTGGTGCACAGACCATGAAGGCCAACGACGTCCTTCTCCATAATCTCGTCAAGAATCGTCTCACTATGGTCTTTCGAGGCCATGGTGCAGTTGAGGTTCAGCGGCAGTTGCTCCTGCCATGGTCTGATCACTACGCAAACAATAACGTAGTAAAGCTATTCGATCCATCTGGTACGCTCGTGCAGCTGCCATACGACTTGACTTTACCGTACGCACGCAGCATTGGCAGAGGCGCTCCTTTTCTCGAGAAGACGTTCACGATCGGTACTGTCTACCGCGACAGCTTTACCGGTGGGGCACCCAGCAGCAACGGTGAAGCCGATTTCGACATTCTCTCTTACGACACGCTGGACTTAGCTCTGAAAGAAGCTGAAGTCCTGAAAGTTGTCGATGAGGTCATCGATGAATTCCCGTCATTGTCCACAACTCAGATGTGTTTCCATTTGAACCACGCCGACCTTTTGAACGTCGTCCTTGATTTTTGCAGGATCAGCGTTCCACAGCGACCAGCAGTGAAGGAGGTGTTGAGCAAGCTGAACATCAAGAAGTTCAAGTGGCAGCAGATCCGTAATGAACTCCGCGCACCCGAAATTGGGGTTTCCTCAACATCACTGGACGACCTGGCGCGCTTCGATTGGCGCGACAAGCCCGAGAAAGCGTTCGCAAAGCTACGGCGGATCTTTGAAGGCACCAAATACCTCGATCAAACGCATGCAATCTTCGCTCATCTGACCTCTGTCGTGGACTACGCCAGGCAATGGAAAGTTGAGCGCGACATATATATCAACGTTCTGAGTAGCTTCAACGAGAAATTTTACTCTGGTGGCGTTCTCTTCCAGTGCTTGTTCGACGGGAAACAGCGCGAGGTGCTTGCTGCAGGAGGACGCTACGACAAGCTCATCGAAGAGTACCGCCCAAAGGGCCCGGGTCATGGCCATCCCGCAGCTGCAGCTTACCACGCTGTTGGCGTCAATGTTGGATGGGAGCGACTAGTCAATTCGATGGTACGATACCTCAAGAAGCCGACAAAGGCCGCTTTCAGCAAGAAGCAGACTGAGAAGAACAAAGCTGAAGAGGAGACCCCGTCGGCGGTATCATGGATGCCCCGGCGGTGTGACTGTCTTGTTGCCAGCTTTGACTCGACAGCACTCCGATCGACTGGCGTTAGGATGGTTGCGGAGCTCATTGCTCATGGCTACACCGCTGAGCTAGCTATTGATGCTCATTCAATCGAAGATGTTCTCAGGTATTACCGCGACGACAGGCATAGCTGGTTGATTGTAATCAAGCACGGCGTGGCACCGGACAAGCCCGACCTGAAAGTGAAAAGCATCGCGAAGAAGGAGGATACCGATCTGCGAAGCGCCGACTTGCTCAACTATCTTCGTAACGAGTTGCGCGACCGAGAAGCCCGCGAAGGAAGCGCAGCACAACGCCTCACAAAAGCCATCCCGGCAGCCGCTACTTCCTCTGCCTCAACATCCAAAGCCAACGTTGACGTACTCATATCGCACCACCGCTCCAAGAAGACGAACAAGTGGAGCATTGTCGAAGCCGCACAGGCTCGCTCCGCGGAACTTCTCGCATCCTTCCAGAGCGCACCGATTGCGGCGATTGAAACGAAAGATGAGGTAATGAACTCGATTCGCGAGACTAGGCTGAGCGATCCAGATAGTTGGCGGAAGGCGATACAGAGCCTGCCCATTGCAGAGAGGAAGTATTTACAGGAACTGCATGATTTGCTTTTGGGTTATGCGGCAAATTGGAAAGAGGTGGTTGCTGAAGGATTGGTGAGGAGTGGGGAAGGCGGGAAGGCTTTTGTGTACAACTTCCGCACTGGTGGTTGTCTGCTGTATGACTTGGAGAGTTGAACGTGCCAGTAAGCTCGAGGCCGGCAGGTGTGTGTTACGTGGGAAACGGACCATCATCTCATGAGACACGTGAAAAGCAGGGGATCTGATGCGTCCAAGATACAATGTCTTCGTATTCTCCAACTACAGAATATGATATCTCAGATCTCTCCATCCCCAAAGGTTCATATCTCGATTCCTCCGCATTCAGAATACTTCTACTAGTATGCCTTCATACCCCGCGGTCTCATTCCTGCACATAATCGCCCGTTTGAATCCCTTTCGCCGCATTTCGATGTCAACTTATGGTGCCATTTTCTGCGCCTTTCCTTCTCAATTTTCATAGCTAGACATTCCCACACTTGCCACTAAGAAATGTAACAAGTGGCATTTGAGCAGAACCGTTAGTTGGACATGGTTAGGCCCTACCGGGGGGACGTCCAGGTGGAGCCTTCGCTGGGCCGGAAGCCGGGTTGTTCGAAGTACATGGGCATTGGGAGCGACGCTGGTGTGGGAGGGGGGGTTTGGGTTGTTGAGGGTGCGGGGAGTTGATGCTGGTGGAGTGATTGGTGCTTTGGTGGGTTTTGGTAGATGTAGCAGATCGTGTTCGTCGGGTGCTGAAGGCTGAAAGAAGGTTGTGAAGAGGAGTGGGAAGTGAGAGGGAGCGGAAGTAGGTATTTATAGGAAGAAGTCGTGAGTCTTAGGATACGGTTGGATTGAGTAGGTTGGAGTCAGAGGACAATGACTATTAGATGTATGGTGAGTCTTCAGTCTCTGGCTATCTAGTAAATCAATCCAAAATGAGGAGTGTGGACTGGGAGGTAGTAGGAGCAGGCACCCACACACTCGCCCCACGCGGGTCTTAAGAGAAGACTTGATTGAGTCATAGGAAGAATGAATTTGGCTATAGGGTGAGTCTTCGGGCTTTGGCCTAGCAGACACCAGGAGTATGAGTATATGCTGACTATACGGGTAATTCTTCTAGGATGAACAGAATCATATCCGCCACATCACCTCTCGCCACTGTAAGCCTGTATACTTGCTGCCTTTCTGCCCGCTCACAACCCTCGAATCGCGCGTCGCCCAACATCATCGATTCATTCCATCGGCTTCCTACCGCCACATTGTGCCCCTCGATATTTTCCCCAGTCAATATCGTTATAATATGAGCACGTTTTCCACTTCTTACACATTGTCGGATCTCTCGGCACAATTGCAAGAGCCGCAATACTGCGCTGTAAACCGAGACTCAGCTTCCACGAATCACCGAAACTTAGTTCCCGGAGATATTAGTCTCGCTCGCAGCGGAAACAGGGTTCTTCAGGCCCACACGGCTTGATTGCGTTGCACTTCCATACTTGGTATCTGTAGATGTGATGACCATGTTTCTTTTTGCATTCGTCCTTGCCATCTTTCTTTTTCCCGCAATGGGGACGCTTCCACAGTTCGCCGGGCTTGATGAAGTGGCTGGGGTATTGCATTTTTTTGGCATCGGGTGTTGTTTCTGGTATGGTTGTGGGCTCGGACATTTTGCTAGGTTTGGAGCTGGTCTTCGGAGGTAGAAGGATGCGGTCGATAAACGTTAAAGGGTTTCACAGGCAGGGGAAGAATTTCATTGCAGAAGTCGGGTATCTAGGTATTTATACTGCTCAACTTTGTCACTGCTAACGTATGAATCATGGCTGGTTTGACTCAGCAGTGATTATATACGGCACAGGACATATGTTAAGGACAGTCATCGATGGAATCAACCATTGTCAACTCGATGAGTAATAGCCTGGCAAGTATAAAAGGTGCAACCGCAGAGTAAGGTTCTTAAAAAACTTCCTCCCATTCTGAACTGGAAAATCCATCGCTCGGATTTCATTATCTTGTTGCTCATTTACCTTGCGCACTTAGAGGGAGAATCTTCATATGGCGAACGACTGGCAAGACAAGTATCTCGAGGATTTAGCCGAGGGTGATACTAAAGAGCTCTCGGATGTGCTCGATGCATTCTGCGAGGCGGAGAGGCAGCCAAAAGGCTCGCAAAACAGTGATCTAAATGAGACTCATAACGACCCCAGTAAGATCAGGTCTACGACATCCCCAGTTAGACCAACCGCATCTTCCAGAGAGGATAGTCTTACAAATTTTGAACAAAGAATATTCGATAATGCCGAGAATCGATATTGGAGGATCTGTGGCATACCATATTACCCCTCAACTCTTTTAAAGAGTCTGCTAAGTCATTTCACAGCTAACCCTTCAAACCCGACATTTGAAAGATACACATGTATCTCCCCTGGCGTTAACTACGGTGCGCAGAGATTGGGATAGGCCAAGTCAATCCCCGGCCTGTTGAGTGGAATGACACGAAATATTCACTACCAATCCACTGCCCATGTGGTCAAGACCAGAGTTGCTATCAATCAGGCTGATCGACAGATTGGTTCCTATTTGAGCGTGCACGTGGAACCCGGCGCTCTGTGAAGACGTGCAAGTCCCTACTTGTGGCACGTTCGCGAATCAATCTGTCGATCATCCTGATTGATAGCAACTCTGGTCAAGACTACAACCCTGTCGGATGGCTTCGAGGAGGAAACGTCAAAAATAGGCCGGGTGGTTGGCCCGTTCCCCTAACGAGACAAGGAAACTATTGGACCTCTCCGGGATGTGCTCTACCCTCTGAATATGGGACAAGGGCTGACATCATCGGGAATTCATTGAATCCCAGAAGGTACTTGCGGTGTGATGAATGGGATAGGGATTCCGGCTGGGACATTGTATATGTCGGTGAAGGCTGTAGTAACAAGGGGAGGATTTTCAAGCATGTGCTTGAGGATATAGAGTGTAGTCAGCTTTGTAAATAATATACAAGGCATGTGATGACATTTGCTGTCATATGGTATTCTACACCTCTAAACAATTTCTTCTCGACCCACTGAAAGTTGAGATATTCGAGCTTAATATATCTGCCCATCTTTGTTCCTCATTTCAGATTCATCTTCCAGTGATTCACTATCGTCGCATTAAAGATATCTGAGTTCTAGTCGGTTATCTTGCGTGGGTTTAAGGTCTCAATTTATGTAGGGAGAAACAACGTCCTTCTTAGACGGATACTGTTCTATCAAAAATTCATGTAACTATCCATCCCCAGAATTCCCAGCCCGCTAGAATCGAAAGGAAGACAATCAAATGTATCCAAACGCTCAGGTTCAACTGGCGTGGATCCCTCAAACGGCAGACGCTCCACACCGATAGCCAATAGTGCTCCCTCGGACTCCTTGAGCAAATCCGACTGCCTCAAATCGCCCGAGAAATGCTGCGAAGATGGCGAAGAACTCAAAATACCTGGAACGTTGGGAGACACATCCGAGACGTATCCGGAATCTGGCATTACCATCACAGGTGAAGCTATGGGAGACTGCTCCCTATTCACCTAGCAGTCGACGACCATATCAAAGACGCCTTATACAGCCGCCTGAGCGAATCTTCGATTTCGATTCGCGAGTCTTTCTCGTAGGCAGGGGCATCTCCGACCACGGAAATGCAGCGATCCTGGTAGAAGCATCTCGTATGATGAACTCTCTCAGAGCAAGTAGTTTTTCAGAAATATAAGTAATCTTCATGTCTTTCTATGCATTAGCTTTAGTTGATTCAAGTGTGCGCCAGAACTTACACGGACTGTCGAATTAACGTGAGTTAGGGAAAAAGATGCGCAAGTTTCGCGGAGCTCTCACCACAGTTCATGTTCTTCAAGCGGCTGTCTGTAGCATCCCTCGTGCCATCAATTCCTTTCCGCCTGCTACTTCGGCGCGTGACCTTGCTGATCTTCAACTCCCCGGCGGACCGTACACCGGTGAGAAGGACGACTAGATATCGAAGTTTGTAGAACACGTCTCTGATGAATATGACTGCGTCCTTAACCCAGATTGAGTAGACTGTCCAAGCTATCAGTATCCGCGTTGCCCTCCCTCACTACAGCCGAAACCCCACCCTCGGCCAACTTCCTCTTCTTCATCGGCTCGCTCACCGACGACTGCGGCGTCATTAGAGGTAGAACCCTAAACTCGGACTCCGCCTCCGATGATGCCACCGTACTCATCCCTGTCCTCACCATCGGCCCTTTTCCCCTCACTCTGCTCTTCTCAAATGCCGGCAGCGCACTCTTGATATTCGCCAGCCTGTCCCCGAGCGCATGGTTGAGAATATTCTTTAGTACCCCCTCGACTCCACAATCTCATTCTCCTTTCTCAACAAGAACTCGAATATCATCTCCATGTGGTGTCCTTCCTCGTCACCCCAGTACACCCATATCTGCGCCGTGTGGAGATCACACGTGAGCGAGTAGTGCGCTATGTCGGTGACAGTGGGCTGCTAGTCCGGGTATGCGAGGCTGTAGAAGTCGTGGAGATATTTCACAATGACGGCACCGTCGCGGGCGGCTGTTGTGCGCGTGCGAAATGTTTTCGTTGGAGTTGGGCGTCTTCCATGGAGAAGTTAGGAAGGGGAAGAGGAGATATTGCGTGAGGCAGAAGCTGCACACGAGTACCATTAGCGAAATTCAGGTACAGGGCGAAAGATAGAAAGGTATAGGACTCACGCATCGAGCAACCGCTCCTCTTCAGCGGTGAACGCCGTCGCGCTCGGCGGCTGCGTGCTTTGCGCATCTCTCCTCGTCACGTATCCAATCGCAGTATCCGGTCTTGGTTGCGACAATCCCTTCCAGTCCTGCTTCACAGTCTTGTCCAGCGCCAGTGGCAAAAAGTACCGGTGTAAGTTAATCTCGTCCTCAGAGTACATTAGGGGCGCAGCAAGCACACGAGGGTCATCCTCTGCTGCCCCGCGGAACAGCATGTATGGCCCCCCTTAGGCTGCTCACCCGCTTCTCAGTCACATTGCCCTGCGCTCCCCCTAACAGCCAATCGTACTCATTTATAAGTCGGACATACCCTTAAGATTTCGTTAAGTCTAGACGAGAAGGATGCTTAGAGGTAGGTTTTAGGCTCTAGGGCGCGTTTTAGAAGGGGACGGAATTGCCCCCTAAGGACTGGGGACGAAATAGGCCCCCTCGCCATGCACCCCTAGTGTCCTACGACACTAGCGCCATCTCTCCTTAGCAAGGTGGCTTGTGCTATGCCATTGCACTAAAAAGGCACGGCCGTGCCGCTAGGTTAAACCTACCTAACTACCTTAGCTATTACTGCAACACTGTTATCTTCTTAGCAGCATTATATTACGTTCCTAAGGGGTAGCTAGTCCGTTAGGGGTAGGGTTAGTTCTTAGGCAGGAGTGACGAAGGGGAGTAGAGGTTATTAGTTATATAAGTAATAAGGTAGTTAGTATTAAAGTTATAAGACAGTTAAATTAATAATACTTATTAAAATCTAAATAATAGATTAATAAATAAGTTAAACACTAGAAACTATATAGTTCCTAAGTTCCTATATATTTATAAGTCTTATAGGTCTTAGAGGTATTAAGGGTCTCGCTACGCTTAGCGCGGCGTAACTCTTAGAACTAGTAGAACCTTTACGATACGTGTTTGCACGTAACCCTTCTTATAGTGCTTATCTTAGCTTCTTTAGCGTAGGGAAGGTATTACTGTACGGGCGCCCTTATTTTATATAAAGGTTCTTAAGTATAGCGTTGTCCTATTCTTCTAGTTCGTAACATATTACTATTAGTTTTAGAATTTTATACTATTTCTTATTCTATTTCTTAGATCGTAGCTTCTCCTACTGTTAGAATACCGCAGAAGATTTCCCTAGAGGCCTTCTTTAAGCGTGCTAGTAATAACGTAGCTATAGAGAAAAAAAAACATTATTAATAGAAGATAGATTCTAAAAGAACTTTAGCTAAAGACTAAGAAAAATTATAAGTGCGTGTTAGTGCTATAGAATTAGTAAGTCTATAATAGTATCTCTAAGCCTAGCACACCTTACTAACGTGAAATGTTAATACTAGATATATAAAGTTAAATCTAGAAGTAAGTCTAAATAATATTAAGACATCTAAGAACTATATTATATCTATTATACTTATAATTAAGGATAGGGATAGTAATACAACGCTAGACTTATAGACTATAGTTAAGTACTATAAAGACTTTACTACTAGCTAGAGGTAAGCTAGAATAGAGAAGTAATAGGAAAATAAAGAGATAAATAAAGACGTAAAGAAGGAGCTAATAAAGGTAATTAGCCTAAACGTAATGCTGTCTACCTTAAATTTAAGTCTGCTACGGCTAGCTAGGTGTTTTATATTATTAGTACTAATTATATAGGGCAGTTTATTAAATATAAACTATATAATATTCTTAAGCTGCTCTTTAGAAAGAAATTATAGTAATACAGCTTATAAATCTATTCTCTCTACCTAGAAAGATAGTAGTAGAAGAATAATTAATTTATACTTCTAAAGCTGCGGCTTAGAGTTAAGATATAGGCTCTTATTATAGCTTATATTTTTAGCACTTTAAGAATTAGCAAATATATAGAATCTACATATTGCCTTAGATCTAGTAGGGGCTTACGTTTTTAGATAAGTACGTTTTAATTTACCTGCCTAAAATAATAGTAACAGGTTAGGATATAATCATTACTATCTTTATAATAAATATAATAAAATAAAATCTACTATATAACTCTAGTAAGACGCGAAGTATATAACCTTTACTTCTAATATAGGGTAATATTTATCCTTATTAAGCCTGCATCTAAAGCTAATTGCTAAGTAGACTAGAACTAACTAAATAGATAAGTAGATAAATATTTTTACGTAGATCTAGTTATTAATAGTAACTATATACTATTAGTTTTTATCCCCTATAACACTAGCTGCTATAATCTAATTATAGGCTATAAGCTACTAGAGGAGGCTAATATCTAGATTAACTACTAGACTAGAGCACTAAAATAGCGAGAGGACGATCGCCTGCGCGATAGCAAGCGCGACATTATTATTCCTACACGCACTGCTGCCCTACGTGCTATACGAGCCTACTAAGCTAACGCTAACTAACGAGATAAGCTTATAGGGGTGGCTAATATTACGCGAGCTTATAAGTTAACCTAGGCACGCGATTATAAGGTAAACCTAAGAAAGATAAACTAGTAGCTAAACTTCCCCCTACCTATAAGCACTAGCTAAGCTTAGACTACTTATTAAGCTTAATAATTCTAACTAGTAGTAACTAGAGAGGCGCTTACAGATGTATAGCTTAAGGTAAACGTTATTAATACGCACGCGTTTATGCTACACGCTAGACATAAAAGAAGTTATTATTAGGCACCTTAGCGTCTATAAGGTTAATAGACTAATTAAGGACTGCGATAAACCTATAGTAGCTAATTCTAAGAAAGAGCTTTACTAGATAATACTTAATAAGCTACTATTATCTAAATATACTAGCGCGACACTAGCTTATTTTTTAAAGAGAGATTTAGAAGTGCTACCTCTATACTACCCTAGTATTAACTATAATATATAGCTAATAGTAGAAAATATACTATTAAGTAGCCTACTATATATTAACTAGCTTAAGCAGCTTAAGCTAGTTAAGGAGTACCTAGATAACTACCTTTAACGTAGGTTTATTATTTACAGCAGCGCTAGCTACGCATTACTAGTGCTATTTACTAAGAAGCTAGAAAAGAGGTAAAGATTCTATATAGACTATTACTCTATAAATAAGAATAAATAAATTACTACTTTTTTAGTATAATTTCTTATAGCTAGTAATATTTATAATAATATAACTATACTTTAGATTATATAACTATAAGCTAGTTTATTATAAACTTTATAGCTTATAATTTATTTATATAGTATTAAAAAGTAACTTTTTTTTTTAGTTTATAATATATAAATACTTTAAATTTTATAATAATACTTTAGAAGCTATAACTACTTAATACTATACTTTTATATAACTTAGAATATATTAAAAGATTCTTTTAGCTCTAGAGATTTTAAACCTTTAGTAGCTATATTAATTAGATATATATTAGTAGAGTTATAGAATATTAAAAATCTATATATTTTAGTAATAACTATATATTAAGTAGAGTTTATGCATTAAGCAAGGTCTGTGTGTTAAGTAGAGTCTGTGCGTTAAGTAGAGTCTGTGCGTTAAGTAAGCAAGCACGGTATAACATTTACTTTGTCGCAAGCGTTCCCAACACACTACTTCAAGCTTGTACTGTCTGTCCGGCGCCAACTCTCGCAATATCCGATCATTTCTTCCCCGATAACCAGAATTCTTGCAGACTAAGGGAAGTGAATTTGTTCCAATGGAAGACCTTCCACTTCCGACCGACGCGAAGCCGCGCTCACTTTCATCGAACAAGAGAACGGGCCGACCCGATCCATTTGTTATCCAGCCAAGAGCCAAGCACACCCACACCGCCATACTGCTTCACGGCCTTGGGAGTGGCGGCGAGAAGTTCGGGGTTGAGTTCCTGGAGTCCGGTGTCTCATCTACTGGGGCCGGCCTTGCGGACTCGCTCCCTGGAATGAAATTTGTTTTCCCAACAGCACAAAAATGTCGGTCTGCAGCTTTCAGACGAGCACTGATAAACCAATGGTTCAACCTCGCCTCTCTGGAAGATCCCGTGGAACGTACCGATCTGCAAGTAAATGGCCTAGGCGAATCGGCTAGATATGTTCGGTCCATCCTAAGTCAAGAGATGGAGATTGTACCGCCTCAAAACATTATCCTAGGTGGCTTAAGTCAAGGTTGTGCAATGGCTATTTTCATCTTGCTCAGCCTGGAGTTCCCTATCGGCGGCTTCATGGGCATGAGTGGATGGCTTCCTTTTGAAAAAGACTTGGGCGAGATCGTACGTCTAGGCGGCACCGAAGACAGCGAAACAGAGACTGGTCTTGTCACATTCTGCGATGATGAAGATGAAGAGAATCATGATGCGTTCCTTCAGGCGGTCGGTATGGCAAGAGATGTTCTATCCATGGAAGAAACCAACGCTACCAGCTTGACTCGCAACCATACATGTTTGGGAACGCCTATCTTTCTAGGCCATGGTGAAAAGGACGAAAAGATCAAGTGCAAGTTTGGAGAAGGAGCCGCGAAGACTCTCGCTTCCCTTGGCCTTGATGTTGCATGGAAATGTTATCTGGAACTGGGCCATTGGTATGGAGTCCCAGATGAGATCGACGACATCTTGGGATTCTTACGGGACACGCTGGCCTTAGGCGAAATCAATGAATGAGGTGCTTTTGAATACGGCGATTGAATTCAGTCCGTGAACGAAGGCCGCAACGTGCCCTAGGACAGTCAAACCCTACAGGCTGATTCCCAGCTAGCAGTTAGGGGACCTAGTTCATCCTAACATTCATGAGATTGATAGATCGTGACGGAACATCTCAGGTGCTCCAAAGTTAGTGGAACGTATTATCTCATCGCTTATCAACGCTATCGTATGCTATGACGTAAGCTGCCGGGGATCTTTGGTATTCTACCCTACAGAAAGTGACCAGCTCACTATATTATCTCTCTTGTGTGTAACATGACTGCTAGCTCTGAAAAATAGGGCTGTAGGATCTTGTCTACCTCCCCGTCTTTGATCCAGCCACTCTCCCAAGCAGGCCGGTAGAGGGCCTTTACATATTCCCAATACTCCGGATAATAGCCAGATAATCCCCAGTCAAGGACAGCGACAACTTTAGTGCCCTGCACGATGATGTTCCTTGGGCAAAAGCCTCCGTGAGTCATGACAACCTCATGACCATGTAGAGATTTAAGCACCATATCAGAGACCATATTGACCCAGGCACCATGCTGCGACCGTTGCAGAGCTGTAGCAATACCTTGATTGAACGCGTGTTCGTCCTCATAGGGCCCGTACGCGCCTATCTCGTCGGTAAACAATTAGTCTTCGCAAGCTGTACCGTCAACTGAACCGATAAATGCGCCCTTGATATGTCGTAGCTGAGAAAAAAATCTGCGGAGTTGTTGAATTATGTCCATCTTCTGGTCAAGGCTGAACTCATCCCAGACGTCGTTGAGAACATCTCCCTCTATGAACTCCATCACAATTCGAATGTGACCAGAATCATCGTCTTTATATGCGTTGAAGACTTGCGGGACAGGAATGGTTGTCAGATCGCGAACCAATCTCATGGCTGCGGCTTCGGCTAGGCGAACACTGTCACCGGTCTTGACGACAGTGTGGGCATCGACTTTGAAGACTGGGGTGAAGTCCGCAAACCGCTCTGCCCTGAGTAGTTCCTCGGATGAAATTATTCTTCCTTCCATACTGTCAAGGAACGGCCTAGAAATAGATTAGTAAACTGTCAAATTGAACATGCCATCTATGGACTGACCGAGCCTCTCCAGTACGTATACGACTCCGGATAGAATTGAATAGAGCTCTGTTGGACGCTTGGATTGTGGATCACCGTTTCGTCAATATGCAACCCTTCGTATAATGCGAACGCGCTCGGGAAACGATGATGTTGAGAAAAGTCTGATAAGTATAGGACACGTGTTAATTCTTGGCCTATCAGAGAGCAGAAGAACCCTGGCCAATCAGGAGGAACCTGTGCCGCCCTGCCCACCTACACCGCCCAACCGATACACGCACCCGGATGGTCCACGAAGAGCCACCGCCAACAGAGACTGTAAGCCTAGGACTACATCTGGCGGTGTAATTAAACGGCCTTGACCGCCCGATAAGAAAACAACTTGTTTATTATATCATGCCCGCCTACTGTCGAGCTTCACCTACACTCCTAGTCACACAATACAAGAAACCAACTCCTCCTTCTGCTTCTCCACCCAAATCTGCTTACAGAGACCAACCAGGAAAAGCTGGCATACGCCCTCAACCTACACATCCCCGACCCCGAGGCCTCACTCGACACATACACCAACCAGATACTCGATGCCTCCAAGCGGGCAATCGCCAATACGATGCCTAGCTATCGGATCCAACCGGGCAGAAGCAAACCGGGCTAGACCGCAGGAATGACCAGCCACCGACGAAACTTTCGACAACTCAAGAGACGAGTCCATCCACATCCAGACCCCGCCCTCGAAGAAGAAGTCAAGACAATGGCTAGCGAATGGCGCAACATGATCTGCTAGGGGAGGCGGTCTACGTTCGGCGACAAGATTGTCGAAGCCAGCCACGACCCGCACACGCTCTTGGGGGCCGTCGGGGCTAAAAAGCGAAAAGGAAAGTCTAGAGCCATATGCCTCCCGACCCTCATGGCGAACGGCGAGAGAGCAGAAGACGCTGAGCAGAAGAGCCGCATGGTTCGACGCCCCCTTCTTCCCACCCATCGCCACCGCCGGCACCAATGACATTGACCCCACAACATACCCAGCCCCTACCCCTTCCCCGACATCACCATCGCAGAGGTAGGAACCGCCATCCGGACTCAGCCAACAAGAAGACGCCGGGGAAACCCCGTATCCCGAACGAACTCCTCAAGAAAGCAGTGTTTCGCCCAGACGGATCCACCAACCCAGACGTACCCCACCTCCGCACAATAACCACTCTCTTCAACGCGGGTACCCAGCTCGGGTCCTACCTAAAGCAGTTCCGCAGCTCCATCACTGTGATACTCTCGAAATGGGCGGCAACAGAGACCCGGCCGACCCGAAATCCTACCGACCGATCGCCCTGTTCAACACGATGGGCAAGATCTTCGAGGCTGTTGTGGCCGACTGCATCCACCACACGCTCGAAGCCATGAACGTGCTCCCCATCGGATACTTGGGCGAGAGGGAGGGCTGCGCCTGCGAGGACGCTCTCCAACACATCGTGGAACGCATCCACAACGTATGGACCACGTGGCCAGCATCCTCTCCCCCAACGTGTCCGACGCCTTCGGTAACGTCTCCCACCGCCGGCTGCTCCACAATACGCGGAAGCGGGGACTGGGGAGAGTACGGACTAACTGGAACGCCAGCTTCCTCTCCTCCCGGTGGACCTCCCTCCAGATCTCGGGGCAACGGGGGCCCCAACACCGAACACACTATCGACCGGCTCCAAGATAGGGGCGAAACGACCCTCCAGATCATCCAGAAACAAACCCATTGGTTCGCATCACGGGCACTTTCCGCAGGATGGCAGCAGCAGACATGGACATGGAAGTGCACCTACCGCCGGCCAAGTTCCGCCTCGGGAAGGCAGCCCACAATGCCATCGTCCTCATGACGGTCACCAGACGGGGCCAACACCTCAACGACATCATCAAAGCACACGGGATATCCATGCTCCAGGGACTAGCCATCCGAGCGGCATACGTCATGGAGCCATGGCCCCCAACTCCCTCGACACACCTTTCGAACGACACCACCGAAGGCATCAAGAACCGCGACTACACGTTACTAAGGCCAGGACTCCACCTTTACGCCGACGACTCGGGCAGTAACGGAGGGGTCAGCTCGGCCGCCCACTGCCACGAAATGGCCGAGGGACGCGTTGCGTGCCTCGGCCCACTCCAGCCTCTCTCGGTCTGCGACGGGGAAGCACACGGACTGGACACGGCATTAGAAATGGAATCGACCAGAACAGTCTTCAACCCATTTGCATTTTAACCGACAACAGTGACCTGGTACAGGCCATGAGCGACACTACAGCACAAAGCGCCCAACTACACATTCGCAAGTTCCACCGACCCCTTGACTCGATCCCGGTATTGCTCACTCGGGCCTTGGTTGTAAACCGAGTAGCAAGGCGTGGCACGGTGATTCTGTTGGTCTTGTAGCAAGCCAGAGAGTTCGGCGAGCCGCCACAGATCCCTATTGTTCATCAAAACTCAATTGGTAGACTTTTGGTGGAGATGCTTGTCTACCAAAATACCCAATTCGGATCTTGAAATCGGACCCGCTATCGTGATTTTGGCGCTTCAGGAGATATATATTCGGTATGCCGGGTGAATTCGAGACACATCCTGTCAAAGACAGAACTAACGCAGTCAGCATTGGATCCTCCGGAGTAGACCAGGACATCTACCATAGAAAAAAAAGATGGGAAGGCAAGAACGTATAGCTAAAACCGCCGATTCACATCACCTACAAATCAACGTTAGCTAGCCGAACCTCGCACTCGCTTTCTCTCAGTCGTGTAATTGGGGGGTGGTCTTGGTTGGCGAACTGAAATAGGCCTCGTGCATGGAAGCTCTTGAACCCTTACCGGGGATACTGCGAGAAAAGATTCTTCGGTAAAGGAGCAGTATAAATGAAGAGGAAATCGATGGAAATTCAGGGAGCAAAGACATAAAGAGAGTAGTTATGCGGGTAGACTGCTTGCTGAAGTCATACCGCCCGAGCGAGAGCGTATTTATAATTACCTAATAACAGAGCTGCTCCGCCGCTCAATCTAGACACCCATCTAGCATCGCTAAGTTTTCACAT
Source organism: Lentithecium fluviatile CBS 122367 (assembly GCA_010405425.1). Classification (NCBI taxonomy): domain Eukaryota; kingdom Fungi; phylum Ascomycota; class Dothideomycetes; order Pleosporales; family Lentitheciaceae; genus Lentithecium; species Lentithecium fluviatile. The sequence continues at coordinate 249,135 of MU005607.1, read as the reverse complement.
CGTCTGCCCAGTGGTCTGGTGAACCGACCTCCAACAGCACTCGATGTTCTGGTGGTGATTGCCACCATAGCGCCTCGTGGCATTTTCGGAAGTGGGGCGTGTCTACCGTGCCTAGTGGGCGTCTGTTGGTCAGTTTCAGGGTCCGGCGTCTAGAGATCAGCACCCGAGGGTCTCACTGTGCCATCTTTCTTATGAATTGACTACTTCTACTTTCCGCCCCACGCTTCTGTACCGTCCGAAATTAGGCTAGAGAGAACTGATAAATCGGTCTCTACTTAAATCTGCTACTAAGAAAATTTATTACCTGTTACGTAGTTTGTAGTCGCAGTGCAAAGGTAGCACTTTTTAGCCGTGCGGCTGCGCTTTCGCACCGCTTTTTGGCCGTGCGGTCTACTGTGCGCCACCACCAAACGCCCGGACCCACCAAACGCCCGATTTGCCGCCGAGAGTATCAGCACTCTGAGGACCTCTACAACGCTAAATATATAGTAAAATCACTAGATTTTTTACAGGAGCACTCGTAGAAGCCTATAAAACTATTACGCAATAATAAATTACTAGCAATAACGCTATAGGAGCTGTACTCTACGGGTGTAGGTAGCTCTCCTAGGTAAGAGCACTCTCTCCTTAGTAGACTCGTAATTAACAAATATTATCTAAGGTACCTTAAGAGCTTATTTTTTTAGTGTATAAGGGTTAAGGCTCTATTAATTACCCTTTTTAGATAATTATATATTAATTTTAAGCTACTTTTTAAGCTTCTTTATAAGCTGCCTATTAGCTTGCTTACGTGCCTTAGTCTTCTTTACTTAAGCCTTTAGTTCTCTTACTACTAAACGCTCGCGAGCTCTCTACTCTTTAAGAGCTTATTTTTCTTCCTTTTTTTAAAGCTTTTAGCGTTATACCTCTAAGAGTTACTCCTTATAGAGCTATTTATTAGCGTCTTTTTACTCCTACCTCTTATAAGCTCTCTAAACTTTACTAGGTAAATAAAAATAAGCACCTCTATACTAATCTTTAGGTTTTTTAAGTAGCAGAGGCTTACTACGTTAACAGCACTTTTTTTTATTTATAAAAGCTTACTTAAGCTTATTATATTAGTGTTAAAGGAGCTTATATTTAACCTTAAGTTTATAATAGTTTTCTAATAACTTATTACGCTGCGCGGCGTAGTTCTCTACTACTACCTTCTTAAGTATTTACTATACTTTACGCTAATTAGCTTTAGAGAGGTTTAATAAGCTACTGCAGCTTAAACTAGGGCTCTTATACTCTATAATAAACTTTATAAGTATAGCCTAAGGGTTAAAAGGCGATAACCTAGTACACTTAAAAGCTTTAAGTATTATTAATTTTTAAAAGGCCCTTTGCTAGAAGGCGTTAAAGAGTTAGAAGAAGTTCTATTTAGTAATTACTAAGAGGCCCTAGTAATTATATATAAACTCTAAGAGCTCTTTTATATACGCTGTACTAAAAGGCTTAAACATAGCTATATTAAGAGGCTAAAGAGTATAGGTAGCGTGCGGCGGGAAAGTTATAAGAAGTATTTTATTATCGTTATAATATATAATAAATTACTACATTAAATAGAATCTATGCCTATTAAGGACTAGTAGATAGTAAGCTCTATAAGCTTTCTTCTTAGTCTCGCAATTAAATACTTATTTAAGCTACGCTAAACTAACCTTATTATTAGTCTACCTACTTAAAGAGCTTATAAAAAAGGCCTTATATTATTTTAGATTAAAATCTTAAAGCTATAAGTCTTAAATATTGCCTATTATAGCTTAATAAATTAAGGCTAGCGTTAGAGAGGTGCTGTTAGCGTAAATATAGGTAATTATTATTATCTACTCTCTATTACTATTCTAGAGCATTTGCTTATAAGGTCCCTGCTTATATAACTATTAAGAGAATATCCTTTTTATCTTACTAAGTATACTAATAAGAAACCCTTTTTTTATCTATATTATATATATAGCGACTCTTAACTTCGTACTAGGTTAACTTTTCGCCTAAAAGCTTAAAGTATAAGGCGTATTTAGCAGCAGAATTAGCGCGCTAGCGACAGGCGTTAATACTAGTAGTCTAGTGCAATATAAGCTTAATTTAGTAGCAGGTAATAAAGCGATTAACCTAGTTTTTTCCTAGCTCTTTCTTTATAAGCTTATGCGCAAAATTTTGTATTATTTACTATATAGAAGGAAGCCCTTTCTTATTAAGCTTATATATATAGTTTATAAGCTCTTTTTCTTACGTACTGTTAAGAAATCTCTGCTTATTAGCCTTCTCTTAGTAGGTCCCTTAGCACCCGCGCGCGCGCCGCGATAAAGTTATACAACTAACGCCGTATATTTTTGCAATTTTTAAGTAATTAGGCTTTTCGCCTAGTAATAAGCTTTTAATTGCGGCCAGCGCAGCCTCCATATTGTGTATATTAGTGGAGTTATGAGGGTTGAAAAATATGGCGTATTTTTAGCAAAGTGGGCGTTTGGTAGGGGTGGTCGCTTGGTGATGAGTTAGGGTAACGGTCCTACATTCTTCCGCCCGCATGGTTAACCACTAGATTTTTCTACTTGCTTTACCTACTATAAACCTACTATAAGCCTACTATAAACCTACTATAAGCCTACTATAAACCTACTATAAGTCTACTATAAACATACTATAAGCCTACTATAAGTGTTAAATAAGTAATTATTTAATTCGTTAATTAGTTAAGTAGGACGGTGTGACACTGTATATATGTACATACAGTCCCAGCCCTAGTGCTAACGCGTCTTAGCACCCGTGATGTTTAACACTCCTACTTAATAGCGACCCTAGGATCGCCAGCGACTATGCATTATATTCTTTTTTAAATATAGTAGGTAGCGCTTTACTTAATACCTAGCCCTTACTAAAACTATTTAAATTAGTTTTTGTAAGGGACTAGCTCTATACCACTAGGCCGCACATCTAAAAGATATAGCACGCAGTATCGGTTTCCGATACTGGGCGTGGTATAGAATAATATA
>MU005607.1:182227-243708 GCA_010405425.1 Lentithecium fluviatile CBS 122367 | reverse complement strand
GCACGCAGTATCGGTTTCCGATACTGGGCGTGGTATAGAATAATATATATACTAATACGAAGGTATGTGTAGGCCTCGCCTTAGCGAGGGCACGTGCAGGGTAGTGGATACCAATGTAGGCGTGACAAAGGCTAGTATATATCATTAGGATTTAATATTCGCTTTAAGTAGACGTAAATAACCTCTTTCTAATATACCTAGTAAGATTCTTACCTAGCTATATTAATAACGTCGCGTAGATTATAAAGTTATAAATATAGTATAAGTATAATACACTCCTTTATATTATCTAGAAGAGAATTATTTAAATAATTCGCCTACTTTTAAAGCGCTACCTCTTTTGCTTATTAGTAGTGCAGCAACTAGCCTTTAGTTATTAAAACTTTTCTATTAAATATATCTATAGCTATCTAATAAAGAATTTTATATAATCTAATAGAAGTTTATAAAAGCTTATAGAAGTTTATAAAAGCTTATAGAAGTTTATAAAACCTAGTAAAAGTATTTAAGAACCTTATAGAAGCTTATAAGAGTTCCTATTAATAGAGCAGATAGTAAACGCGCTAGGCGCGTTAACTAGTATCTATAGCACTTAGCACTACTACTTATATTAATACTCTAGTATAGAGCAATCTAGTAGAGTAATAAGATATAGAATAAACGTATATAAGATTTTATATAGTAGAATTTATAGTAGTTAACGCATTAGATAGAGTAAGTAGTTAAGATAGTTTATAAGATAAGTTTAAAAATAAGTTTTATAACTATAATAACGTACTTATACACCTAAAGAAGCTATTAAATACTAGATAACTAGATAGAAATAAAGATGTCTACTTACGCTATAAAATACATTTATAACCTTAATAATAGCTTATTATAAAGGTTATATAGATAATAGTTAGAGTAGCTACTAGTTACTCTTATACTATAGTACTATATAAACCTATACTAGTTTATCTTAGACGCTCTGTAATTAAAACCTAGTCTAAATTATATTAAGCATTCTATAATTAGCTTAGAAGCATATAGGAGTTTATAGAACGTTCTAATTAGCTAGAGTTTACAGGTGTTTTAAGCTTCGCGCTAGCTTCGCCAGCGCGCAAAACCGCAGAGCGGCTGATTAATGAGATAACAAAAACACAATCCCACATCTGCTAAAGTGCAATCTATCTTCCCGCTGCACTTTATCACCCGGCAAAACCCCATGTAATATGAATAGACCAATTGACCTTGGTATCCACAAAGACGTGAAATAGAACAAAGAAACAACAACAAAGCAACACTAAAGCAAATACAAGCACTTAACCCATCCACAATAAGCCTCACATCCACCCCCTAATAATTACAATCGCAATCGCACCTAGCCAACCCAACACAACACACCAAGCACCACACATCCACCTACTTAGCGAATCTATCCCACCAGCACACTCCCTTACACACGTCCTTGCCGTCCGTGCCCCTACATTTTCTCTCCGCTGGCGGGTTGACAGCGCCGCACTTCGGGTGCGCGCATATCCAAGCCTCCGACATCGTAGCTGTGCACATGTTCATTCCGGCGTCTTGGCAGAGAAGCGTGGTGTTTGTGGTGTCGCAGGAGGGGCAGAGCCAGGATTCGTGGTTGTCGGACATTTAAATGTTTGGGACCGGAAATGGCGGTATCCTTCGCGTTATCGAGGCGGTCGAGTTCGTGGTACGGCTAGGAGTGTTCTCGAGCGTTGAATACGGCTGCTTCGAAAGATAATGTAAAGTTGATACGAGAACTTGCAGTAGATAGTGGGCGTTGAAGATGTTGAAGGAGGAGCGAAGCGCCGAAGAAATACCCCCTCGCGATGATTAACACACAATGGGCCACACCACTACAATCTACCACTGGGACATCGAACGACCAGTCACGCGTTCTAGTGCCGTATTCATGTCCTTGGGGTGGCTTGCTCTGCGTGGATGAGTCAACGTTCTGACTTGCAATGACCGGATATCAGAGTGGTCCCAAGTGAGAACATACGAAACCATGACTCAGCTGTAATTCCTAGCACGAAATCACGCGCTCTGCGCAGTAGACCCAATGTACATCTACTATACATATAATACAATACCAACCCTCCCAAAGCCCTCCTTACACAAAGGGCTTCCTCGGCTCCCTAGCCTCCTTAGGAGCCCATGAGTCCTCCCGAAACCCCGGTTCCAACCCCAGCGCCGCATAAACCGTATTCACCATCTTGCGCGCCTCAGTTCTAGCTCTGGATTTCCCATCTTTCGACAAACCACTCAGATGGTCAATGGGCAAGCTCATGATATCTTCGTATCTGCCCCTTACGTCGCGCAAGCCGACGTCGATGGTATCGGCAACCAACTCCTTGAGCGCCTTCATCGACACATTTGCTGCACCCATGTCTCTCGCAAGGGTCTCCGGTGAGATGGTGTTGTCGTCGGCCATGTAGCAGAGGATGTCGATGAGGTTGGATACGCCGGGCCGGCGCTCGCGGTCGTATGATATGCCGACCAGGGAGTCCGTCTTGGCGCCGTTGATCTTCTTCCTGATTTCCTCCTTCGAGTCGGTGATGAGAATGCTGGATCGTGGGTCGGGATCTGACTTTGACATCTTCTTTGTAGGATCTGTGAGCGACATGACGCGTTTCGCCGGAGAGAGAATGGTCTGTGGAGACCTGAGTATTTCCACCCCTTCGTGCGGCGCATACACATGGTTGAATCCGGCTGCGAGGTCGCGCGCAAACTCGAGATGCTGGGCCTGATCTTCGCCGACCGGGACGTGGGTCGTGCCGTAGACGAGGATGTCGGCTGCTTGGAGGACGGGGTAGGAGAAGAGGCCGAGCTTGAGGGCGGGTTTGTTCGGGGCAGAGGCTTCAAACGGCGATGCGTTCTCGGAGAGAGCAAGTTTGCTCTGGTCTTGTCAGCTTTGCCATCTACCTACAGAGCACTTCAGCACTGTTGTACCTTCCACTGGGTCATCCTGCCCAGGTAGCCCATGCTCGCGTTGCAGCTCAGGATCCACATGAGCTCGAGATGCTCAGGGACCCTGCTCTGCTCGAAGATGATGCTCCGCTTCGGGTCCAGTCCAATGGCTAGCAGGCTCGCAAACAGCTCTTTCTTCCTCTTCGCCAGCTGCTCCCGCTCCTGCTTCACCGTGATGGCGTGGAGGTCGACGATGGAATATATGAGCTGGTCGCCATGATTGGCATCCCTCTGTAATTTCACCCACTCCCGCAGAGCGCCGAGATAGTTCCCCAGGTGAGGCACGCCCGTCGGTTGGATGCCCGAGAAGATTGTGCGGCTCCTTTTCGTCCCCCCAATCTGCTTGATGATGCTGGGTCCGGCATTATTTTCCGGAAAGGATGTCGCTTCCGATGAGTTGAAGCGCACACATGATGGACAGACGTGGGATCGCACCGACACGGCTCGTCGCAGCGCGGGCTGCGTGCGGAGAGAAAACATTGGAGTCGAGCTCGGTCGCGCTGAGCCACTAAGGAAGGCTTCGCCGGGGTGTTGCTTCGTCATTGTGGCGCAGGCCTGGTGCAACCCACGTTGAGCCTGTCCGTATCCAGGAACACCCATTTCTTCTACATCCACCTCCCCCGGCCGCCCGACTACCCGCACGCGTGCTCTACGAATACCCATATACCGCAACACGATTCGATATCTCCACCTAATTGCTAGACGTGCAGCGCACCCACCGCAGCCATGTCTTGGACCGGTACGACTCAGGCTCCTCCGCTCCCGAACCGCAGACTCACGGCAACGCAGGCTTCAAGAAAGGCGTCAACCGCGCGACGACGCAAGTTCTCATGAAGACGGGCTCCGTCGAGCGGACCAACGACCGCGACTTTGAAACCGAGCAGCGGTAAGCCCGCCTCCACACCCCACCCCACCCATTCCCACTCACGCAAAACGCCAGCCGCTACCGCACCATGGAAACGGCGGCCAACAAGCTCCAAAAAGAAGCTAAAGGCTACCTCGACTCGCTCCGCGCCATGACCGCCTCGCAAATGCGCATCGCCGAGACCATCGACGCCTTCTACGGCGACGCAGGCGCAAAAGACGGCGTGTCCCGCTCGTACAAACAAGCCGTGACGGACCTCGACGCCGAAACAATAAAGGCGCTCGACGGGCCCTACCGCACTACGGTCCTCGACCCCATCCAGCGCTTCTGCTCTTACTTCCCGGACATCAACTCGTGCATCACCAAGCGTGAGCACAAGCAGATGGACTACGACCGCATGCGCGCTCAGGTAAAGAAGCTGACGGATCGGCCGGACAAGGACGTCACGAAGTTGCCAAGGGCAGAGAAGGACGAGCAGCTGGCCAAGGCGGCGTATGACCAGTTGAACGAGACGTTGACGACGGAGCTGCCGCAGCTCATTGACCTTCGGGTGCCGTACCTAGACCCCAGTTTCGAAGCGCTGGTGAAGATCCAATTACGCTTCTGCGCAGAGGCGTATTCGAGAATGGCGCAGGTGCAGCAATATCTCGACGCAAACACAAGAGATCAGTATGCACAGGGCGAGCTGGATGCAAGGGTGGAAGAGGTGCTGCAGGAGATTCGTGATTTGAGCATTGCGGGAACTGTCTGATCTCATCCCGCTGCGGCTTTTTGTGCACATCGAGTGGGAGTGGGGCCTGTTAAGATGGGGCCCGCCCGCTTCCATCTCACCTACGGGTACGGAACGATACTATAGAAGGAACCGAGGGAAGAGTCATAATGCTATCTTGGGGTTGGGGGTTGGGATGGTTCAAGCATTCTGGTAGTCATATAAAAACTTGGGACTCTTTGGATTCAAATGAGGGGGACCGGGACGGGCTGGGGCGTACGGGGTAGATATCATTACTAGGTAGCATGTTTTGCGTTTTACGAAGCCAATGTTAGGTTATTCGATCGACTATCCAGTCCAGGTCATTCAATCGCTGCTTGACGATGCAATTTTAGTTGTTGTACTGGCTCATTTCAAAGGCCAAATCCCATGCATATATAACCGTGCAAACATGCATATTCCACCTGCGAAAAGTCAATCTCATCGCTCATCATACCGTATGTATGCGAGAGGGGAGGTGCAGGAGTAAGTAAGTTGAAAATATGCTCTTCTAGGAGAGAGATCGAAGGAAGATAGATATGAGCGGATTGGAATCGCAAAAACAAAACAAAAAAGAGGCAGATGGCCACCGAAAAACGCCAAACCCATGCAAAGATACCAGAGTGATTCAGAACGCCCCATCCGATCCGTGATGCGTGATTCGACCCACCGACCGAACCAGACGCCGCGCTGTAATGGAGAGGTGATGTGTGGATGCTAGGAGATAGGAGAAAGGGGGCGGAAGGAGGTAGGGGATGTCTTTGTGTGGTGCTCGTATGTTCGTGGCGTGTTGGGATTGGTAGGGGATCGGCTGTGGGTTCGGGCGCCGTCTTGAGTCGACACAACCTAGACGCGTGCCGAGCGATCATTCCTCGTCATCGTCGTCGTACCCCTCGAAATCCGAGTCCATCTCCTCATCCACATCCGACTCGCTCCCGCCAAAGCTCTCGACATCGCTGTCTTCCCAGCTCATGTCAAAGTCACCCTCGTCCTTTTTCGTCTGGAACGCGCTCTCGTGCGTGGGCATAACGTACCCCGCCGGGATATCCTGCTTGCTCAATTCCAGGTCTTTCGTCACCATCTCTTTGTACTGTGTCGGGTTGTTTCGTAGCATGACGCCCGCATCGACATTGGCCGGTGACGAGACTTCGGGGTCGTCGAGCAGCGAGAGAATGGAGATCAAGACGGACTCTACACGCTGCACAGGGGTCCAGCGCTCCTGGGCCAGCTCGCCTGACATCTCGTCATCGCCCGGGGGATGGAGGATCGATATGCAGAGACGGCCGTCGGGGTAGATGTTCGGGTGGTAGAGCGGCCGGATGAACTTGAAGTCTGTGCGGGATCAGCCTTGGTCTGCCTTATCGCTGTCTCCGGGGTACGCACCGGGTGGGCTGTAGGGGTAGTTCTTGGGGAACGAAAGCTTGGCCTTGAAGTAGCCGCCGTAGTAGAGCGAATCTGGGTTCAGCACGATGAGGGCCACGCTCCATTCGAGGACGTTGTCGTTGATGAGCTGCAGAGGTCAGTCAGGTGCTCGGCTTGCCGCTGTTGTCTGGGACGGGCGCCTCCGACTCACCTCAATGTTGGTCCATGTTTCCTTGCTCAGCGCCTTGAACTCGTTCATGAGCAGCCGCTCCGCCGATTGCGCCATATCGTCTAGCCTTCGCAGTAGGAACGCGGGAAGAGTAGATCTAGAGAGCGTGGTGGACCAAGGATCGCGGCGGCTTGGGTGGTGGTCGGTCGAAGGGCGACGCGGGCGAGGGCGCTGGAAGCCGGCGGTTACAGACAAGTCTTTGAGGAAAGTGCAACTTAATAAGGCAGAGGGGAGAGCAGGGGTGACGGTGAGCGAGAGGCGGCGGCTTAAAGGCGTTGAGGCCAAGGTGAAGCGTGATGACCAAAGGCCAGCCAGGCCCGACCCGGCCCAAGACCCTGGTGACAAGCCTCGGATCCGCTGTCCCTTCTTCGGAAGGCGGCTGATTCACCGCATGCGCCTTCTTGCCTGACCTGATGTCTAGCCACCTGCACCTCTGTTAATGCCGCAATCAGTGAAAGTACCTCTCCTTCACCCAAGATCACCGTCAAACGGCCTTTCACTAATTTCTTGCATCCGCGTCGATAAGCACGTCATAATCACGGCTCGCCTGTGCTTCCGATTTCGGAATACGAAACCGTGGATGATACTCCCGTCGCATGCCTGGCTAGGCGTCCGCTCGTGACAACGCAAGCCGTGTGGACCCCCGTAGGCCACGATATACCTCCTCGAGCAAACGCTTTGTTCAAATGTAACGCGCACCTCACTATTCCTTTGCCTACACGCTCCCTATCTATCCTACCACCCACCATCCCCCGTGTGGAGTAGTTAGTTATCAGGCTGCCACAGCCTTTCTGATTGTGCCCTGGATAAGATGAAGGGCGAACAAGTGTTTCCCCGCGTATCGGTACACCTCGCCTTTCTTTCCTTCCTGGTCCCATACCAACAACTCCAAGACAACAAATTTGGAATCCATCTCTCCATTCAAGTCTAACCAACTAAACAAAAATGCAACCCCCTTTGTATGCACAAAACCGCCCACGTCTTCCAATCGCCATGTACGAAACCGCCATCTAGGCTCATTACACCCGCACTGAACGTATGCTCGAACAGACAGACCCCCCGCAACGAAATATACAACAGATTCCAAGAAAGCTCAAAGAAAATCAGAAAAAGACAGTATTTCCTTCAACAGGACCACCAACAGCTCAAATATACCTCATCTTCTTGGCAACCCCCAAGCAAACAGTAACGAACAAAAAGATGGTACCCAAGATGCCAAAGAACCAGCCGAGGCTCCCATCCTGCCCCGGGACCCTGACGTTCATACCAAACAGACCGCAGATCAAGTTGAGCGGAATCAGGATCGTAGCAATGACCGTGACCTTGCCGAGCGTAATGTTGGACTGGGTGCCCTGAATGACCTGGTCGACCGAGATCTGCGCCAGATAATTGGAGTGCGACCGCGACAGCATCTTCTCAAAGTGGCCGAGATTGGACATCATGGTGACGACGTGGTCCTGGATATCGCTGAGATACAGTCCCACATCTCCACGGGGAGCAACGCTGTAGCTCTCGTTGCAGCGCTTGGCGAAGCCTTTGATTACGTCGGCCTTGCCGCCCAGCAGACGGATAAGCTGCATGACCTTCTTGCGGCATTCGCCAATGGCGCGGAGGATTTCACGAGAGTCTTCAATGCGCGCCGTGAACACCTGATCCTCGATAGCATCGGTTTCTTGCTCTATGCCGCGCAGAACAGGAGCGAAGCTGTCGACAATGTCATCGATCAACGCGTAGCAGATCCAGTCGCTGTTGAGATTGATGTAGTCCCGGAGTCGACCAATGCGCTTGCGAACGTTGAGCGTGTGCGGGCTGTCCGTGAAAGTGAACGTCAGTAGCCCCTCCTTGAACACGACAGCGTAGAAGTTGACAGGTTCGAGGTAGTCATCAGACTCTTTGTCTGACTGGAAGAACGAGCGGAAACAGACAAAGTAGTACTGATGGAACAGCTCTACCTTCTCGCGAGGTTCCTGAATCGTGATATCCTCACGAGTTAGGGGATGGACGCCAAATGCCTTGCAAATAGCAAACACCTCCTCTTCAGTGGGGTTGACCATGTCGAGCCACCAGACACCGCTATCTTCGCCGTATCGAAGCTCGAACAGGTCACGGAAGCGTTCCCCAGGCATCAAAAGTCCCCCAAGCTCAGCAGCATGGATGGTGTCGTCTAGCTCAGATGAGAAAAATGTCCATCGGTTGACATAGGTTTCAGGTAGGCTGGCCTGTTTCTCGCTGTCAAACATGTGGGCTAGACCCTCCTCCGCAAGCTTCTCTTGAATGGCCGGATCGACTCCATTCTTGAGTGTGAAAGCGTCCGCATCTGCCTTTGGCGTGTTCGACTGGCTCGACTTGGGACGAAGGTCGTTGAAGACCTTGGGCTTGTGCTTGGAGAGCTGCGAACCCACGCTCGCTTTGCGAAGCAGAGGCTGGCCGATGGGGGTCTTGGTTTGGGCCTCGGCAACAAACTCTTCCAACTCCTCATAGTCAAACCTTGTGGTCTTGCTTGGATCCTCCTGTATAGGGAAACAAACGTCTTCTTCGGCGGAGCTGTGAGTCGAAGCGGTTTCGGCCTTGTGCAGCTCAGGGGGTCGCTCATCGCTGATAGTTGGGCGGCGTCGCGTCCCTCCCGAAATGGTCCGGTGGAGGGCAAGCTCGAGCTCTGAAGGCGCTCGGCTGTTGACAGTGCCTGCGCGGTCACGACGGCGGGGACGGGCATCCGCGAAAGCATCGACAGAATTGGGAGGGGACACGGAGCGCGAGGAGGTCGACGAGGCGCGCGACCGGGTCAAACGCTCGACAGCTGGGTCGCGTGGGCGCCTGAAGGTGTCGCGACGGCCACTAGGGCTGTGGGGGAGCGGGCTGCGCCTTCCGCCATAAGCATCTTCAGGAGACAGATGCGGGCCATCGTCGTCGACCACGGCATTCTCAAAGTCGCGCGTGGTAACGTCGTTCGCCTCGAGTGCCTCGTTGACGAAGAGCAAGGGGTTCGCGCGCTCGGACAGGGGTTGGATGCTTGCAAAGGTTGGTCGGCGCGAACGAGACGGAGAGCCGGTTTCGACTCGCGGTAGGGAGGCAGGCTGGTTACGGTGGTCGTCGAGGTCAGACACCGGGGTGCTGAACCTCGTCTGAGACTTGTCAGACCTCGGAGTGTCAGTCATTTCGGCGGCTTCGACGGCGAATGAGTGGATCCGATAGTCTTGTCTCTCCTCTTGAATTGAGCCAGTTTGAAGAAATGTGTTTAGAGCAGCGACTCTTGCAGTGCAAGAGCGTTGGATTGACGGCGAGTCGCTGACAAGCGCTCACCTCGACGGTGCGCTCAACGTGGACAGCGGCTTCGCGTAGGGGATTCCACCCTACACTCAGCCCTGGGGGAAATCCGGGATACCAGTGGCCTTCCTTCCTCACCCGGGGGTAGGGAGGATGTGTGTAACGACAGCTGTGTGCGAATATTGCGATGTACTCCTTAAGCCCAGTTATGGGGGCTTCTTGTAGTCGCCTCCGTAGACCCACGCCTTGGGCCCGAGAAGAGGACGGACGAAGGAAAACTTGTGGATGTAGAGGCCCGCCAACTTGGTGGTTTTTATGTTAAGACGCCGTAACGTCAGGGAGCGCTTGGTAGGGGTGGAGCGACGGGAACGAGAATGCGGGTTTTCGATCAGTCGCGACTGTGATCGACTTTGTTTGTTTCGAATCGAGGGCTTCGAAAAGGTCAGCGTGGCCGGCACAACAAGAGGGGGCGCCGATGTGCAGATCGGGAGGAAATATTGCGTACAGTATTCCCGTTCGGTAGATGCGCGGTGGTGTTGGCAGTGTTTGAGTCCTGAGGGACGGTAAGGTGTAAGAGGACAAGAGGTGGAGGTTAAAAGTCTTCGGTCACGGCCGGTCGGCACTTTGGGCCTAGTAAGCTTTCTTTCAGCACGCCGTCTGAGGGAAATAGGTTTTCTGCAGCTGCACGATGCGTGCAATGCAGTCATAGAACACATAGACTGTATCCCCCTGTCCGAGGTATATTCCATTCACCGCCAGTCTGCTTTTTCGCACTGCGGGCGCACATTCTCGTTGGTGGTGCAGGTGCAACCGTCACTGAGCCCTTGGCTGCGGCTTACAATCCCTGCTCGTGCATGCGTTAGGGCCACATCATCGTTCACTGCTCGTTCATTCGCGTGAGGCCATCCAAGAGCCAGTTCTCCACAACATTGCCTTGCGACGCTCACAACAAGTGCGTCATACTCCAGCTCGATACTCGCACCTGGATCGTCGACCGTATACGCGCTATTCGCGAGTCTATCGCCGATAGCAACATAATGGCCGAGCAGCTGCTGGAACAAGTCCGCGATGCGGTGGAGGGGCAGATTGTATGTCGCTCTAAGTTCACTTCTACCTCGATAATGCTAACAGGGAGCAGGACTTTGAAGGCCAACGCCTATCCGAGCTCCTTACCACGGTGCTGCTTGGTGCTGCTGGCGTATGTTCAACGTCTTTCTCCAGATGCAACCGCTAACTACGATAGTTCTTCGCCTTCTTCATTGGCTTTATGGCCCAGGACATCAAGCTTACACTCTACATTGGCCTCGCCGGCACCGCGCTTACTTTTCTCGTCGCCGTCCCGCCGTGGCCGTTTTACAACAAGAACCCCGAGCCCTGGCTGTCGCCTCACACCAGGTCCGGAGTCAGCATCGATGTGGATGGGCAGAAGGTGGGATAGGATACTATGGAAGTAGGGGACGGGTAGCATTGTCACGGAAGACACAGGTTCGCAGGCGGAAGTGGGAGCCAAGCTATGTCATGGCATTATGAATTTCATTCAACGATGGCTTCCGCCTTGCGTATGCTCTCTCATGAACCGACTTCATCCAGACGCCGAAAGCCCATTCATTCCAAAAGCGCCCCGAAGCCTCGTTGGGCCTGTATGTGGAATCGGATTGTTGCTAGAAGTGCGTGAAGGTCATCTACCGGCCGTACTTCTGGAACTCCCAGTCGCGGTTGTCGAGCGGGCAGACCTGTCGCGTCTTGAGCCAACGCGAGATGCAGTGGAAGTGGAATGCGTGCTGTGCTGTTAGCTTCGTCCGATCTGTATTGCCTTGCCAAACTCACATTGCAGATACCCCAGGCCACGGTGCACTCCTCGCTCGTGGCAGACGCCTGGTTCGCCTGGCACTCGATGCAGAGGTCCATGATGTGATTGCGGCAAATGGCGCAGTTGTCCACCACAATATCCCATGCCCAGAGAGCTACGGCATTCCACTTTGAATAAGTTAGCCGTGATCTTGCCAATGATCGTTTCCTGCCTACCTTCTTGACTTCAAAGCGCTTCTTGTCGCCTTCTGTGCTGGCGCTGGGCTTGGCCGCCTTTGCCTTGGGGGCGGGAGCATCCGTCATGTTTACGTCCGCCATGGTTGCTGTGAATGCAGGGTGTGTGAAGTGCGGGGAGTAGCAGCTGTTGATGGCGGGGTGTTCGCGGAACGGGTTGCGTGTGTATGAGCCTAGGGGATACTGCAGCTGGAGGGTTCAAAGCTCGAAAGCGGCGGCGGTGCTGGGGCGACAGACGTTGTGAATGTATGTGCAGGCTGTCCAGCGGTGCCTGGAGCCACTCACTAGACATGCAGGCGGTAAGTCATCGTGCCAAGACCTTCACAGGTGCCTTCTCCCCCGTCAATAATAGTGCTTTCCCACAGTACACGGATCTGCGACTGTCTCAATAACACCGCGCGGGTTCAGAGACATCTCAAACGCGATATATCACCTCACACATTCCGTCACCCGCCATTGTGCTCCAGGCTCCGCCCGTTCCGTCACTCAGCCTTTACCCTTGTCCGTGGCCGCGATCAGCTTGCGCCACAGCTCTTGGCCGATTTCAGGCTTAAGAACAAACAAGCCCCAACCTCCGACTAAGACGCCGCCGCCATACGGAAACCAACTGTCTCTTACCCAGCTCGCTCTCTGTTATTACCCGACGGCTTACCTCCATCTTTATCTTCTGTCTACTGGATATGAACTTCCCAATCTCTCAAGCTACAGCCACTTCTCCACAATACGTACACAGCACACCAGCCTCGTCATCCCGACCATCACGATACCCCTCAGATCCCCGAAGCAAGGGCGCCCGCCGACGGCCCTCGAGATAGCACCCGTCAACACCCGAAAGAGAGCATATAGATACCGCGACCCTACATGTCGAGTACACAGAATACAGACTCCCCGCGCGCGCCGCGGGCCAAGCAGTCCAAGGGCGCGAACCAGGTGTCGCCGAACAACAGTGGAAACAAGCCCCCGAGGCGGCAGAAGGGCAATCGCGCGCAAAATGGGAACCTCGCGAACGCGCAGAGCAACGGCACAGGCGCTCGCACTCCCCCGGTGACGAATGCGAATGCGCTGGAGCCGGCCTTTGCCGACAGCGCCGTGGTCTCGAGCGAAGAGATGGCCATCCCAACAGGACCGCGCAATCCCAAGAAGCATACGTTGTCGCAACCCTCTGCCGACCGAGTATTCTCCCCAGCGTCTGTCGCGACATCCTCCCTGACCGATACCGAGCTTGGTCCGGCTAGCGTGGGAACGCCAGCGAAGATCCAGGGCGCATACGCCGGACCGACATTCCATGCTTCTCCTGCGCCGTCTGCGCTTCCTGTTCCCAAGTTCTTGTCCAAGTCTGTTCCAGCCAAGACCCGCGCGGCCCCTCCCACGCCTCCGCCCGAGGATGAGTCCGATTCCGGCTCCTCCCCGACCCCGTCGCCCTCCCGTGCTCCCATCCCAGTTCCCCCGCGTCAACAAGATTCTCCTTTAGACATGCTGTTCAAGGCACATCGGGCAGAGAAGGCCAGGAACGGCAGCGGCAGCCCGGCGTCCGTCTCGTTCTCGTCTCCAAATCAGCCATCTACTAACGGCAGGCACCATGTAAAGCAAGACTCTTCCAGCTCCCTCAATACTCCGTTTCCATTCGAACTTGATGGGGACAGTAGGAATGCGCATACTTCTCCTCCCCCTGCTTCCCCAGGCTATCGCTCAATCACCGCACCTGGCAAGATACCCCAAGCTGGAGGCCCTGCTAAACCCAATAATGATTCCGGCGCCATAAACGACCTTTTGAACCGACTTTCCATGTCGCAGGCACAGAACAAGGCCGCATCGTCAACTCCGCCGCGAACTGTCGAGCACATGCCGTCTGATCCTGCTCTGCGCAATCACACTCCTTCGCCTTTCCACGATGGCAGGTCTCCATTCATTCGTAGCTCTTCGGGTCCTGCGACACCAAACCCCGCACCTCACGAGAATCCGGACTTTTTCTACGGCAACCGCAACCTTTCGCCCATGTTCAACGCGGTTAAGTCAGATAATTCCAAGCGCAGCTCTGGCCTTCGGACCGAGGTCACTGCGAATTCGCCTCTGATGCCTCAAAGCGGATTTTCCCAGGGTCCTCCTGGAAACGTTGACACCAGGGAGCTTCTTGGAAATTTGTTCAATGGCCCCACAAGCCCACGACGTGGTTCTGCACCGCAAATTCAGCCAGCCCAGCAGATGATGACAGCACATCCGCATTGGAGCCTGCCCAATGATAGCCAGCAACAGACGAGAAGCCCGCAAGTGAGAACCCCTGGGAGACGCCAAGCCCGTCCAGGCTCCTATCACGCCAGACCGAATCTCCACTTGAACCAAGCAGCGAGCGGAACACCATCTACGTCGCAAAAGTCCAGCACGCCGATGTCGTTTGTCCCCTCGTCTGTGCGAGCGAAGCCGCAAGCGCCGACTCCCAAGAAGGCTGAAACTGATGCAGCCACTCTCGAGCAGAACCTCAAACGCATGCTTAATCTTCAGGACGGGAACACGAATGGCGTTCGGTAATGCTGGAGCCTCCTGTATTATCTTGCAATGTTTCTGCATAGCCTGCGATCTGTTCATTCTTTATTCTTTCTCTGTCGATACGGTTTCTCATAAGTTTTTAAGTTGCCTCGGCACGTCTCACGGCGATCCTTTTCTTATGTCTATGGCGTTGGCAGGCGTTTAGGAGGCCGTGGTTGGGATACCATGGCCGGGGGAGGGGTGCTCATGGTTCGGTTTCGATCATGGTTCTGCCCTTGGTTGAGAGCGTTCGTTTGGCTTGTTTTAGTGCACGACTGGACGCCGACATGATATCAACTGGATGTTTCGGCCGGTAGGTGGTTTGAACGAAGGTTTTAGGCATCTCGATGGTGTCTTTTGGTATCTCTCTGGAGGGTCGCGGTGGGCTTTTGAAGCCGGTTCCTTTACTGTCAATTTCTGCCGTCCATGTATTTGGGTCCAGGCATGATCATCCCCGTCACATCATTCAACACACATAAAAATCAGAAAAATAAAGGGCACGACGCTCGCCTTCGCCCATCGGGGCGGAGGAGTGTTAATGTCTACTGCACTTCCCTTTCATCGGTGATTTGAGCTCTCACTGCCTGTTTCCCGTTCCCTGCTTGGTCTTCGACGCCATTCACTTTCACCGTCGCGGTGCCCGAATATATCTTGCCCTTTCGCCTCACTCTCGTGTTTCCTCTCCAGCACACCAACCGCTCACCACACCGCGAGCCCTTTCCCCCCTCTTCGCTCAAAAACCACCGCGACAAAACCGCTTCGCCGAGCAAGATGAAGAAGCTCAAGAAGAAGACGAGCCGGCTCTTCAAGGAGGCGCCCAGCGCCGACGAGAGAGCGGCCGCTGCCGCCGGCGACTTCGACGCGGGTGTTGGGGCGCCACCGCCCGTCAAGAAGAAGCGTACGTCTTCACCCTCATTCATTGCTGAACAGCTGCTAGAGAGCTGGGTGGGCTGACTACAAGTAGCGTCGTTCTGGGGCCTGAAGAAGGCCGAAGGGCGGACGGATTCCCCTCCTCCTGTGCCGGCCATTCCGGCACAGTACCTGGCGGCGTCGGGCGCGGAAGAGCGGCCCAGGACGGCGATCCAGGATGGTGGCCTGGAGGAGGTGGAGGTGGAGAGGAGGGAGAAGGGGACGGAGGGGAAGCCCAAGGAGAGCTTGGGCTTTGCGAAGCTCAAGAGTAAAGGTAAGGAGATTTTCTTTCGCTTTTTTCTGCTTTCTATTCTGAATTTTGGCTTGGCTGGCTTGTCAGCTGTCGGGCAATGAAATCTGGAGGCTTTTACGGGTTTGGTGAAGCGGAGGGAGGGTTGGAAGGAAGGTGTTGGTACCAGATGGATGTTCACCACGGTGGATATTTCGTCACCATATTCGACAACCACCATCGAAAGCGGCACCGATTGCTACCACCATGCGGAAAGGTAAAAGCACCACGAAACCTCATTATATTAACCCTTTTTGTTAGGCTCCCGCTTCTTCCGCTCCGCCTCGCCCGTCGCACAGCCCACCCCCACCGCCGGCATCTTCACCATCTCGCGGCCCCTCTCCCCCTCGGCCACCATCCCACCCACACCCCCCATCGACATGAGCACCATCGCCACACTCCCGTTCCACCGTCGCCAAGGCCCGCCACCTCCACGCCCCGAGCGCCCAGCGAGCCTCGACAAGGAGCTCGTGGAGCTCATGCGGGGCCATGGGCGTGTCGTGCTCCCGCCGCTTTCGGCACGAACCTCAAGCTCCAGCTCGCGGGAGATGGAAGTCCGGGGCCACAGGTGGTCGGACGAAAGTGTGGAGTCGGTGATTCTTTCGCCCTCGCGCCGGATCAGCGAAAGCGGCTCCGGCTCCGTGCGCGCGTGCGGTTTGCCGATTGCGCCTGGCAGTGGCGTCGTGGATGAAGATATATCGACGTATCCGTACATTGGACATCCTGCTTTCCGCTCCAGCCCCAGCTCTAGCTCCGCGACTTCCCCAACGACGACGTCCTTTACGAGTCCGTATATGTACAATCCGCGCCATGCCAGCTCCGCCCGAGGACGCGGATACTCTTCTCATTCGAATGCGGCTTCGCCGTACAGTGCGTCGTTCAACCCATATTTCAGTACCAGCTCCGGACACGGCAGCAGCAGCAGACTTGCAAGCCCGAACCCATACACATACACCTCCGCCTACGCGACCAGGAGTCCCACCCCAGCACCAGCATCACCGCCTGGCCCCTGGAATCTCGCCGTAGAGGGAATGGAGCGGTACGACAGGACGATGGAGACGAAATTCACGGTTGAGGGGAGTGTGGGGAAGAAGGGGGGTCGGAAGGGCATGGTGATTAGGGAGCTTGGGGGGGTGTTGGCGTTTGTGGAGGATATCTAGGGGATGGAGATGTAAGGATGGCGGGTGAAGAAGACGAAGAGGATAAAGAAGAAGGTGGAGTGGGGAGGGCACGGAGATGAGATGGGTTGGGTTGGGTAGGAGGATGGCAGAATGAGTAGGATGGGGATGGCAGTTCGGTTTGGGAGTGGGATTGTAGATACTGGTTTACCTTGCCGAGGTTTATTGGCGAAATGTTCTGTGGGCTTTTGTGGGTTTCGGCAGGTTTCGGCGGTTCTTTTTGGGTTTTCTCGACGGTGCTTGTAGTATAGCTCATCACCACAAATGCAAGTGCGCTGCAGACTCAACGCGGATTTCTAATAGACGAACATGTAGTTCTCTGATGATTGTGCTGTGAGGATTGTAACCGTGGAATCTCGGGCAAATGTGTGGTATCACGCTCAAATTGAAAACTTATCAAGGCACATCTAGATCTACTATCTACTTAACCATTGACTCATTACGCTCTGAGACTACTCCGGACGAGCTATCCCAATAAAAACCCCCACCTCATTGTACTCCGAAGTCCCCTTGGATACGCCACCCAGACAACAACCCTCTCCTCATCATGCTCTAAAGAAACTCTAGCCCAGCCATGCAACCTACTAATCCTACCATGCCACACACCCTACAGCAGCCCAGTCAACATCTCAAACCCACCAAGTCGCTGCATACCGCGCAGCATCTCGCCCACTTCAAGCCACCTCCAAAGGAAGTCCAGACCCACCCACTACCCACGCATGCCATCTCGCCCCATGCCATCATACTCCAAGGACAACAGCCTATCTCATCCCGACTCCAAATCTCGCCCTATTATGATCTTAAGTGGTATAGGATGAGTTGTCTCATCCACACCTAAAGACTCTAAATACAATTGTATTTACAACAGTAGCCCTACCCCGTTAGCGCCACAGTTACGACGTCGCGCATAAACAACTGGCTGGGTAGTTAGTCCATCACCCAACCAAGCTAGAGCGGTATGAGACAAGTCCAGAGTCTGGACATATCATCCACAGCACTAGTCCTGCGCCATTCTCCGTTTCACTCCGAGTCGGCCCCACAATTGATTTGCCCAAGATCCCACCTTCCCTCCCGCCAAGCACCCAAAACCTCAGTCCATCCCCGTTATCTCCCACACACACAAACACACCCAATATATTCAAAACGGCCTACAACGGGTACATGCCCGAGGCTAAAACCAGAACCGCCCGCGTCGCGTCGCGTCGTATCCACAAATATAAATCGTACATACCTCTCTCCAGCAGCCAACCTATAATAGAAAAACTTCAGATACTGCACTACAAACACATTCCCACCATCAACGACATTTATAAACACAATAGCCTCATGCATAGCCACTGTACGACCGTCTGATCATCAACTACCACGCTCCTCGCAGTTCTACTCAATTCCCTCCTTGTAGATAGTCGGGTATCAGCTTTCCGCAGTTCACACCTTCCATTCCACGGTACTGCGTTTACAGTGATGATAATCCTCAGTACAGCAGCTCATCCCCCACCCCGTCCTTCTCACCATTCCCCCCAGCACGGATTTCCACCCCATCAACACCAAAACCCGCACATTCATTCCAAAAATCCCCCACCATTCATCCTTCTTCGTCGCAGCAACCAGGCAAAGAATCCGCGGATAGGGTGGAATGGAAACCGAGACAAGGCCATCAAGAAAGCAAGAATACTTCTCAGTCGTTATTCCTGTAGGCCTTTAGTCTGTCACCCTCTGACCCGCTCCGCTATACATACACAAAACCAGCACAAAAGTGCAATTGCCAAAAAGCCGCCGACCGTTTAAATCCACGCAATCCAAAAACGCCCTAAAATAAATTAAAAAGAAAGAAAAATGTATAGTCACCACGCGACACCGATGCCATCTAATCTAATGCACCCTGCACCCCTATCTGACCCCATACACCTACCCAAATCTGTACATCTCGCGCAAACCCACCCTTCTCAAAAGAAAGAAAGGAAGGCAGGCCTCTCTCAAACCCCCTCAACCAACCCCAACCCCCATCACTCCATCAAACCCCTCAACAAGCGCCTTCTAAGCACTCGCCTTCCTCCCCTCCCCCGCCTTCTTCGCCTCCCTCTCCAACAGCTCCATCTCCCCCGTAGTCTCACACATTGCTCTAAAAATGCCCCCCTCCCTCCGAATCAAATCCCACGGATCGCCAAACTCGACAACCTGCCCCTTATCCAGCACCAGCACCTTATCGTAATCGATAATCGTCTGCAGCCGATGCGCAATCGTGATGGTCGTGTTCCTAATCTCGCGGATGGTATCCTGGATCTTGGCGTCGGTCGCGTAATCGATGGATGCTGTGGCCTCGTCCATGAGGAGCACTTTGGGGTGTTTGAGGAGCGCGCGCGCGAGGCAGAGGAGTTGGCGTTGGCCTTGGGAGAGGTTCGAGCCTGATTCTGACACGGGCGAGTTGAGGTTGCGGAAGGGGTTTTTGTTGTCGGCTTGCATGGCTAGTTGGACTGTCTCGTCTGTATTGGTGGCGGTGCCGTTGGGCATTATTAGGACCGTGTCTTCGCCCGTCTCGCCGTGCTCCCAGTTACGGTTTGCCAGGATTGAGCCTGGATTTGTGGTCGAGGCGGAGTAGCTGGCGTTGACGTCGGATACGATGGCGTGCGTTGTAGGGTTGGGGATCTCGATGGCCTCCGGGGTGGTAGGACCTTGAGGGGTTGCCGCTCCTGATGTCACGGCGGAGGCAGAGGATATGAGATGGACCTCACGGAGGACCGTGTAGATCTCCTCGTCTGTGAACAGCTGGAAGGGGTCGAGATTGCTCCGGATTGTTCCGGTAAAGAGCGTGGGATCTGAGAATTGTTAGTGCTGGTTTTTTTATTCCACGGTTGTTCTCACCTTGCGGTACCATTACTATGTTCTCCCGCAAGTCCCGCAGCCCGATCAACCCGACGTCAATGTTATCAACGAGGATCTTTCCCTTCTCGGCCTCCAGTGCGCGGAACAGTGCAAGAGCCAGCGAACTCTTGCCGGCACCGGTTCGCCCAACAACACCGACCTTCTCGCCAGGAAGGATCTTGAACGTGACGTCTTTCAGCACCAAATCGAAATCTGTTCTGTATCGGGTGCTGTAGCCTATAAATTCCACCGAGCCCTGGCTGGGCCAGTTCGACGGGGGTCGGTTTTCCGGTACGACTGGGGCCGCCTCCTGGTCCACGTCCAGATACTCTTTGACGCGTTCGACAGAGTTCATGTTCTGCTCGTTGGCTGAGTACAAGCGCACAAACCACAACACGTTCTCCGTGAACGTCACCGCATATGTCAGCGCCAGACCGGCGGCACCGGCGTCGATGTGGCCAACGCTGCGGACCACAAACACGCCGGCGAAGAACGACACCAACGCGCCGACAACATCCACACGGAACGCGAGCCATCTATTAGCAGCCCATAGATAGATGAAAGGTCGGTGCTGAGTGTTAATCTTGGTGAGGTTCTCGCGAATAAATCGTCGCTCGTCGCCATAGGCTCGGATAGTCGTCATACCTGAAAGAGTCTCGCCGAACTGCTGGTAGAGTGGGCTCCGGTTAACAGACTCAAGACGCTTCAGGTCGCGCGATGAATTGATGTAGAATCGCCCGATCAGAGCGTAGAGAATAGTAATGAAGAACGCAGCAATCAGGAAGCCAGGTGTGATGATCGAAATGAGGATGACAATGGTGATGATTGACGCGAGGCAGTGCACGACACCGATCGCGACGGGAGCAACCTCTTGATCCACCGACTCGATATCCTTGGAGAAACGGTTCATGAGCTGGCCCAGCGGCGTCTGATCGAAGAACCTGAACTTGGCGTGGGTAATCTTCTGAATGAGCCGCTCATGTATTCTACGCGATGCAGCGAGAGAGCCACCGAAGAGGAAACCTTCGCGGAGGAAGGTGATGAACATGAAGATGACACCCAAAATCGCATACACTCCCAGGAAGTAGGCTGAGTCAACGTCCGAGGCCATCGTAGAGAAACTCGTCTGCATGGTGCTGTAGGAGTATTGCTTCTCGTCAGGTTGTCCAAAGAAAGGAATGTTCCAGCTGCAAGTGCCGCTCTTCATGCATGTTCCAAGTCCATTGAGTGTAGGAGCGTGAGTGATTGGCGATCGATGATGCGAGCCCATAGACTGAATACTCTTGTCGGCATACGCGTCAGCCCACGTTCTGATCCAGACGTTGGTAGAGACGGAAGAGATCTGTTGGGCTGCAAAGGCTATCGAAGCGCCAATCCAATAGTACCAGGGGCCCATAGCCTTGAGGTACATGATGATGATACTGAGTTTGACTCCGCCTTCAGCTTTAGTCTCTTCTTGTGTGTTGCTTGCGGGGGTCTTCTTAGGATCCGTTGAACCATTTGCGGTCCCGTTCGCGCCGCCATTAGCATGTGAAACTTCTCCTTCAGCCTCTTCGCCTCCTACGTCCGAAGGTACTCGTGATGGGACTGTCGAGGTTCCGCGCGATGCAGGCCGGGACTTAGACAAGTCTTCGGTAAGCTTTCCAGAGCTGATGACTTCGCCAGCTGTACCTTGCGCCGTCACCCTCCCGTTCTCCAGCACAACGGCAAATTCGGCCTGAGGTAGACAGAGACTGACGTTGTGCGTCACGAGGATGCAGGTCCTGTTGTACATGAGAGGGCCCATAAGCGCCTTGTCGAAGATCCACTTGGCGGTATGAGAGTCAACAGCGCTCAGAACGTCGTCAAGCAGTACGTGGCGGGCTCTGCTGTATAACGCGCGTGCGAGTGAGATGCGCTGTTTCTGGCCTCCGGATAATGTGACGCCTTTTTCGCCAACCAGAGTTTCGTCGCCGGCGTCAAGGATTTCCAAGTCGCGCTGCAGAGAGCAGGCCACAATAACGTCCTTGTAGAGCTTTGCGTCAAAGTTGCTCGCGAATATGATGTTGTTCTTGACAGTACCATTCACCAGCCATGCTTGTTGAGCGCAGTAAGCCACGCTCTCCGTAAGACCAGTGTCGGGATCTGGCTTGAGATCTTCGCGACTGCACCCTCCAGGTAGAAACACGGCTCCCTTCAGCTTGGTCATTTCTCCCAACAAGGCCATGAGGAGCGAGGTTTTGCCGGATCCAGTTGGTCCGACTACCACATTGAGATTGCCGGCTTTGAATTTTAGGTCCAAGTCCATGAGCTTGAAGGCATCCACGGCTGTCTGATCTGTCATGTCTTTTCCTCCCCAGCTGAAAGTACCGTCTTCGAAGCCGATCAAAGGCTCCCCGTCCTCGCCCTTTTTGCGTGTTGTCAACTGCGAGTATTTGTCTGTTTCGGGTTCGGCTAGGTATTCCTCAATACGATCGACCGATACCTTGGATTCCTGGACGTGGGCCACCATGTCTGCAAGCTGGTCTAAGGGGATCCTCAGAATCTGGAACAACGACAGCGCCGTGAAGGCAACAGAAGGAATGAGAGGTTTTTTCTCGACCTGGGTGTAGACGAAGAATGAAAGGAATGTAATCAGAACCGGTGATCCAGACCAGATGGTCGCCGCTATCGCCCACAGGATGTATCGCCGTCGGAGATGTTTGAGCTCAGTATACCGCTTGCCGTTGACTATGCCAATAAATCGCTGTTCCCACGCAAAGAACTTGATGATCCGGATGTTGCTGAGGACTTCGTTCGTCGAATGTATCCGCGCATCGGTGGCCGCCAAGATCAACTTCTGAATCTTCGCAAACTGCTTCGCCACGTAAAGATTGATTGGGAGGAGGACCACCATCATGCCAATACCGGCGATGGAGCTGTATCCTAGGATTCGGTAGAGCAGCGCAACAGCCACAACCACCTGTACTGGGGTATTTGCCCAGAGAAAGTGGAGGTACGCGCATAGTTCGCTGACCTTGAAAGCATCGACCGCCATGAGGTTGATGATCGCGCCAGTGGTGACCTGTGAGTCCTCCGCCTTTGTATCATCTTCGGGCTTGTTCGGACCCTCGGTGGCATTCTTCTTCTTCTTTCGGCCAAAGGTCATCATCCGCTTGAGGCGGCTCGGTTGCTCCTCTTCCTCCGATTTCTTCTTCTCTTCTCCAAGGACCTTGTCAGCGCCCGCAACGGCCCTCCTCTTCAGCGCTTTCGCATAAATCTCCCCAATGATGACGGCGCGCAAACGAATGCATATCTTGCGACCAATCCACAATGCTTGGCCATCTGCGAGAGCGGAGAGACATCCGGAGATGAATAGGAGGATGACGTAGAACCACGCAGCATTCTTAGGCGTATATTCAGGTGCTTCGATATACTCAAGAATCGCTTTCAGAAGGAGAGTCGGTGCGAATGTCAAGAAGCCTGACATGGCAGCCCACGCGGCTTGAATGAGCAGCCCGCGCTTGAAATGTTTGAGAAGATGATATGCGAGGGCGGAAGTCTTCTTGGCCTGGCGGTAGTTCGCGATAACGGCCGCCGCCTTGTCCTTCGGCGCCAGATTCCACACATCGGCGAGCTCGTATGTCTTTCTGTATCCCTTCCAGACGATGGGATCGACCCAAGAGAAAGTAGCGAGCGAAAAGACGCTCGCAATGGGCTCTTTGCCAGGCTCAATTTCGCCCTCGTATTCGAGCTCGACCGCCTTATTACCCTTCCGCGAGGCCAAAGCAATGAAAAGGAGGACGCTGGTCAGTGCAAAATCAATAATGTCGAGCTTTTGTTCGAGGCGCGATCGGGGATGTATGATGGTGGAACGGAGAATCAAGACGGAGAAACACCATTGAAAGCCGTAGATGAAGGACGTGTGGTACCACAGCCGAGGGAACGACCATTTGCTCGTGCTAGAGAAAAGTAGCCGTAGCGAAGCGAGAGCCGCAACGTACGCCCACACAGCGATGCTGGCGATGGCTGCTATTCTGCCATTCTGGCCCCATGCATCCGCAAAGTAGATGGCGACGTGTACGCCTAGAGCTGCCAGCACAGCAGCCTCTTCCAGTACGACCACAGTGACCTCGCCCCGGGGTTTGTCCACGGCCACGGTGGACATGGTTTGTCGGCTGATTGCAGGATGCAGCGCAAGCTCCTCGTTCCGGTCGAACTCATCTTCGGAGTCTGTATCGTCGTCGGCGTTGTAGTGGGGGCTTCGGAACGACCAGACATTGCCGGGGTCTTCAAGTACGGAATACGTGTGATAGTACTTGGTCGATTTCGCCGCTTGCGAGAGCTGGATCAGCAGATAAAAGAGGGACGTCCCACAGACGATGAGGGGAAATAATGTCTGAAGATAGCTGTGCACGCGTTAGCTTCCGTCAAGCTGCGTAATGCAGTGTCCTAGGCAATGGTTGCATCCGCTGCTCTTCCACCTTAGAACCGCATTGGGTCGGAAAAGCAAGGGTTTCGGAAGTTCAAATTCGCTACTGGCCCCTCCACCGTTTTCTTCGCCAGGGATCGGGTCTGCGCGGGTGTTGGAGAGGGTGGCGGCACTGCATCGGCGCGCAGTGTCCGCAACCGTGAAGCATGATGCGTCCAACCATTGCTCTCCAAACATGAAGGAAAATACTCACTCCAGCTCGAAGCATGCTGAGAAGTCGTCGGAGCCCCAGATCGGGCCTTTGCAGTGGGCGAACATGTCGAACCCGCGCGTCACTGCACCCCACGGTCGTGGAGGCTCTCGGTGCGGATACGAACGTTCGCGGAGTCGGTGCTATGAACGGGCGTCGACTCGCATTTGAAGGGACAGCGCAGCGCGCGGACTTGGGTAAACAAGTAGCACAACAACTGTTGCTGCTGCTACTGCTGCTGCTTCCGCTTCGACCGGGGAGGCAGGCGTTGTTTGCAAGTGCGGGCCCACTTGGAGCTCGGCGATGGAAAGCACTGACGGAACTGACTGATGGGAACGCGCGCCGAGTGATGTAATGGCGCCGAAATAGCACGTGGAATAGCCGAGCTTGCGCGACAAATCTGATAACCGTCGCCTAGCTGCCAGCACAGCAAGATGCAGTGAAAACAGCAAACTGCCCTGTCGCAGACTATATCTAGCAAACTCGGTGTTTTGGGGAGCTGAGCCCGCCAGGGCCCACTCATCGCTCACCGCTTTGAGTCACGGACGGTGAACTGACCGTTCGCGTGGAGGCGATAGCATCATTCCACCCTGCAGTCGCGCTGCATGCAGGCCCGCAGCAAGCACAAGCACCCTCCGGCACGCGTACCGCCTTCCGCCCTTTTCGTCGCATGCCGGACGAACCAGGCCGCCGAACGGCCTCCAGTACCGGTGGCATTCAGCGATGAGCGTGGAAGAGTCATGTGAGCAAACGAACAGATACTGCAATCGCCGTGGAAAAGAAGTGGCACCGATGCAAGCCGGCTTATAGTGAGATCGCATCGTATCTCGCATAGCAGGCAACTGCAGGCAAATCCGGGGAAAGAAGGCAGCAAACTCATCTCATCGAGCTTGCATAAGCGTCGTGGTGCAACATTTGAAGTGGGGCCAGCCAAATTAAAAGCACGTGAGGGCTAGTCACAGCGTTCGCCCCATGACCCCTTCTGCAGGAGGTATTCTCAACATCCTCTCGGTGACTTTTGATTTCAAACCTTCCGTTCGGAGGGGTAACGCGGACAGATATCGTCCTGCAGCAACGGCATGGGCTTGACGAGCGAAACCGGCGACAGGGTGTAGCGAAGCGACCATTTGAGCCCACTTGCTGGATCTGGTGCCTGCTCGCTAGGAATCGCTGTTTGGTACATGCTCCGAACTTGGCCGCGCCCGTCAAATCGGGCTTGCGACATAACTTGTAGGTGATACCTTCAATGCAAATATAGCACACGTTGATACCGATTCACATTCTGTAATGTGGAGATGTTAAATCCCCTATAGCGACTAAATCACAGAAGCGATGGTTCGATCGAAACACTTGGTTCTTGTATATACATTGATGCGTAGAATATCCAGTTTACTGGCGAGCCTTCGCAACAGGCGTCCAGGGAGAGTACTTGGCTTTGGTCCTGCTGCAGTTAGTACTGTCCGTATCCTTGAGATCAATGTAACGCACGTAGAGTAAGGCTTGTAGCCCGATCGGCTCCATGTCAAGGTCGGTCGGTGCTCCTTCGGCTCCCACTCGCGCACGCGTCTCTGCAGGATAGGGTCCTCCGTCGGCGGCTTGTCGACCATGTATGACATCCATGCGTGCCTGGTGGTGTGAGAAGACAGAGCAAAAACGGGAGGGAGGTTCGTACCATCCAGGCTCGATCTGGGATCTACAAGCAATCAGTTCCACGTACCACAACAACTCGGGCCGCTACTCACGGGTCAAACTCATGATCTTTGTAGTCCACCCATCGCGTTCTCACTGCAGCCTTCGGTCAATTGGCTGCCCGCACTCATTTTAAGCACCGCCAACTCACGGGGAAGCTCCTCTGCCAGGTTCTCGTAGTACTTATTGCCATAGCGGTCCGATCCGATCAATGCTCCTGCTTTCGTATCGCCTGCGGGCCATTAGCCTCCTAGCCCATGCGCCTTCCCAAGGTGTCTTTCCGTACCAATATTCTACGATTCCGAGCGGCAGCAGTTAGCGGGACCGGCGGCGGAGGTGGGAGGGTGGTGTGGTATGTACCTGCATCTGGTGGCCAAAGTCCTACGAAAACGGGTCAATTAGCTGCGCTAACCCAACAGAAGCTGCGTAGAGGTCATACCTTGAGGCCGATCTTGCGGATGTTCCGCAACGTCCTGAGGAGGGTCGACATTGCGGCGGGGTTGTGGTGTTGGAGACGTCGGAGCTGCGCTCACGGCTCCATGGCGGGTTGCCAAGCCTTCACCTCAATAAGGAATAGCGCGACGATGCGACATCAAATCTTCAGGGCGACAACAATTGACTGCCATGTCGCACACATCATCAGCATGATAATACGGAGTCTCGTTAGGGCACAGCGCCCTCGAATATCCAGACAACGCGGCTTTCATGTACCAAGTCGCGCTTCTCAGGTCTCGCGGAGATATTCGACAGCGAATCCGCCTCCCATGTCTTCATCGGCACCTCAGTC
The DNA here is from genome assembly GCA_010405425.1 of Lentithecium fluviatile CBS 122367. Lineage (NCBI taxonomy): Eukaryota > Fungi > Ascomycota > Dothideomycetes > Pleosporales > Lentitheciaceae > Lentithecium > Lentithecium fluviatile. The sequence continues at coordinate 217,344 of MU005607.1, read as the reverse complement.
GCAGGCTTCGATGCTAGCTACGATAACAACGGATCTGGATAAGATAGCACCACGATTTGAGATCCCCCCGGAGCAGATTGAAATTCTCAAAACGCCTGCGGAGTTTTACGAAACCTTGAAGGTCGGTTGTCTCTCTTTTGAACGTCACAACCCCTTTCAAAACTGCTGCGAATGGAAGCGTCCGAGGGATATACTTGGTAGATCCAATGTTGGCTATACCTATTGTAGTCTACAGACAAATTCTGCACTCCATCTCTACCGGAAGACGAGCTCGCCTGGCATACCGATGGCCTATGAGAGCTCACGTGCCCCCTTTTCATCCATAGATTGTCAAGATCCCATCAAAAATCCGGTCATCCCTCACTCATCCTACCGTCTAGACTAACACCAACAGGACAAAATCTTAAAAGCCCAAACCCGCATCTACCTCAGCACCCTCTACATCGGCAAAACCGAGCACGAACTCATCACCACCATCCGCACAGCCCTCCAACACAACCCCAACCTCCGCATCTCCTTCCTAACCGACGCCCTCCGCGGGACCCGCGAAACCCCCAACCCATCATGTGCCTCTCTGCTCGCGCCGCTAATCAGCGAATTCGGCTCCAGAGTCGAAGTGCGCATGTTCCACACGCCTAACCTGACCGGCGTGCGAAAACGCCTCGTCCCCAAGCGCGTAAACGAGGGCTGGGGCCTCCAGCACATGAAGCTCTACGGCATCGACAACGAACTTATCATCTCGGGCGCGAACCTAAGCAACGATTACTTCACCAACCGGCAAGACCGCTATCACCTCTTCCGCTCCGCAGAACTAACGTCCTATTTTTCCAAAATCCACACCGGCGTGTGCGCCCTCTCCTTCGACATCCAACCCGCCAGCACGCAAGCCGGCTACACCATGACGTGGCCCCCCATAAACCCCGCCCCCTCCCCGCTCAAATCCCCCACCGCCTTCAAAAAAGCCGCCTCCAAGCTCCTCACCCCGCTCCTCACGCCGTCCAACTCCCCCCCACCCCTCGCATCAGCATCCCGCTCAACAACCACAATCTACCCGATCCTCTCCCTCGTCCCCCTCCTGCAATCCTCCACCGAACTCCCAGCCATAACAACCCTCCTAACCGCCCTATGCAGACCCCCGCTCCAAAACTCCTCCTGGACCTTCACAGCAGGCTACTTCAACATGACGCCCTCTTTCCGGCGCCTCCTCCTCGCCACGCGGCCCGCAGCTGGCACCGTGCTAACCGCGCACCCGCACGCAAACGGGTTCTACGGCTCCAAGGGCGTGAGCGGCATGCTGCCGGACGCATACACGCACCTCGCCAAGATGTTCCTGCGGCGCGTGCGCTACGAGGGGCTGGATGGGGCGATCCAGCTGAGGGAGTGGAAGAAGGGCCGAGTCGGTGAGGAGGGCGGGTGGACGTATCACGCCAAGGGGCTGTGGGCGACGTTTCCGGCCGCGTCCGCATCGGCGGCCTCGGAGTCGGGATCGAGCAAAGCAGCTTCGGCGTCCGAGACAGGGACAAAAGAGGACTATCCGAGTCTCACGGTCGTCGGGTCGTCCAACTACACGAAGCGGTCCTACGAGCTCGATCTGGAGGCTAACGTTATCATCGCGACGGCCGATGCTGGGCTGAGGAAACGGCTGGGGGAGGAGGTGAAGTGGCTCGGCGAGTATGCGAAGCCGGTTGACGAGACCGAGTTTGAGAAACCGGAGCGCAAGGTGAGCGTTGGTGTGAGGTTGTCCATGTGGCTTGTACGAGTATTGGGTGGGGCTTTGTAATATACGTGTACTTGTTCTCAAGCTAGACGGGACGGGAAAGGGGCACGTGCGTTTGTGGTGTGTAAACTACTAATATGCCTGTGTACGATCAAAAGAACATGTATGTCCAAGGGTACCCCAAGAGTGGAATTACCATTAAGAAATCTATATCGCTCAAAGAGGGTATCTCATATCGAAGACAATTTCGCAAAACATCGCTCTCGCGCAAACATCTACTCTCCAACCCTCATCTCCCTATCTAGGCGAAGCCCAACAATTCCTTATGACCCGCCAAATGACCAACCCACGATCCCCAACCACTCTCTCCATCGTCTTCCGAAACCCATGATCGGCGATATCCATATCATCCAGATTGAGATGCCGCCGGTAGCTCCACACCTCTTCCAGCGATATGTCCTCGCGCTTGAAGCGGTCGTAGTACGGCTGAAGGAAGTACGCGGAGCGAGGTGCGATGAGATACACGGCGCCTCTACCTTCGATCTTGGGCGGTTTGCGGGTCCGGCAAGTTGGAAGGGCTGCTTTGACTTTTTCGAGCATCTTGTCGCCCTTCATGCCCATCAGGTCGACCGTTGTGAGCTCCTCGTTCTTGCCATTGAGCAGCCATATCGGCGGACTGTATGTCTTCCACCAGAAAGCATGTGTGACCGTCTCGTTTGTTTTTGCAATGTGCATCTGCACGGGGACGATGCCGCCCTGGTGGTATATGCCCATCAATATGCCCAACACCACATTGAATAAGATCCAAGCAGAGGTCCAGAACTTGACCGACGCCCGCGGGAGGCGGACGGAGCCTAGTATCAGCGGAACGGCGGGGAGGAGGAAGCGGGCTTCCTGGTGGGGGAAGATGCTCAAGAGGGCGATGCCCGACAGGGCCGAGATGAGGGCGGGGCCTATATGGGAGCGGCGGAGGAGAAAGAGGAGCGCGGTCGCGGGGCCGAGGAGCTGCGGGAGGTTGACGAGGAAGTGCTGGTAGCGCGGGTGGATGCCATGCTTGGCGAGGTTTGCGGCGTCGGAGTTGTAGAGGAAGTTGTTCAAAGGCGTGATGACCGGACTGCGGACGAGGGTCGAGAAGGCGAACTCGCCGGGGGTATAGAAGGCCGTGTCGATACTGATGGCTATAAAAGCTGTAAAAAAAGCGAATAGCGTTATGAAGACGAGAGAGGCGGGCCTGCGCTGGTTAGCCAAGTCAGTAGAGACGGCGACGAGGAACCCACTTTCGTTTAAAGTGCGACAGCAAGCTGAGCGACGGGACAAGCAGAAACGCCGGAAAGGTAATGCGATTAAAGACGCCCGCAACAACGAGGAAGCCCAGGAGCGACGAAGCTAGCACGCCGGAACGTTTCTGCGGGACGTTAGCTGCAGGTCCAAGGATCGGAATGAGTTCCGAACGCGACGCACCTTATCCTCCACAATGCGCTGTATCAACACCAAACTCCAGCTCACCAGCAGTGTCTCGAGGCTATTCGAAAAGGTGTGTGTCTGGAAGGTCCACGTCACATACGACGAGGCAACCAGCAACAGCGCGACGCGTCGGGCGCGCCGCGTCGGCACCAGTTCGTGGATGGCCCAGTCTTCGAGCACAACGCTCAGCGTGAGCATCAGCACCCGCAGTGTCCAGTATACGACCGATGGCGCAACTTCGCCGTAACCGAAGCCCTCCCACAGCCAGCGCAGTATGTACATCGGCCAGCCATATGCAAGCCATAGCGGGAAGGTGCTGCGGATGGGGTTCTCCGCTGTGAACTCCCATGTTTCGTGAACCGGATACGAGAAGACGCGGCCTGGAAATGAAGCTGTTAGCTGTGGCTATGGTCCTTCATTATTCGCATCCATACCAGCTACGACCTCAGGGCCCTGGAAGTTCTCGTCCGGGTGCAGGTAGCTCGGCGACAGCGCAAAGTAGATGCGCACCAGAATCAGCAAAAAGTAGGTTCTCCTCCACATGATGCGGGACGTCGTCGCACAGTCATAACAGAGCGAGTTGGGCGTGCGAGGTGGAAAAGAGCGCCCGGGGGCATGTCTGTCGGCTGGGGAGTGATTATCTGGTCAGTTGAGGCCAGCGGGTTTATGGCCTGGTGATTAGGCGTGATAAACACCACTTGTGGTGCTACTACCACCGCGAATAGGGGCGACGAGGGAAAATCGGTCTCGGTCTGCACAGCTTCGGTGACGGGAAAAGGACCTGCAGGCTACATTTTATGCAAGGTTAAATGCGGGAATCAGCGAAACTGCTTCGTCAGATGGAAACACCCGCAAACGTCTCGGAATTCACTCTGGCCCGATGCGGGCGCTGAGTCAGCGTTCGATATCACGTGAGACGCTCTTCTCGGAGAAAGAACGTTGAAGTCGCACAGTCCGTTTCAGGCGACTTGCGAACGCACAGCTTATGGGTCCATGTAGTCAACCGGTGTCTGATTCGGCGGCTGTGGACTCGAGCTCTTGTGGGAGGTCGGTCTGCTTCTCAACTTTAATCCCGAAAACGAGCCGTTTTTGCGGCTATCATGTAAGTGGACATACAGCTTCCTGCAATTCCAACTGAGGCGGCAATTGCATCGGCGCTAGCATTATCTTGTACCTGGAGGCCGTGGAGCTGGGAATTATCGAGACGCTGTCGCCTTAAATATGCCACGAATGATTCGAGGCATGTCTTTACAGAAACTATTTTCTTCCGGTCTTCTGCTCTTGTGCAACAAGGCAATTTTCGAAGTGTTGGAGAGATGAGATGGCTATTTTTCGACGGCCGCCGTGTTAGTCGTGCTGTCACAGCGTGTGCTTTAAAGGATCCACTGTGCCAGATTGACAGCCGGCATAGGCCAGTTGTCCTCATCGCGACAATGTGTGAAGCTGGCGGCGCTTCCGGCAGCCTCTACGGGTCCACCCTCGAGTTCGACGGTGCGGCGTAGACTTGACTCCCCGTTTGCTGACCCGGGGTTTGAACAGGACCCGTGGACCGTGATTGCCGTTGCCCGATGGCGCATGATGAAAATAACTATGGCCGTGAGCAGGCAGCACAAACTCGGTCCGCTTCCCTGAAAGAATAAAGAAAATTCATTTCCGCACGACAAAGCAGCAGCTACCGGCTAGGCATTCACTTGTTGGGGTGGGCACGCAAGGGAAAGCTGTTGCGACCGTGGAAGAAAAGCGCTGGTGCCTTGCGCTAGCCCGCTTGGCACCGCCTTCCTCACGGGCGCAGTCCGCTTGTTTGTCACCGTCTGCCTGACCTTCACCAACGGCACTGCGCAAACTCTCGAGCACGGCACGCTATACGTATATAAGCCTCGCCCTCCGCTCCCTGCCATCTTCATCACCCAAGTTCTCCACCGCGCGACTCCAGCTTCTCAAGTGCCCAGTCAGCACCGAGCTCAACCCCGCTTCTATTCTCAGTTACCTACCCACCTTCTACACCTACCCACCATGTCTACCGAAGAGTCCGTCAAGGAGGTCCGCCTCACTACATCCGATAACGCCGACTTGAAGGTGGCCCGCGATGTTGCCGAGCGCTCTATCCTAATCAAGAATTTGCTTGAGGATCTCGGCGGTGACAACGAGGAGGCGATTCCCATCCCCAATGTACGTATCTGCATCTCGCCCCTCCCACTTGAGCAGGTGCTAACTACCGCGCAGGTCAACGAAGCCGTCATGAAGAAGGTCCTCGAGTGGTGCGAGCACCACCGCAAAGACCCCCCCGCGTCCCAGGATGACGACTCCGACTCGCGTAAGAAGTCCACGGATATCGACGAGTGGGACCAGAAGTTCATGCAGGTGGATCAAGAGATGCTCTTCGAGATCATCCTTGTACGTCTCCCCTCTCTCCCGCTTCTCTAAGCAGCACACTAACAACTTCGCAGGCCGCCAACTACCTCGACATCAAGGCCCTCCTCGACGTCGGCTGCAAGACGGTCGCCAACATGATCAAGGGCAAGTCCCCCGATGAGATCCGCAAGACGTTCAACATCCAGAACGATTTCACGCCGGAGGAGGAGGACCAGATTCGCCGCGAGAACGAGTGGGCCGAGGACCGCTAAGCGCTGGCGCCACCCACCGTCTCTTTCGCCCCCCCGCACCAAAGGTAAGACGCACTGCACGCAGCGGTTTTCTTTCTTTTCATGACGAAGGAAATGGGTCTCATAGCCGGTGTTCGGAGTTAATCGCTTTGGTCTGCCCATTCTTCCTGGCTGTAACACATGTATCATGGCATGCAGTGTCGCGCACAGGCTCGGTCTATTGGTGGCCGATGCCTTTCGATGATGGGGTGGATATTATCGGTATTGGGTAACCGGTAACCGAAACTTTCAAAATCGGCACTCCTTTGATGTGACTAACTTTGGTCCTCATCGCGGTACAAAATGATTTTCTGCTGCCTAGCTGCTTAATGCTTCCGTCACGAGCACGTCTTGGGTTTGGCATCACCACAAACTCTCGTCAAGCACTTCGAGCAGGATAAATTCGAAGGTAAGATTGTAATGCTAGTTTCAGTTTTCGCAGAGCGGAGAGTAGAAAGACTTGCTGTTGAAGATACAATGACGCTATACTTTTCACCACATGCCACCAACGCCCGCACCTCTCCACACACGAAGAGAGAATGCATGCATGCACATTTAATCCACCTACGTACTCGCCAGCCGATTCCTTACAACGTACCGTCTACCACCCCCTCTTAGCCAACCTCTCGCTCTCCGCCATACTCCCCGTATTGATCCCCACCATGGCCTCCCCCAGATCCATACTAACCTCCATCAACACCTTGGGATCCTTATAATGCGTAACGGCCTGCACAATCGCCTTGGCCCTCTTCGCCGCATCCCCGCTCTTAAAAATGCCACTCCCCACAAACACCCCATCGCACCCCAACTGCATCATCAGTGCGGCATCGGCGGGCGTCGCGACACCGCCCGCCGCGAAATTCACCACGGGGAGCCTCCCCAGCTTCGCCGTCTCCTTGAGCAGCGCGTAGTCGACGCCGAGGTCCTTGGCATACGTGTAGAGCTCTGCGTCGGACATTGTTGTTGCGCGCGCGATCTCGGCGTTTACCGTGCGCATGTGGCGCACGGCTTCGACGACGTCGCCGGTGCCGGCTTCGCCTTTTGTGCGGATCATGGCCGCGCCTTCGCTGATGCGGCGGAGGGCTTCGCCCAGGTTGCGGCAGCCGCAGACGAAGGGGATGCGGAAGGGGTGTTTGGAGACGTGGTGGGTTGCGTCGGCGGGGGTCAGGACTTCGGATTCATCGATGTAGTCTACACCTAGGGCTTCGAGGATCTGTGGAGGTGAGCGGCCGTTAGTATTGCCTTCTGCATTCGGTGGATTGAGTCGAGGGAGCGTGGGCGAAATCCGCTGGGGATCGGGGGGGGGGGGGGGGGGGGGGGGGGGGGGGGGGGGGGGGAGAATGTACCTGACACTCCACGAAATGTCCAATCCGCGCCTTGGCCATGACGGGAATCGTCACCGTGTCCATAATCTCCTTGATCATCTTGGGGTCGCTCATGCGCGCTACGCCGCCTTGGGCACGTATGTCGGCGGGGACGCGCTCGAGCGCCATGACGGCGGACGCGCCAGCTTCTTCTGCTATGCGGGCCTGGCATGTGTATCAGCCCATGTCTTCTCAAGGTATTTGTAGCTATGGTGGAGGACGGGAGGGAATGGAAGGCCAAGGAGAGGGAGAGGGAGAGGCACGTACCTGCTCAGCGTTGACAACGTCCATTATGACGCCGCCCTTGAGCATGCGAGCGAGCCCGGCCTTGACGGCGAAGTTCGTCTCGCCGTCTTGCGCATTGTGGCCGTTTGTGGTGGGGAGTTCTGTCGCCATTGCTGTATCCTTCAATTGCTCTGCGTCTCTTTCTCAAATCTTCAACTATGTGGTGGGGAACAAAGAAGTAGTAGCTGTTAATGCGGAGAAAGTGATTATGTACTAGAATTGAAAGAAGTGAGTCAAGTCATGAAAAAACAAGGTAAGCAACCCACGCGCCCTACGACCAAGCCGCAGAGAAAAAAGTGCGCGAGTGGTGACATGCATGTTTCCTGTCCGGCGTCGGTCGGAGGGGCGAGACCGCGGGTCAAGAAGTGACTGGCTCGGACCACCCCACCTTCCCCATAGGTTTCCGTGGATATCCACTCGCCATTGGACCTCCGACTCCGACGAATATTACATTAGACGAGCTACACGCCCACTGCATGTACTTCGTACAGCGGCTAGAGGGATGGCTCCGACATGCTTTTAAGACGCCTGTCTCTTTGTCAAGCACTATATTGTATCTCTACACATTGTAGTAGAAGATACTAGCCTATGTGATGCCGAGACGTAATGCACTATTATCGCGAGCAAAAAAAAAAACTAGCAAAGTTGGGCCTGATGTACAGGGTATCATGTTATAGTATATACTACGCGTGAATCGGAAGACTTGGAAACGCCGAGCTCCATGCTGACATCCATGCCGTGTATGCCAATCCATGTGCCAATGCCTACAGAAAGCGACCGAGATGCAGCGCGACGCACGAGTGGACCTTCCTCATTCGATCAATATGGCGCCGTCTCCCGCTTCAGCCACGCGGTTGTGAGAGGGTCGTTCTGGAAGAAATTGCTCGTCTTGTTCCACACCTCCTGGTGGTACTCGTTGATGAAGTTCTTCTCGTCGTCCGTCAGCAGGCTCATGTCCACGAGCTTTCTGCAGTGCGGGGTCAAGGTGACCCGCTCAAAGCCTAGATAGGGCTTGTCGCCAAACTTGTGCTTCGTCTCCACCTCCTTCACCATGATCATGTTCTCGATGCGGATCCCGAACTTGCCGTCTTCGTAGTAGCCTGGCTCGTCTGAAACTACGTTCCCGACCGAGAGCGAGACTTCGGAGTATTGTACGCGCGTGCCGATACCGATCGGGCCTTCATGCACGTTGAGGAAGGAGCCGACGCCGTGGCCGGTGCCGTGTCGGTAGTCGAGGCCTTCCGCCCAAAGAAATTGTCGTGCGACGGCGTCCAGAGCGAAACCAGTTGTCCCCTTAGGAAACCTTACGCGTTCAAGGGCGATATTGCCCTTTAGAACCAAAGTGTATGCCGTCTTCTCCATCTCAGTCGGCTCACCAAAGTGCATGGTCCGCGTGGTGTCTGTTGTGCCGTCCTGGTACTGGCCGCCAGAGTCGCACAGATAGATGGCCTTTGGGTCGATGGCAGAGCATGCACCCTTCTCCGGTTTATAATGGATTATTGCAGCGTTGGCACCCGTAGACGATATCGTGTCGAACGACAGACCCCTGAACAAGTCCTTCTTCGCTCGGATCGACTCAAGCTTGTCGGCACCGTCGACCTCGTCGAGCTTCGCTCCCTTGTTGATGAGCTGGTCCTCCAACCAAGCAAAGTACTCCGATAGCGCCGCACCGTCGCGAATGTGGCACTGTCGCATACCCTCGAGCTCGACCTCATTCTTGATCGCCTTCACGTCGCCCACGGGACTTCGGACCTCGTCAACGCGCTCCTCGCCGCCGAGCGCCTTGTTCAGAGCCCAGGAAGCCCTCGTGGACGTCAAGAATTTCTTTTTCTCCGTAGTCTCGGTGGTGGCCTGGAATGTTTCGTTGCTGAGTGCGGCTACATCGTCGAAGATGGCATCGTACGGCTTCAGCGTTATCTTGTCGCCGAGATGATCCTTGACTTCCTGAGACAGCTTACTATCGTCGACGTAGAGTATAGCCGTGGTGGGGGTGACGACGGCGTACGAGAAGAAGACGGGGTTGTAGGGGATGCTGTTATGGATTAGCCAGGGCGAAGTACGCTCGGGAAAGATAGACGCACTCGCTGCCACGGAGATTGTACAGCCATGCAATCTCATCCAGCATCGACACGATGAACCCTAGGGCCTTCTTCTTCTCGAGCTCCTTCCGCAGTTCCTCGATCTTATCCGTGAAGCTCTTGCCGGCATACTCCAGCGGCTGTACCTGCACCTTCTCGCTCGGGCGTGCCGGCCTGCTCTTGCCCCACACCGCGTCGATCAGGTTCTCGTCCACGGCCTTGTACTCGCCGCCCTTCTTCTTGATCTTATCGGCAAGCTTCCGCGCATCCGCTGCCGTCACTACGCTTGGGTCAACGCCCACGACCTTGCCCCCGGCGACCTGGTCGGCCGTCCATTCTTGTATTGTGGGGACATCCTGGAGCCCCTGCTTGAGCAGCTGCCAATTGCTGTCAAGCTGCTGCTCTGCTTGGTTGAAGTACCGCCCGTCGGTCGAGAGCGCTGCCTTCTCGTGCGTGATGACGGCGTAGCCCGCCGAGCCCGTAAAGCCGCTTATAAATGCTGGTGTGTCTCAGTGGGTGCGTGGGGGATGGAGAGCGAATATCTGACCTCGACGGGCATCACAGGGGGCAATGTATTCGCTCTGATGGCTGTCTTCCGAGGGCACCACTGCTCATCCTTAGTCACACGCCCAATGCCGATGGAGGGTGGATTGCGTTACTGTAGACGTCTATCTGGCGCTCCTGCATGAGCTTGCGGAGCTCGGCGAGCCGCTCCGTGGTGTTGACTTTCTCCATGTCGATTGCGCGGCGTAGGGGCGAGGCGTGAAAAGCTCTGGGGGAGAGGGGGGAGATCCGGGCAGCTACATGGGCTGCAGGCGTCGCGTGGGAGCGCAGGAGCAGGCGAGGGAGGAGCATCAGCGGGACGGTCACAGTCGGTACAGCAAGCTCGTTGCATGCCGGTAGGACCTGCCCCGCGACGACCTGCAGCTGCCGCCGCCACTCAGCACGCTTTCGGCGGGTCCCGCGCTAACGACGACGAAGGAACAGCCTCGCCAAGCAAACTCACAACACCCATCATGCGGCAGCACTGGATCCTACCAGCACAGCCATCACCCCAAGGCCAGATTGCGAGTTGTGTGACTATGCAGCTGTGCCCTTACAGACTGTTTCGACCCTTCCCGGCGCCTCCTGACAGGTAGAAGCAGCCTGCCCCAGGACCCGCCACACTAAATCAGGCAATCATTTGAAGCCTACCTATATCATCCTCCTCTGCTAACAGACAGCTTGCAAGCTTGCTGTGCCAGGCTAATCACCATAGCGACTGTGTCGGGAGCGGCTACGTCTGTGTTGAGTAGGTTGCGTGCGTTTGTTTCCGTCTTATCATCCAGCCTTCTGATGCAGGCGCCCATGCACTCTTCATCTTCACCCGTCATTTTCAAATACGTTGTCCCTTTCACTGCAAGCGAGCTGACCAAAAGGCTGGTTATCTCGGGAGTGTCTCACTCACCCACAAACCTTTTGCTACGCGCACTGCACCGCGTCCACTCCCGCACGAGAACCTCAGCTGACGATTTCTTCCAGGACTTGGGCTGCCGTATCAAGAACAGTACGAGCAATCCGGCATGGAGGCCCCTCAAGCCCTACCAGCTCAGGGCCTTCCGCTCAATTTCGAGGAGATTGAAAATCTCGTCAAGACGCTCTATGAACCGGGCCATGGGAAGAAGATTTCCGAGACAGAAGCCACCCTACGCATGCTGCAGCGCTCCCCGCAAGGCTGGGAGATTGGCGACGCCCTGCTCAACAGCACCGATGAGAATGTCCGCTTCTTTGGGGCGCTCACTCTCACGGTCAAGGTCAACGCGGATTCGTGAGTCTGACCACGGCTTGCCCTTGTTCAGATGCTGATAGCTCATCTAGTGCCAGTCTGAGTGAGCAAGATTCAGAGCAGCTCCTCGCCAAGTTAATTGTAGGGCAATTTCGCCTCCTCTTACACTTTCCGCTAACAATCAACAGCAACACCTCGTTGGTCGCCCGGCTTCCTCTGTAGCCACGCGAAAGCTGTGTTCGACGCTCGCTCAGTATTTCACGAAACCTATTTCACACTGGATCCAGTGCATCCGCAGTCTCGCGATCTCATTCGGCTTACAACAGCCTGTGCTAGACAATGCGCTCGAAAGCCACCCGTCAACCCTAGATATTGTACCACAACTTTCGGATGAGCGTTTGCTTGTTCTACTGGAGTTTGCAATGAACCTGGCTGACGAGACGAAGAAGTTGTCGAATGATCCCAAGTGAGCAGATATACAGGATCCCACTTGAGCATTCTCGCTAATGTGTGCTAGCCGAACTCCCCACGAGCGTATGGTTGCAAATGTAGAGAGCATTGAGATTCTGCTTCAGGTTACATTCGGGCGAGGTATCAAGTATCTCTCTACCCCGCCAAATGACCCCAACCACGAACAAGCTACCGGACTAGGAGAGAAGCTTTGCGTGGCGTCTCTCAAATGCTATCTCGTATGTTTCCTTCTCAACCACAAGAAGCAAAACCTAATGGAGATAGGGCTGGATATTCTACGCACAAGCAGATTTTAAGAATGTGCCCGACAAGCTGCGGCATCTGCGCTCTGTGACCGAGCTTGCCTTTTCGTGCCTCGAGTACCACGTAGACGATGCGATGGAGTTTGTAGCCGATGTTCTTGAGAACTACCCAAAGTTCTTCGAAGAGAAACACCTGCTCGTGTTGTGGTCTGCGATCATCAGCGAATGGGGCCAAGAGATTCTTGTCAATTGCGACGCGGAGACCGTCTCGCTGGCGAGGATCATCGTAGCGTACGGTCAAGAGCTGGTGGAGACGAAGAAACTCTATCAGGAACCAGACAATCCTCATCATCAGCAAGTTATCTGTAAGTGAAAGCCTGAATGCTTCAGCACCGTTACAGTTGGTTGACAAACCACAGCTTACTTGCACCAACTCCTCCAGTATCCAGAACCCGTTGGCGCGGAAGACGAAGTCGCCCTTGTCGTTCTCGACTTTTGGAGTAATTACGTCTCCACTGTCGCAGAAGAGTCGTTCCTCTATCTGGAAGGAGAAAAGCCAGCTTGGATGGATCCTGCGGTTTCCAATGTCATTCTAGTGGTTACTGAGCTTCTGGAGAAGATCGTTTACCCTCCAGCTGAAATCACAAAGACGTGGGGTCCCGAATCAAAGAAAACTTTCAAGGTCTTCCGAATGGACGTTCGCGATATCACCATGGAGGCTTTCGAGGTACTCCGCGACACCTTGACCCAACAATTCGTCAACTTTGCGGGACACGCCCTCAAAATGAGCCAGTGGCTGAGATTAGAAGCAGGACTCTTCTGCTTGATCTCGATAGCCGACGGTCTCACCAACGTCGACGAGATGCTTGACGATCTTTTCAACTCAAGCGTCGAGCAACCGCTCTTCGCTACCCTAACCGAAAATACAGCCATACCTGGACTGACCAGAAAGACCGCTGTCGACCTGGTGGCAGCCCTCAACCATTTCTTCCTTCGCAACCCGCATTACCTGCCGCAGGTTCTGCCTTTTCTACTCAGCGCACTCCGGGCACCAAACTTGGCACATGGAGCCGCAAAGTCATTTGCCTCTCTTTGCTCCGAATGCAGGAAGTCGTTAACCTCGGAACTCAACTCGTTCTTTCAGATGTACGAGCTATTTCTCACATACCCAACGGCTGACGAGTATACGAAGAGCAGGGTCTTGGAAGGCATCGCAGCGATTGTTCAAGCGGAAGACTCGGATGAAAAGAAGCTGGCGGGTGTGCAACACATTTTCAAATATGTCACAACTGACGCCGAGCAAGCCATCTACTTCGCAGGGGATGGAAGAGATCCGGAGAAGGGACAGGCGCTTGCGATATCAACCCTAAAATGCCTGGCATGCATTGCACGAGCACTGCAGGCCTCGGACGAAGATGTTGTCGATCTCGAGCTCACAGAGAACGAATCAGCGTTCTGGAGCCAAGGCGCCGGAAAAGCAATCCAAGAGCAGATCATTAACTTCATTGGCTACCTCACACAGGTCTTTCCAGGCAATGACGAGATAGTCGAATCATCATGCAACATCTTTCGCTCGGGTTTCAAAGAGATGGGCCCCGGACCTTTTGTCTTACCACCACCCCAAGCAGTAGACTACATCACGCGGACCAACATCCACACGCCGAGGCTGACGTACGTATTGGAGACCGCATGCTGCTGGGTTTCCTCGCACAAGAAGCATCGTGAGTACGAGACGCAAGCGCAGCGCCTTCTTCACTACGACCTCAGCATCATGCAAGCCCTTCAGCATCCGCGCAATGACCCGGAAGTGTCTGTAGGCTGCATCGAGCTCATCCAGAGTTTTGTCAAACAGAACGCCTCTATTCTAAAGATCGAGCATCCGGCTATCCTCAAAGGCACTTTTGACTTCTCTGTTGAATGCATCCAGTCGCCAGAGGTACTTCCCAAGCGCGCATCGGCCTCGCTCTGGAAGGATATCTTCGAGAAGACAGCGGCCACGGGCAGTCTAGACCAAGCTACGTGTCAGGACATTGTGGATCACTTCGGTCAGGCTGTCACGTTTGCGCTGATGGCGAACGTGTGTGGCCAAGTCGATCAGACGAGCCTGGAGCACATCCTTGCACCCTTGAGAAAGCTGATCCAGTCCAACCGCAATGCGCGGACGTACATTACAACGGCAGTGACGGAGCAGCCACTTATCCAACGGGTTCAAGCTGATCCGGCGACGCCACAGATGGTGCAGAAGGTCATCGAGAGTATGATGAGGTATGGTTACTGAGTTCGAGGCTATATACACGTGCTGACCCATATACAGGAATGCGAAGAACTCGAATGCTTTCAAAGAGTCTGTCAAGAGCTTTTATCAGAGCTGCAAGCAATTACAGATGCAATTCGCTCCGGAGGTGATGCATCATGCGCATCGCTTCAACTACTAGTCGACCCGGCACCACTCGCCCGTCCCTGCAGTCGAAGGACTTAGAATTCGGCGAAAGCAGCTAACGCAAACGTCGCACCGAATGACAGCTTGAATGCTACGTTGTCCTGGATCAAGGACCGCACATTCGTCGATTTGAAGCGTCGTTGGAGGTATGCGTACGGGATGATCTGGATTCCTCGCGATTCCATGAACTGATGCTTGTCAGCTTCTCTTCTCTGTTTCCACCTTATTCCAAAACTCCTTCTCTTCCAAGCACAATTAGGGTAGAAACATAGAAAAGGGCACGCTTCACGACCCGACAGGTATCCCCCATGCATGTATAGAATACAACGACGATTATGACCAAGACGTGTTCACGTACCTGTATGCATACTATTCCCAAACCTATCAGAATAGCCAGAGGCTTGCTAAAGACACTGACACCCAGACCAGCCAACACACCCAGGATGCTTCCCATGCTGATTTGACGAACCGCGCGTGGGTTCACCGCTCCCGATTGCTTGATCACGGGTGTTTGCGCTTCGGTGCTGTAGCGGTTGGTCAAGTCTGAGGTGATTTTTGTGAGTGGATCTGGGCCGTCGCAGAGGATTGGGCGTCGATATGCTTGGACCAGCAGTGGTGTGGACAGTATGAGGGGGGTGGAGAGCATCAGGCCGCGGCGGAGTCCGGGGAGGAGGAAGGCCATTGTGGTGAGACAGGGATGGGGCTGGTACGGAAGTGGGTAATGCTGTGTGGTAGATGGTTGAGTCTTGAGGCTAGCTGTTTTGTTCCGGGTGGCGGTCGTTTGGAGGAGGAATGCTGTCAACTCGTATTCTAGCTGCGGGTGTGTTCTTTCGACCGCAGCAGCAGCTCCGATTCCTTTTTGCGAGATTCCGGTACAATTTGGGAATAATGGCCCTGCTTCTGCACACGCAAGAGAAGAAATTCGTTTTTTCAATGGCGCACGGAACGTGAGAAAGCACTGTCAGACGGCGGATGCGAGTGCAGTGAGGTTCACTGTGCTGATGTCATTGGCTGACACTAGCGTAAAACTAAGCCGTTTATGTACTAGTGCTTGGACCCTGTTTGTCTGGTATGGGAACGTTCGCTAATTACCACGTTTCGCGACTTCGTGTCAGGTTTCATATCGAACTCTCCGCCTCCACGACAAATGGCATAGCGCATGCCTGTCCTACTAATAAACTAATAGGCAATCAATCGCTCTTGGACGCGTCGGTGCACCACAATTGCCTGCACAATGGCGCCCAGAACCCTCCTTCTCACGCTCGCGAACCTCCTCCTACCTGTCGCGATTTTGGTCTTCGCGACGGGGTTCTTCCCGTACAAGCCTTTTATGCCGGGGCTGGCTGAATATGAGGAACTGGGCTGGGAGGACCGTATGGGCTGGGAGAAAGGGAGTGGAAAAGAGAGCTTGCCAGAGGCACCGTTTGAGCGGTTGGTCTTTATGGTCGTGGACGCGTTGAGAAGTGATTTTGTGTATGGGGAGGGGAGTGGGATGGCGTTTGTGCAAAGGTGAGTATTCTCGACTTCGCTGGGATGGAGCGTTAAGGAGGGAACTGAGACGAGATGCTAACAATCCTGCCAGTCTGATTCGAGACGGCACCGCCCTCCCTTTCACAGCGCACGCAACCTCCCCCACAATCACAATGCCCCGCGTCAAAGCCATGACCACCGGCTCCATCCCCTCCTTCCTCGACGTCATCCTCAACTTCGCCGAATCAGACACTACATCTACACTCGCGACCCAAGACACATGGCTCGCGCAAATAAAAGCGAAAGAGGGCGGCAAGCTGGTCATGTACGGCGATGACACGTGGTTGAAGCTGTTTCCGGATTTTTTCGTGCGCGCGGATGGGACGAGTAGCTTCTTTGTCTCGGTTAGTAGCTACCACGGTCCCACAGTTGCTGTAGATAGAGGAATGAGAATTGTGTTGATGTTTGAGTGCAGGATTTCACCGAGGTGGATCATAATGTGACGAGGCATGTTCCGAGGGAGTTGGGGGAGAAGGATTGGAATGCGATGGTCTTGCATTATTTGGGGTTGGATCATATTGGGCATAAGGCTGGTCCTAAGAGGTTGTTGCTAGATGCCGTAATCATTGTGTAAGTGGGAGTGCTAATTTTGAACAGCCCCAATATGGTTCCTAAGCAGAAGGAGATGGACGAGATTGTTCGCCAGATCTATACGGCCATCGAATCGCAGGACCACCTTGCGAACACGCTCTTCGTTCTCTGTGGCGATCACGGAATGAACGAAGGCGGAAACCATGGCGGATCGGCGCCCGGAGAGACGTCTCCCGCGCTCGTCTTCATGTCGCCGAAGCTAAAGAAAGTCACTCAATTCACAGATCGCACAAGCCCGATCAAGCCCGGTGGAGGTGAGTTCGAATATTATAGGATGGTTGAGCAGAGTGATATCGCACCTACGCTTGCGGGGTTGCTCGGGTTCCCGGTGCCGCGAAACAATTTGGGCGTCTTCATCGAGGAGATGCTCGGGTTTTGGGACGATGGTGAGTCATCCGTTCCTATTCAGACGGAATGGATGGCTGATGGTTATAGGGCGCGATCGAATCCAGTTGCTGCTGCGCAATGCGAGGCAGATGAAGAGGATAGTCGATGCGACATATCCGAGTCTCAACTTTGATGACGGGGTCAAAGACATTGAAAAAGAGTGCTCTTCACCAAAGGTGGGTGTCATTGTCAGCAAAGGCATTTGGAGGTGTGAACTGACGAATTACAGTCCGATGGTCAGATGCTGGTATGCAAATGGCAAGACGTTGTGCAGATTATGTCCACCATCGCTACAATCCATCCGAAATTAAGAATCGATCGTCTCTACTGGGTAAGAATGACCACAAGCTTTGGCCCAACCTTAGATTGACCCCCTTCGCAGTTCCTACGAGCCGCGCAAGAAACTATGTCAAGCACAGCATCCAACTACGATGTTCCCCGCCTCATTCTCGGCACTTCTCTCGCCCTCCTTTCCGCCGTCCTCACTTTCTTCACCCTACCCGCCTTCCGTCCGATCTCCCCACAGGGTATAGCTTACGCCCTTATTCTCATCCTCTACAGCATCCTCATGTTCGCTTCGTCTTACGTCGAAGAAGAACACAACTTTTGGTACTGGGCCACCTCGGCGTGGTTCTTCTACCTCTTCATCTCATCTTCGCGCAAGGAATGGTACCGCAAGTTCATCCTTCATCCCGCCATTATGCTCGGTATCCTCCACCGCGTAATCAGACGGTGGAACCAGACGGGCCAGAAATTCGCGGGTGCGGATGATATCGTGCACTCGCAGCTTTTCCATGGCTCGAATTCGATTGTTTTGTGGAGTCTAGTCGGCGCTACGTATCTCGATCTTACGGTTCGCCTCTCGAGACATGTTGCGCGCTCGATTGCTACTTTCGAGGGACATAGTGGGGTCAGCTTTACGGAGGAGTCGGATGCTAATCGGGTTATGGGTATGGCTGCTGTGTTGCCGCTTGGCGCGACAGCGTTCGTGTTCAAACTTGCGTTTACGGCTAAAGATGCGCCCGAGTTGACGAGAGGGATTAGTGTGGGGTTGATCCAATGGGTGGAGGGACTGAGTCTTGTGGGTATCGCGAGGATGGTATTTGGAGGGTTACTCCTGAGCGCGTTTTGGATCGGAGTGGCAGAGTGGAAAAGGACCAAAGGAAAAAAGGGCGAGAGTAATGGCGGTAAGGCTCCCCCCAACCCCGCCACCGGACAATTAACCAACTTTACTAGATTTCGCAGTCACACTCTTCGACCTCACATCCCTCTTCCTCATCACGCAAACGCGCGCCCAAAACATCCCCCTCTTCCTCCTCTTCCGCCTCCAATTCTTCTTCCTGTGTAAGTTCCCTCTCCCATCCTTCCACTCACCCTAGTGCTAATACTAATGCGTGACCAGCACTTCTACACCTTCCCCCAACATCCATAACCACAACAACCCTCCTCCTCTCCCAAACCGCCTTCTTCGCCCTCGGCAACAGCAACGCCATCTCAAGCATCGACCTCTCAAACTCCTACAACGGCATATCCTCCTACAACGTCCTCGCCGTCGGCCTCCTCGTCTTCCTATCCAACTGGGCGGGGCCCATCTACTTCTCGCTGGCGGGCGTCCTACTGCTCGGCGCGCACGGCCAATCCCGTCGCAATATCGCGCTAGACGAAGTGGATAGTAGGGACTGGGTGCAGAAGGAGCGCGAACATTTGGAGCAGTTGGCGATGAGGGAGGATGAGGGGAGGGTGAGGAGGGTGGAGGGGGATGTTTGGAGGGCGCATGTGGTGCTGTTGACGCTTTGGACAGCGGTGGGGTTGGGCAGTGTCATGGCGGCTTGTACGGTGCTGAGGAGTCATCTTTTTGTTTGGAGTGTTTTTAGTCCGAAGTTTCTTTTTGCGGGGGCTTGGGGGGTGCTTTGGTATTTTGGCGGGGTGGTCGGGGGTGGGGGGTTGCTTTGGGGAGTGGGGAGGTGGTAGGGTGGCGGGTAAGAGGATGGGGGAGGATGACAGGGAAAGGAGGGGAGAACGTGTGTACTTGTATGTCTTTGGTGGGTACCGTGAACATATGTATTGGAGTAGTGTGCATATGCGTCAAAATCTCGCTTGGCAGCTCAACCCCATATTTTGATTCTCACCAAATACCCCTGTCTCGGCTACCATCCCAACTACGATAAAAAGGAGTGTTGTATATATGTATTCACATAGACCTACTATTCACTTTTAGAAGTCTTTCATTCAACCAAAAGAGATTAACGGGAATTCATGTACATCTCCCTCTGATGCATGCCTCGCATGTCTCTGAAGTGATTAGATCACACCATTGTTCGTAGGGCCAATTCAATGCGAGTAACTCATCTCGCCTTGCAGGAGGTTTTACCTGTTAGGTTGCTGTAAGACTTGTCGGGTCTTTTCTTCCAAGGTTTGTCGCTGGACGGCGACTGCGTCGACTGCTGCCTTGAGCAGGAGAGAGAGAGAGTGAGTGAGTGAGTAGCTGGAAATAATGAGGTAACAGAACAGGTGGCGAGATGCTTCTTCGACGTAAAAGAGGCGCTTCTCGCAAATGGGTGGTGGGGAGTTTGTTGGACTCGATAGGGCGTGCGGGTTGGTGGGGTGGTGAATGGGCGCGAGGTGGAGGTTGCGATGGCGAGCTTGGGGTGGGGCGTAGGTAAGTCAATGGTCTTGTGAGGAAGGGTCTTGATCGATGTGGTAGCGGTCGGTGCGGTGATTTGGCGGGGTAGGTGTTGACGGAGCGTAGGTAGGTCAGTGTGTTCGGACGTGGAGGTGGCGCAGTTTACGCTAGCCCACCGGTTCTCCGATTTCCGAATGCCCCGACTTTTCTTACGCACCTTGGACATGTAGATGTATCGTGCACTTATTTAAGGTATATTTTGCAAAGAGTAAAGAATACAACAGACAGTCTCCTATCTAGCTACCGGTCCCACAAGGATGGATAGTAGATGAGACTGGTTTTGTGGTGTATTTGTACAATAAAGCCAGGATGAAAGAGTGGGTCAGGCTAAGCTGAGGATGCAAACCAAAGCAGTCGCCAGAAAAAAGATTGATGTGGACCTGCTGTCCAATGTACAGTTTCAAAAGAGAAAAACCACGGAGTGTGTATGTACAAATCGCATGCCCGGGTGGAGGGCGGGACCTTGGAAGTAGCAGCCGCTACGAGGGGTAGAAGGTACTGGTCGGGCGGTACAGGTACCTGGAAATATCCAGTGCTTCTCCCACACCTGCGCGTGTGGCGACACTTCATAACGTCCGTCCCAATGCTAAAAAGCAACACTTTCCTTCACACTGCCCTGCCGGGTGTGAGGATACAACGCTGTATAGTCTGGTCCATATACCCCTGACCCCCAGTCCCACAGATTGGGATTTCCCATAACGTGAACAGGTATGGGCTTACTGACATGTCTCTCGACTGCAATCCGCGTTTCGAATGGATGTCCATTGGGTTGTCGGGTTTTTCCAAGTTGACCCGGGCGCAGGCAAGTTCCCTTTGCTCTTCTAGGTACATTATATCGTTCTCATTCAGTACGTGTACGGCGGCCTGGTAACAACCTTCGTGACGTCCCTCCCCGGTAGATGTCTAGGTTTGAGTATCATTTTACAGGGCCTGTTCTCGTCGATATCCTTGCAAACCACGATTAGCGGTAGGGGTTTCCATATCCCGGACTTCTCCTCCCAGTCTTTTCGTCACCCGCAGGTATAACAAGCTATTTACAATATGGACATTTTGCAACAGGGAGGTGACACATTCTTGCTGAGGGCTCGCGATGTCGATTTGAGGCGAAAGATAATTGCTAGAAAGGTTCGACCTCCGCTAAGAAGAGATTTGAATGCAGTTTTATCGGTCTTTTTGTATGGAAGTACCATACGGTCGTCTGGTCGAGTGTTGGGAGATCTGGGAAGTAAGAGGTCGAGTTGATGATCCGTGCTGTGTTGCTAGAGTAGATGATGAATTGCCAAAGAGTGTATCTGAATATCCGTCGAGGGTGCGGTGTTCCGAGAATGAGACCAAAGAATACGGTACAGAAGTGTGTAGTCAATGGTATCGAAGAGATCGTCGTGGTGAGGAAGCATATTGAGGTGTAGGGTTACGAATTTATACCTCGACTGTATGTGTCATTGAATGCTCGTACCATCGCTGTGCCGCCATTAAAACAGTTATAGAGTATGGCTTATCTATCGTTGAGTCGACGCTGGAAGAGAGTCATCGCAGTGGTGGGTCTTGCTGCCGTGTGATATACAAAGCTTCTACCACTTCAGTGCGGCCGCAAGGGTGTTTTTCGTAATCCTGAACCCCAAGTGTTGCAATAGGCAGGCTGCCAAAGCTTCGTTAGTTGCAAAAACTATCAGAGCTCGATCCGCGCTTTGCGGCAACGCTGTTGGGCCAACGTCATGTCTGTGCTATCAGCCGTAGCGATGAAACATGTGGGTGTCACTAAGGCACATACCCTCTTAACATGATGCGATTGCTATCAAGCTTACGCAGAAGCTGAAATATTCCATCAGTCACCACGTAAAGTCGCAATGCGGCACCTCCAAACAGTGCGAGGAAACTTTCTCTTCGTGTCCGCAAGCTTCCCCGAATCCGAAGTTAGTTCAGATGACGGCTTGAATCATGACGAGAATCCTCTGATAATGGCTTAAGAAAAGGCCAGGGTCGGTATGAGTGGACCTGAGAGCTCGGTAGCGGCGCACCACAGGGGAGATAGAGAAGAGCGGAGGCCCAGACCATGACGACGGAATGTTGGCGAAGCGTAGTCCAAGCGTTACCAATGCGCGCCGTTAGCACTTGAGCTCTCTACCATCGAACGCCTCAAAGTTGGTGCGCTTTTGCGATAAACTTCATCTTAATTTCTTATAATCTAGAAGACCCTAGGGAGTGGCACACCTTCAAAGTCGAGCACTTTCGGTTCGTCTTCATTCAAATAAGACGAACTTTTTCACATACACAACTTCTCCTTGGTGCTCCTTCATGCATCGTTGGCGACGCATTGGTCGCTGCTGCTCGGGCCTGCGGCAACATATTGTAAGCTCCCATGGAATTAGAATTTCTTCTTACTCCACACGCTTATCGTCCGCAGTAAGAGCGTGTTACATATCGTGATAGTGTGGCTCGCACCGCGATGACTCTGGGAAGCGCTTGACCCAGATGCCCAGAGTTGTCATGGTATGACGCATTAATGGACTCTTTGTGATGAGAGCGCCCAATGACGGGTATGGTTGGAATATAAATTCTCTATTTTCCACCGTTCTACCCTTTTCACATTGTCTTTGCTGTTATAGCTAATCATTCAATACTCAAGCTTATTCTTTCCATAGTGCTTTTCTTACTCATAGCGAGATTTCATGAGCAATTTTCCCTGCAGCGCCAGCGAACCGACATAGTACAGCTTGAGAGGGAGGAATCAGCCAACATAATTGTATCGCCAAAGGAAGAGACTGCACTCTATTATGCCACAACCAGAGAGTCTGTTCACGCACAGATTGGCGTGGCCGTAGGTTTGGTTATCTTGATTCGATAAATTCCTAAATTCATATTCAGGATAATGATCTGAAGTGGGAGTGCCGCCATGGCCTTGTCCAACCATGGGTAAAATACAACAAGGAGGTTCTTCTTTGTTCGGGAGAGACCCTATGCCATCGTGGAGGACAGATTGCAGAATGGGGTCTTATGATATTCGGGGTTTACAAGAGTACTGAACATTGGTACTGGGCCTGTTTTACCTGCGGGTAGGTCAACTCGCTATGCGATGGCTTCTGCCCAGGGTGCAGTTTAGAATACATGCTAGACAAAGGAGAAAGAAGTTTCGATTTCTGGATTTGCGTTACTTGCAGCCGCGCCAGAGCCAAAGACACCGAGGGGCCACCGCTTGTCTTCAACGAAGTATCACCTGAGGACAATCCGTGCAAGTATGGGTGTTAATTACGGCTTTCAGAGGTCGAGCATGTCTTCCAGCCTAAATGTGTGCGAGCCTTGCTGGTTCCAAGATTACTTAAGAAATTCCGGGGCTGGGAAGGGAATTACAGTTGGGTTTGCACAAAGCCCAAGTGCGCACTGCGGCTTCAGGAACCATCGCGCACCAAGTGCATTGAAAAAGAGCGTACTGGTAGGCGTTCTGTTTGGCAGCCTGTCCTACAGAGGATTCTGAATCAGAATTTCTCAAGCCGCTAATAACGAGAAT
Source organism: Lentithecium fluviatile CBS 122367 (assembly GCA_010405425.1). NCBI lineage: Eukaryota > Fungi > Ascomycota > Dothideomycetes > Pleosporales > Lentitheciaceae > Lentithecium > Lentithecium fluviatile. The sequence goes on along the minus strand of MU005607.1, from coordinate 194,180 downwards.
CTCTTCATACATTGATGAGACAAATATCCTCGAAGCGGATATATGGGCAGGAGCAGATAACCTTGATACATACGGTATTTATCAATGCTTGGACATTCTTTTATCTTGCTGTACTTTAGATATTAATTCTTGTCTAATTTTGGATATTCGTGATGGCTGGCAGATCAATTTTTTATTTTTTATTTTTTTTTGCAACGAATCATAGGACGTTCAATTTGTGCGAGATGACCAAGAACCAGGGTTCGAGTAAGTTCTAGCTGTTTTAATGGCATTGTTGAATGGTGAAGAGTGGATACTGCTAAAAAGAGGATGCAATATTCCTTTCTGATCAAAATTCTTGTCAACTTCCTCTTGTCCGGGCGCTGTCGCCAAGCGCGGGTTTACTTGATCGACCCGTAGAAATAGTGTTGGGGAAGTTTCAAGTTCGGAGATATACTTGTTTGAGGTTTAAATTGATTGGACACTGATTAGGCTGCAGTTTCCAGCTTGAACCTAATAGGCATTAGATGAAGCTGCAGAAAACCTAACAGCTTCGCAGCAACTCGTTGGAGATAATGAACTTTTGAACTGTGGTATTTGACTCTGGTAGTCAGCCAAAGTACTATACTGAGGTCAAATAACTCACCGGATCGAGTAATTCACTCGCTCGGCCAACACGACCACGAAAACCTCCAGCCTTACGGGCATCGGAAAACCAACGCGTGACATGAAACAAGCCATCGAAGTAACTTACCTCAACGATCACGTTTCCCGTCTTCCTACCCTCAAGCCAAGGCCCCTCCCCGCCCCCGCTCGCGCCACCGAACAGGCGGCGTTGTGGAACCATGCATTCCACCCACCCCCTTCGCTTTGCATCGCACTTCGCGAACTCGTACCCTCATGGTAAGGCTGAACGCCGGATCGGGTTACCCTGAGTGAGCCCCGTTGCTGGAAGTAGATTGGTCGGAGGTACTCGGGGATGTCGTTTCCTAATCCGGTAACGCTGGGGCCGGGTTTGGGGTCGAGCGGAGCTAAGCGACGATCGCTCGAGGTATGCCGGCCCGAGGGGTCCCCGGGGCGAGCAGAGTCGTCGTTGTGAAGCTGGAGGTCGCGTGTTTGCTGTTTAGGAAGTGCAAGAGGACGGTGCGAGCTGGGAGGAGGAAATGGTGCTGTTGGGGGCACGGATGGCGTTCTGGGGTATGCGGCAGGCGTGCTGGGAAGTGCGCCATCTGCAGAATGCAGGGGTTTGCCAACTAAATCCGGAGTTTTATTTGATTATCTGGGATATTTTATTAACAGTGACTGAAAGTGGGATTAAAGTTGCACAGTGTTTCTGAAGTTACTGCATATATTGTGTCGCGATGCAAGCCTCGAGGAGGCATACTGAAGAACTCGTTTGTTGCAAATGACTTTTCGTAAGTAGAGAGGAGAGAACAGTGCCCCCACAAATCTCAACAAACACTCCTAGTGTGTGTGTGTGTTGATCTTTGGTCTAGCGCGACCGCGTATGCAGCATCCATCCTGAGAGGTACGCGAGGGGCGAAGTACCGCAAAGCCGGTAGAGGCTTTGGGGGCTAAATAAACCAAGAGTGGGAAACGCTTCGCATTTTCCTGCCTGATAATCGTATTGCCATAAATCAAACTCGGGTCCGTCTCTGTGATCAAAGGTGTAGTCGAAGCCCGAGAGTACCGCATTGGGCCATAACGTCGCACATGCATTGCTGCAAGATGCCCTCTTCAACATGACGCAAGACAAGAACAATAATCAAGTGCACATTATTAATTGCTGTTACTAGAAGCTGCCGGACAGAAAAGTCGTTCGTTGCCTAATTCTCCGAGTTTCGACGTTCAGAACTCGTCCATGACCTTCCCCAACGGGAGGAATTGAGCCATGGCCAACCTGCAGTACAACAACCAACTCCGGAATCCGGATGCCCATCCGCCCACCAATCCTGAATGCCCCTTTTGATAAGAACCATTACATACAAACATTCTCATCGACATTCCTCGGCCTTTTGGGCAATCCTTTTTCATCCCGCGTCACTGACAACCAAGCGTGAAGGTGGGGTGATGCATCGACTTCGCCACATTGCTCAAGCAGTGCAACTACACAGACTCATTGAGGCATAAGGAGGTTTCAAGCTGACCGGAAACAAATTCCTGTAATGAAAGAGAAAGTGCCTTTGCTTGAGTGCTCGCCCCGTCCTTTCCACTGCTACCAAAAGAAGGCACCAAATGAGACGCCATGAAAAGACTGAAAAGCATCATCACTGCATTCTATTAGTATTTTAGGTGTAGAAATTCGCTTTTGCAACTAATACTTACTACTTTTTGAGCAAACGTGGGGCGCTACTGAGGAGACTTATTCCTACCAGACCGGCCCCAATACAGAGCTGAACCGGGGTCGCTGTTATGGACAGGCCTGAATCGGCAAAGGCTCCGACGACGTTCATGTCTGATTGGCAGGAAGAATAGGAATATTTGGGGTGAAAATGAAGGTGCAAGTTACTGCAAAGAAACGAAATGATGAATTGCAAATGGAAGCTGATAAAGTCGGCGTAATGACTTTCGCAGAATGAAGCAATGCGCATAGTGCATGATATAATTAAATCTAGCACTGAGTGCTTCTTCGGGTCCGCATAGTTGGTCACTGACGACGGGCCAAATGCGGTAGATGCGAAAAAGGTCACTGCGGCTTGGCAGCTGTCCACGAAGCTTGAGACTGAAGTCAGTGATGCACCAGCTTGACATATCAGACCCATGTCGCGGTATCGACATCTGAAACGCGCTGCATCGTGCATCTGATGTCGTACTAGAGGCTTAGCAGAAGGCCTCCGTCCCGCTCTGCGGTAGCTGGTCGACATTGTGGCTGCACGGCCTCGCAGCAGCAGGTCCAGCAGCAGCCCAAACGGCTGTTTCAGAGGCCTACGGACTTCGGGGAGTATTGGCGCACGATCACGAGAAGGATCGTGAGCGATCGAGAAGCAAGGCCTGCGAGGCAGGTGCCCGGGTAGAATCCCGCGATTTTGACAAAAAGCTTAACCGTCTACCTTGTGTAGATCGGAGCTAGACGCGCGGGGGGGCCATCGTGCAGACGTCGCACCGCCGCTCCGGAAAAAGATGCGTGCCCGTTTTCCTGATGTGGACCGAATCAGCGTGCTGCGCCCAGATGCGCGGCCTGCTCCCTAGCGAGCCGGCGGCCGCGCCTGCTCCGTAGTACTCGCCAGCGCATCTGCAATCCCGGCACCAAACATCACAGGGCGCTGACGTGGGCCAACGCTGTCTCTTGACCCCTCGCGAAAAGCCCGTCGCCTGTGGCTTGAGGGCACGAGGATGGCTTTCGGTGCTACGACCATCAGTATCTAGCAGGCACGGCGTGGTCTTCAATGCGGTGCGACCCCTTCCACGTCTCCAGCTGCTGGCTGCGCTGCACACTCGCGCACGCCGCGATGAATGTATTGGATGCAGGTGCATGCGGGCGACGACGACGCCCTCACGCTTAGGGACGGTTTGCTTAGAGGCATGCATCCTAGCGCACGTCCTGTCGCATTGCCTCTTTCGTTATTTGCCTAACCTATCTTGAATTAAGCTCATGCTCACTAGGAATTTCGCCGACGCTCAAGCACTTCTGGGGATTCCTCTCGGGGACTTGGCCGGCCACAGACGGTGTCAGAGTCAGCCTCCCACCCAGCAGGCGCAGCGGAGCCTCTCCGTAGTTATACCGTCCTCACCTCACGCGTTTCATGTTTTCCATGATACAAATTCCCACTTTCGTTCAAGCTCGTCTCGTTTCTATTTCCGTTGGCGACCAGGGTCCTACTAGTCACTTTTCCCCACGTTCTCTGTGCACCTTACACCTCACTCGTGTAGACCACCGACCGGTAACCTCGCACGCCTCTACAAGTCCGATACTAGTATCGGACAAGACTTGACAGACCCTCGAGCATCGCATAAGAGTTTCCAGTGTCCGCATCAACTATCCATCACAACACACTCCGGACTCTACGGACTACAGTCACTACGGACAACACTGGGCACTCGACTCCGCTTCGCATCGCAACACATTCAGTCACTTCACAACAACACAGCAACAATGGACGCAGACAGGCGACTCGTCAAGGCCTTGGAGGCCGCCAACGATGCTCTTCAGCACCTTTCCATGTCACCGGACTTCGGATGCCTCGACTGCACACACATCGACCGCCTGCTCGCGAGGGTGGTAGACCTACCTACCGAAGGCAACCAGCGTAACAGCCGACGAAACCTCCTGGTGATTCGGCAATGGATGATCACGGAGGGACCGGGTGTCGTGCTTCTCGAGGTCCTGGGACAGCTGTACTGGCGGTTGGGCGAGCTCAACGCTAAGCAGTTCGAGAAGTTCAAGACTACGCTCCAGACCCAGCAGACATATCTTTCCCTTATCCAGGATACTGGGGCCGTTACGCTCGTGGTTCAGCGAATCCGACACATCCAACGGTCGAAGGCAGATGCCTGCCAGGACTTTCTCTGCGAGATTTCGGACCTCGCCGGCCTCAAGGGTTAGTCACTACTTTCTGTTAGCTTCGTGATCCTCTTACTGATTGGCCCAGTTGAGTCCCCCATGCTGGAGATGGATGCTCTGCGTGCCACGTCGAGCAGCCCGTTCACCCCTCCCACCTCTGTCCACTCTTTCGATAGCTCTTCTTCTCAGGAGTCGGGGTACAACAGCCTGATCAAATATGTGCCGGACACCAGCGCCTGGTGTGACATGGAGCAACTCTTGCTCGACTTCTACATCAACGGCCTCTGCCCTGGTCGCACAGCATCCACAACATCCAACACCTACCTCACCCTCCTCCAGACTGCACAGACATGCGAGAGCACGAGGTACGCTATCCTCAGCCTCAGCGCCTTCTACATCCGCGAGTACCTTCCCTCAGAGAGGGAGCGGTGGCACCAGGCTGAGCTCTACTACTCCTCGCAAGCACTGCAGGCGTTAGCTCAGCAGATCAGCACCGGAGACAACTACGAGGCTGCCCTTGCCACTGCCATGCTCTTGATGCACCACTCTGCCGTCGATGAGCCCAATGATGCAAGCCTCTGCTGGTCTTGCCACGCCAATATCTTCGAGATCGTCCCCACTGATCTCGTCAACCCGACTTCTGACCCCGCTACTTTCATGCGCACCCAGCTCGTCCTCGCACGAACTGCCCAGACATCTTTCGCTCTGCAAAACACCCAATTGACCTCGCTGGAAACCAAGAACTGGTACGAGGGCATGGCTCCTAGTGAGACCCAGAAGATCTGCGCGATTACTGGTATATCGCCGCAGCTCCTCTTCATAATTTCTTCCATCAACTCGCTGGCGATTGAGGATGGACCCAACAAGCTCATGTACGCTCAACTTCAGGAGCAGCAGCTTCAGAACCTGAGGCAGTGGTCGGCGGAGCTCCCGGGCGATGCTCAGGACGTTATGCTCGCTACCGCCGAGGCATTCCGCCTTGCTGCTCTCATCTACGTCCGATGCCGCCTCTATGGGTAAGTTATCTACAAACGCATTAGTTTCCATATTCTAACGTTCGACCAGCTTCACTCGCTTCAACCCTGCTGTCATGGAGCTCAACGATGCACTCACTGCTGTCCTCCTCTCCATCCCCGTCAAGGGCAACCTCTACACCGCCACCTACCCCGTCTGGCCTCTCTTCATCGCCGCGGTGACTGCCAACTCGGACAAGCGTGACCGCCTCTACCAGCGCGTCGTACCCATCCGGGAGGGCGACAAGAACACTCTTCCCGCTGTTCTCAAGCGCATCTCCGGTATGCGCATTTGGCTCCAAAACCAAGATGCAACTCAGCAGCGCCGCGACGGCTGGTGGGAGGACATGCTTCAGCCGAGCAATAGCACCACTGATGTTCCCTTCAACCGCCTTCTCTGCCTGGGCTAAGCGTCCTATATACATGCTCACATCAAGTCCGTCCGGCTGTGCACTCTCACTACGGACTTTGTCATCACTTGTGGAGGCCTTTCTTTTCTATCTGACGCCGGACTTCTCTGTTCGGTCCCATTCCTTCATGTGTTCTCTCTTCGCTTCTCTGTCTATATTTTCCCTCACACTTTTTCCTTGCTGTTATACCCATAGAGTCTACTTGCTTCTCAGTATTTGCATTGCGACACGGCATATAGGTTTGCATGGGCGCAACCAGGCGTTTTCTTGAGCATTTACTCGCGCTCCATTGCATCTGGGCGTTTTTCCAAAATTTGTTTTTCGGTCTAATAGAAGGACGTTCATACGGTTATTGGGTGTAGTGGGATAGACAGGAAACACGACTTTCCCTTCTTATCCCTGTAGATGGATGGCTTTACGCATAGTTTCAATTTGTATATATGACGCGATTCTTGTAAATATTTCATATACGGCAACGCACTCTTTACTACCATCACTGTTCGCATTCCACTCTTCGTCTTCATCTTCACACTTGTTTTGTTATGTTTTCGCGATCCTCGGACATTGGGGTCTTTAGCCAAAAGACAGCACGGGAAGGATGGGTTCCCATAATCTCCGGGCAGCGACCGGGAACGCCGAGCGCGAGTCGAGCGATTCTCGCCCCAGTTGTAGATGGACCTGAGTTTGGCTGGGGCGAAGAAGTCGTAACGTCAAACAGAGTTCCTACCGATAAGTCTTCAACCCACTGCAGAAGAATACGAGACGTTAAAAACAGCCCCGGACCAGAGTTTAGGCGATCAGAGTGGGCAGCGCAATAGCTTGGCACGTGCTTGATGAACTCCTGAACAATGCTGCGCTGCGCTGCGGAATGGCTTAGCAATTGCCGCCTTAGGCAATCATGATTATCGTACAGGTAGTATGACGCCTGAGATCAGTGATCAAGTTTCCGACATTCGGCACTCATTTACAGCGTCGAGCATACTTCGAAATTCGCGCCATGAATGAAGTCGGCATAAACCTAAGGATAAGAATATGCGACCCGCCGATCGCGAAACCGGGCGGCCGCCCCAACGTTGAGGATCTGAAGAACGAGAGTTGGTCGATCGCAGGTGGCGGTGAGCTTACCGATTCCCGCTGTTACACAAATATTCGTTCCCTCGTCTCCTTTTTCGGTCACACGAGACGAGAATACCTGAAGCCATCATGCCATGTCCATACCACCCCGTCGCACAAATTTTTTTGAGATGGCGCATCGCACAACATTCGATATCCAGCCCACGACGGCGATTCCCGAGCCGCTGAAACCTTCACCTGCATGTTCGTATACCCATCCGCTTTCCGCAGCATACCTTAGGTACATGTCTCGCCCGCCTCCTGAAGCGCTGCGATGATGCTCGCCCCGCCAACTTCAGGGACATCGCACGTCAACACAGGTCCTCCAGGTATCCTAAGAAAAGTACGAGGCCTCGTGAGCGGTGCTAATGTAGGTTCCCCGGTGCTGACGTTAGATCACGTGCTCGGATTGCTCCGTAGTGAAACGCATTTAGGTCGTGAGATCTGGTTTCGGGGTGATGACTGGTTGTCTGTGGAAAAAGGGAGGATTGGAAGAGAGCTGCGAGTGGTGCGGAGGTGTGGAAGCCGTTGATGATGACGGCGGTTTAATCGGTCTGTGGCGCAGCCGAGATTTGTGTGGGGATGGGCTTCGCAGCAATGCGAAGTTTACGATGGGCGAAGATGCTGAAGCTCTTGGGGTCGAAGCGGCGATCGAACGAAAGGTGTGAAGGATCGAAAGCCATAGAGAGTACTCAGAGTGTTGTTGAATCTTTTGCGCCATTATTCCTCCGCTCCGAAGGCCGGGCTATGGTCTAACCCTCGAGACAGGCCGCCGTATCGTAACCTTCGTTCCCACTACCACCTCATCGGGCTCCCATCATAGCGGTGTCCTAACCGCAGTATCCGGGACCCACAACCACCTCTTGACCCACCCAACCCACATCTGCACCGCTGTCCTCCGCCAGTCGCCCATCAGAAGCGCTCAAAACCTTCCTCGCGGCCAATTCAAGACCTCACTCATCATCATCATCATCATCTCGCTGCGCCCACGCTACCTCGTTTCACTTCACAAGTACTCCGCCACCAACCCCCGAGTCCCTAAGCACGTCATCTCCCGCCCTCAGACCTGCATGTACATATCCGAGGCACCGCGCGCGGGAGCGCGCTAAACGAACGCTAAACAAGCGCGCCTGCCGCGTGGGGCGAAATAAAATGAACACGTCAGAACCTTGGCCAAAAGGTTGTTATTTCGGGGATCGGGGTGAGGTTTTGGTGGCCCAAGTGCTGATGCTGAGGTTGGAGGAAGGGGCTGAGCAGTCACGGTGGTTTGCTGGGCCGGTGCTGGTGCTTTGTCAGATAGGATGGGCTAGGATGGTTTGGGTCAGGTGTCACGTGCGTAATTTTAATTTCCGAGGAATCAAGACGATGGATTCAGTGTAGAGGTTATGATGTCATTATTTCGGTGGGAGCGGGAATTTTGTGGATGCCAACGATGAGGATTTGGAATTGTGGATAAGAGTGTTCGCCACGACTTTTTTGCGAATCATGGCGTGGAAGTGCCCGTGAGAGAGTGGCCAAGCGATTTTTTTTTAAACTCACTGCGGAGTAGTTAATAAGTTCATATTTGCAATCCTTCTGTTAAAGGCGATATTAGCATTGTTCTAGAGTTCTTAACACTAGATAGAACTACTATAGTACGACAGTGCTTAAAGAATGGCCATGTTTAACTTTGCGAAAAGAATTTGTTGAAGTCTAAAACAAATTCAAAGCGGCTCCATCTTATATCATAATCGCGTGATGTCGTGGTGCGATAGCACGGGATTCCTGTGCTACGTAAGTAGTTGATGCCCGCTGGGTGGGTGTGTATATGCTGTATTATTGAATAGATTGCTGTTTTCTTTCGCGGCTTTTGCTGTCTCCGGTTGTTTTAATGCCAACAACGCTTTCGATAGTTAGTCGTACTGTCAGTTACTGTTACTGATAGTCGCATTTCTTGGCAGTCAGTCAGTAAGGAGGGTTCCCTCCGTAACTGACTGTCATATGAGGCCGTAGTTACTGCAGAAACTGGCCTATACTGCGTATTTATTGGTGTTTTCGTTAGGGCTGAAACCTGCTGAGGGTGCTAGTGCTGGATTATGGAAATTAGATGCCGGATTCGACAAAACTCTACAGTAAACGTACGTTTTGCCATCGAGGCCTTTCTTGACGTTCCAGAATCGTACACCTCGTCGCCCGATATCCGCGAGGGCTGGCCCCAGTACCTACGACCCAGCCACCCATTTTACGTCGTCTCGCCGAACCTCACCACGCCCTCCACGTCGTCGTCCATTGTATCGACGCCGTCCTCCGTGACTGAGACGGGCGCGTCGATATCAGGCGTAAGAGCGCGAGGGGATGGCGATACTGAGGATAGCTGCGACGGGAATGGGGTCGAGTTCCCAGTGGATTGGGCCAATATACACTACGGGGGCAAGCACCTCAGCGCCGCGAGGGTTGGGTATCGGGTAAAGAACCTGTCGCAGGTCTCAGGCAAGGGCAAGACCTCGAATATCTGGCGTTACGGCGCGAACCTGATCCATATCGACACTGTTAGCAAGCGCTTGAGTCTCTAGCTCTGCAAATCCTGCCATATGAAAGGTCTGACGGCCTGTAAAGCTGTCAATTCCACCGCGCATATCGCCACCCACCTTCAGAAGGAGCAGGGAGAGCCACATGCCCTGGCAGGAGGCCGCGTTGTTTAGGGCGTATATATACTCCAGGACGTCAGTTTCAACTCGGCCACCTCAGCTGAGGTGCGGAGCCTTATCTCCTGGAATCGACTTGCTCTGCTTAACGCTCTACCATTGTCAGTTTCTACCCTTTCTGAGTATATAGTACATGGTTTAAAAGCGCGCAAAGAGGAGATTTGATCTACACTAAATTTAGCTGTCAGCAGGGTGGCGTTGAGCGTCGACGTTTGGACTTCTCTAAACCATATGCTAAGCCCTTAGCGCGTCATCTGAAGTTGTCATTTTCATGTCAAACTGATAATAATTAGATGCCCACAACCCCCCTCAGGACCTACTTATTGGCTTCAAGAACTTTTTCGGAGACCATATGGGCGTCAATCAGGCCATTGCCATCCTCTCCATCATCAACGACTACGGTATCGCCTCCAGATTTCAGCTGTTTTGAGCTTAGAGATCGTCCTTGATTACTTGTCGATACCCGCCACTTCATGTGAGTGCGAGAGATACTTTAGTCATATCAACTGACAGAAACGCCCTTTGACCATCCATTGAGGCCTTGCAATTGCAGCGTAATTGGATCCAACGCAACGCTGTTGAGAGCGAGTTGAACCTCCTAACAGCTCACATCTCCGGACAAAAGCCATCAGGGGAAATTTTTGACGATTCAGGGGTTACTACTCCAGCTACTCCGGAAACTACACCCTTCAGTAACTACACCCTTGATAAGTAAGCCGTTACTGCTACCCTCAGTTACGGACCCCTCTTGGCACCCTTTCAGTCAGTCAGTAAGGGCGGGACCCCCAGTTACTGGCTACTTTTTGTACAATAGTTACTAGTAACTGACTGTCGAAAGCGATGAATGCTAACACCTCGTTCCCAATGCCTCGTGCCCACAGACAGTGTACTCGCTTGAAACAATGAACCAATATATTAGGCATCGAACACTTCAAAGGTCGCGGAACTTCACATACGCTGCTGCTCTTCAACTAAGAGAGCAATGCTCATGAAGGATTACCGAAAATAGTTTCAATATCGTATCCTGGGGCGACCATCATGGTGGCTCCAAGTCACACATGTGCAACGCAGTTCCTCTTAATCCGCACTCCCTTGACCCACTGACCAGTTATTCGATATTTTTGAGGTGACCAACGATAGCTCTGCAATGTGAGATGAAGACTACGAGGTGCAGTCGCCTTCCAAAGGAACATCGAACGCAACATTTGAAGGTCCCGATGCGTTCGATTGCATGCCACCGCAAACTCTCTCCTGCTCAATATTATTAGTTCAGAGATTTCATACTTGGATCTTCAGAAGACTACTACCTCCACGATATCAAGGCCACCGAGACTCTCCCAGAGTATAACTTAACCACTTACAAAGGTTCCTACGATACCCAAGATCCCCTCTCCAAAATACGAATAGCTTTCCTACTGTGCCTCGGGCAGCATATGGATACTCTGCCACAAATTTAGGCTCCTCCCGGTGCCTTGCACGCTGCCATGGGTCGAAGTCGCGTATCAGGTATGTTCTAAAATATTTTTTATCTGTGGGTTGCATTACTGAACTACAAGATTACACACTACTCAAGTTGCAAAGACACCTCGAGACACAAGCCTTAAGCCCTTAATATAGAAGCTCAAGAGCATCACTAAGACTTAATATAATTCGCAATCAATCGACATGTGCCGCAAAAATGTTGCGGGATGTAGGATATGCGGAAGACCGATCGAAATTAACGATAATACCCAGATTCTAAGGTGCAAGATGTCCCTCTTAGGTACGAAAAACAGGGAATGTTTTCCAAACTACACAACAAAAAGCAGAAAGGACAAGGACTACATTTGTGAATAGTACCGTCAAGAACAGCGCGGTCAGCAATACCATCGCAATCGGATGCCACAGAGTCAATCACTCCAAACGCCTTTGCAACCGCCTTCAATGGCGCTCGTCCATGAGCCACTAACGGCAGCCGTTGAGGTTTTGTCAATGGCACCCAGTCAACGCCACCCGATGGCTCCTGCTCTACCACTCCCGATTGCACTTTCTCAGACAGGCTCTACTGGATTCGGTCAAGGACGCTCGAAACGACCAGATGAAGGTCCTGGATCATCGACGCAGCTAACGGACGTTGAAAAAGAAGCAATCAGGAAAGCGAAGGAAGAGGTTTATGAATAAGCTCGGCTATATAGTTACCGAACACATGGGGTTTCCGAACACCGCGCCAAAACGCGACACCCACACAAAAGACGCCATATCTATTAACAACGC
>MU005607.1:129947-180782 GCA_010405425.1 Lentithecium fluviatile CBS 122367 | reverse complement strand
GCAGCCCGCTGGCTAGAATAAACGCCTGTATTAAAATCGCTGATAGCTCTTTGTATAGCTAGCTCACGTGTATCCATATTAAGAGGCGTTGTTGATAGATATGGCGTCTTTTGTGTGGGTGTCGCGTTTTGGCGCGGTGTTCGGAAACCCCATGTGTTCGGTAACTATATAGCCGAGCTTACGGGAAGAATTCTAGGCCAGAAGTACAAAACTTTGAGATCAGCAGTGCAACAAGAAGTTTGAGGACAAGGTTCGGAGATCACATCCGAGGCTACACGTACAATGGCCAGACGAGAAAAAGAGTACAATAAACACGGTGGGGAAACCCGGCGCAGCGCTGACGGCCCAAGCGACGCCAAAACTACAGATTAACACAACAGGAAAAGCATTAGCGAAGCAAACAACTCTTCTCCCACTAGCACCAGCGACAAGCACAAAAACTTTCTTTGATTCTGGCTCACCGCTGACATATGCACCAAGTTTCTCAGCGCCAGGATCAAGACAAATTGGAACAGTATTACCGTGCCGGCAGATGCCGCCCCAGTATTGGCCTCGAACGCAATGACGAAAGAAGCAGCAAGTGCAAGGGCGCAGGCAGCAGCTAAGAACAAGACGCAGGGGAAAGAAGACGCCAGGAAAGCACAGGAGGCAGCAGCAGCAGCAAAGAGGAAGGCACAAGAACAAGAAAGAGGCAAGAGAGCGAGTAAAAGGAAAGTTTCGACGAGCTCATCGGCATCTGCATCGGCGTTGCCTCCATCGATGAGCAGGCAGACTACCGGCTATTTGTCAGTATCAGGAAGTAAAAAAAAAGAAAAGCACGATTCCAAGGAGAAATGGCGAACGGGATAAACGGAGAGCACGGTTTTCTCGGATATTATGTTCAAACTTCTATTGCTAGAAGCGAGATTTGGATACATTGATATCTTGGACCTCTTGATCTTAGTTGTAATAATTTATTGCCCAGATAGCTGGTCTGCCCCTTTCTCGCATATGAACGCTATCTAGACAGTTTTACCTGAATTCAAGTCTTCAAATACCATTGGTGACTTATAAAAATTTCAGGCGTTTGTTTGTGTACAGTTATTATTGGATAAGCAGTGTCATGGCGTACTGTTACATTTCTTTTATGTTGCATAAACATCGAACCAAAAGTTCCAAGTACGTTCCTGCCTATTAAATGAAGGTTCTTGCCAAAGTATGTCTGCCGTCTGCTATCACTTCCTAGCTCAGGGACTGACTAAAAAGATTGAGTGAAACATTTGCGTGCGCAATTCGGCGGGTTGTAGCGTAAATAAACCCGATACTATTGTGAAAGATACTTTATACACCACATCAGCGCTCAAAGAATCCCTATTTTGCTGAGCTTTTTGAGTCACATGTATTGCTTGACTGCATACCTAGCTGTGTGGTGTGCAGACACGAAGAGGGTCGCAGAAACACTCCAAACACACAATTCGAGGACAGCTCATGCAATTTGCTAGCGGAGTTGACGCAGACCGCTACATCTCTTATGTATATAATCCCCCGACTGGCGCCTCTTCGTTACATATATAAAAAGCCTCACAAATAAACGAGCAACATTTCCACAGTCCCAGCTTCAGAAACCGAACCAGCTTTTCGCAGCAACAAAATCCACACATCAGATACGCGCCGACGAACCAAAAACATCGCAGGACCCTAAAACAACACAAACGAAACAGTAAACCGAGCCCATCCACCAAGCCCTCTAACAGCTTCTCGCCAAACGCACCGAAACCCTCCCCCCCCCACGAAACCTCCAACCCACAGTCATCCACCACCCCGAAAATGGTGCCAAGGTGCCATCTACAACTACACACGATGTGGCTGCACATACAGACACGTCATGAAATGCTTTCCAGTTATGGCCGGACAGCCCGGATGCAGAGGTGTGTACGAGTATATCGCGAGCGAGAATAATGGAAAGTGCGGATACGGAAGGGACTGTCCACAGGCCTCGAATTATGGATACATCCATGCTTCGAAGTTTTAGGCGAATGGCGCCGTAATGGGATTATTGTCGCTGGTCAATGGGAGCTGGTCTCGTATCCGAATGGTGAGTATCGTCATTAGAAGCCCGTGTACTGGAAGACCTTCATTATTTTGTTGGCCAGCTGGTCATGAAGATACTGATTGGCTGTTTGGTGACCATAACAGATATTGTGAATGTGCGTGTGTGAATGTATGCGCTGGCAAAATTGGACTGGGTCGCATGCACACTTCGTCAATCACGGCCTTCCCCACCATTGGCATGCACAACGGAAAGTTCGTGACTGGACACAGACTGAGGGAAAGACCCCTAAGCCCGTGTGCACAGGAAAGGTGTGGGCTCTCGGACTTTCTTTGCTCGCATATTTGATTCAGAATCGATATGAGCGCCAATGAAGTGGACTTCGATGTCGTCCTGCCTGACAATTCCCATCTCGAATTTCTGGTCAGCTATGCGAAAACACCTCTTCCACACATTGTCTGTAGCTTTAATCAGATATAGCGCGCAGTTACTTTAGCAGCGTTGCTCTTCTCGCTTAATCTTTGTTCGAGGCACTCCGTCTGAATTATACTAAAACCGATATTCTTTTGTTCAATGACTTCCTCGGCATAGGAGGGAAGCATGATGGAAGTCTTCTCCAAAACTACATTTAGGAAACCGAAAGGCTACACATCAGCTGTTAAAAGTCCAGCAAAAAGATATTCTTACTGACTATCCGTTCATCCCTATACCCATTCCGTCCTAGACTCGGATCTTAATTTCGATCCGGTCCGGCATGTGTCCATTAGTAAGCGAGTCCGATACGAACCCACCTCTCAAGCCCCGATCCTCTACAACTCCGGTCCCAATGATGCTCTTTCCGTTCCCAGCTTTGAAAAATGTTCCACTTCGTAACCATCAATCACCCTAGCGAGGCTAAGGATCACCAGCGGCAGACGGGTTTGCGACAGCACGCGATCCGAACCGGGCTCCGGAAGCAACAGGCCGACAGCGCAAAGCGCAATAATAACTTCGTAGTGATGAAAATGGACGCGCAGACCAGAAAACCCAAGAAGAAACCGCGTGGGAAGGAAATTGTAAAGATTCCGAAGCCGATTGATGCCGACCTATTGGACCCGTTTGATGCCCTATACGGATCTGGTAAGCGGCTGCGCATGCTTATGCTGCAAAGTAGGCGGACCCGCGTATATGTAGGAGTACGTTTGCTGACATAACACAGAGTCCCTGAAACCTTTCGGCGAACTTGAGTCGCGCCCGACAGACGCAGAACGGGTTTACTCTCATGGCATGAATGCGATATTTCTCGGCTCTTTGACCGAGCCCACCATGTTCCACGCTATGTCACTGGTGCTATCCCTGGCAACAAGCAGTAAAGTACCAACTCTGACGGCTTTGGAGCATCGAGGGGCGATGGTGAAGGATGTGAGGAAGCGGATGGCTGATGCGAAGCTGGTGCCTTCGATTTCGACGCTTTGTGCCATGTTATTGTTGATCGGGTACGAGGTACGTACATATGGAAGGATGGACGATGATCGGCGTGGAGCTGATTCAGGACACAGTATCGGGTCGATGGATCTAATGCGAGTAATATCGAAGTGCATATCCGCGCCATACAGAATGTGCTCAATCTGACGAGGACAGCGAATGCTGCTATCTCGAATGCGTTACGGCGGGCTCTGTATTGGTGAATATCAGCGATACCACGATGAGTCCTGTGCTAATGAGCCGAACAGGCATGACATGTATAGTTGTTTATTTATCGGCACGCCTCGTTTCCTGTCGCACGAAGGCTACGTCGAGTTCGGTAGCGACCAGAAGCTATCGGACTTTCCTGGACACTACGTACCGACGGGATTCCGAGCGGTAGTTTCAGCAGCCCCTTCTGGATACGGAGACATCCTACGAGACCTGGACGTCTTGTGCTACATCATTGATAGTTGCAGCAGTCCCGGCACATTGTCGCTTCACGACTTCCCTTTCGAAGACTTCCAGTATCGTACACAATCGAGCCTCGTCGATCTGCTGGTCGATACGAAAGTTGCAGGAATTGGTGACCCTATTTACCAAGCCTGCATCTTTGCCGCCTTTCTTTGCACGTACATGCTCTCGCCCGGGATCTGGGAAGGCTGTTTCATCCCCGACTTCTGCGCAGTCAGAGTCCTGAGCCTCACCTCTCAGGCGAAGAAAGATTCGCGGTGGGCTCAGTGGAAGGAGCTACTTCTATGGCTCCTCGTGGTCAGCGGAGCATTGACCCGGAAGAATTCGGTCAGAGCAAGAGCTTTGATGATGATTCGAGTTACATTTCGCGATGCTCTGGACGGAATGTATGGCGATTGCGAGCAGCTAGAGGCCACCCTCAGGACCTTCATCTGGTCCGATTATGCGATGCAGCGACATGTTTGGTGTTTCTGGGAGGAATTGCGCGAATGCAGGTAGTGGCAGAGCGATCCAGGCTTTCGTAGCATTACGATGCAGAAAACACACAAACGCAGACGCCGAAAGGATCGATGCGAAAAGAAGGCGGCCAAGATCACGAAGGGCGTACGCTCGATGGAAAGGGCGAGCCTGGAGTCCACCTTCCCGATTAGAGATGCTTAGTCACCTCACCCCACCCTTACTTTCAACCATAAACTTTGAGCGGAATAGCTGTTTCACGCTCACATCGCGACCTGTTCGACATGAAGACCCTCGTCCAAGGAGCAACAGACGCCGACATCCCCAAGGCCTGCGCCCTCGAAGCACTTGCCTACGCCGACAACCCCGCGAACCCTGTCCTCTTCCCAGGCCCCTTCCCATCCGATGCGCGGGAGCAGCGTATCAAGCAAATTTTCGAGATGCGAATGAACGACTCAACGGCCGTGTATTAGAAAGCCGTGGATGGAGAAACAGGGGACCTGGTTGCGTTTGCGAAATGGCACATCTACTCGACAACGGAAGCGGTTGAGAATGCTCCTCCAAGGCCGTTACGATTCGGCAACGGGACTAATCGGGAGGCGTGCGAAACTTTCTTTGGTGGGCTTGTAAGGAAGAAGAAAGAGGTTATGGGGTTGAAGCCGCATTTGTGTATGTAGCGATGTCTGTGAAGTCGAGATGGTGAATTGGACTCTGACGAGTCTAGATCTGCATATGCTGCACACGGATCCGAAACAGCAGGGTCGGGGTGCTGGGAGCGCGCTGCTGAAGTGGGGTATGCAAAAGGCAGATGAGCTTGGGCTACCGGCATATTTGGAGAGTAGTCCGAATGCTCACGGGTTCTACAAGAGGCATGGGTTTGGTGACGTGGAAATTTTCGAGTTGGATTTGGGTTTCTACGGTGGGCCTGAGAAGGTGCATACTGCGCCTTTGATGATCCGGCAGCCTGTGAAGGTCGACTGGGCGGGGGATTGATCTCGGGTGATGACGGGAGCTCTGCTTGTTCTAGAAAATAACGTCATTCTAGGGCGGATTCCGGCTCTTCCAGGTGTTTTGTTACTGATATTCTATCCGCCGCTTCTCTCCCAGAGCACAACCCCTAGGTTCACCAACCCATTCCCCGTATCCCAAGCCACAGTCCCCAATTAGCCATCTCCAACGAACAGCCAGCCACCAGCAACCTCAGAGGAACAGATGCAAGTAGGAACGCCTGTCTAGCGCGCCTCGACTGGGAGGCGAATACCATATACGCGATGCCGAGGGTAAATACAACAATCCTGAGCGCCGATTAGTGATCTTGGGATCTGTTGCGTTTAGAAGCCGCGGCTGCAAGAATGAATCGAATGTACCCAAGAACATGCGTAATGTCAGCTGCGATACCAGCAAAGCCAGTACTAGCGGGGTGCGATGAGTGTCGCGGCACCGAAGAAGGTGATGGGGAGAGACTGGAATGCAATGAGCAGGGTTGATGATGTCGGCATGATGGGAGAAATGATTTGTGAAGATCTTACAGGTTTTAGAAAGATACTGACGAGGCCCATATAGGAGACTTCTGTGGCGACGCAAATGAAGCATATTTTTATATTCAGTATAGGTGGCTAGCCTATGCTGACGCACGACCTGACTAAGCCGAAATTCCTACGACTAGAAGATCGGACGAGGTTGGACGAATTAGAGGCTTCTTGGGATATATCGGTATTTGTTTGCGGTTTGAAGCCAATAGGGCGTCAGGGGTGCCGATAATATTTGGTTCGATCTGAATTCGTAATAAGCTCTAATAATCAACACTGAGACGGAGCTGCTAAGCAGTCGAGAAAATAAAAAACGGCAAAGCGTAAGGTCATCACCAGAGTGCGAGTTACACTCTGCTGGCTCTGTCCTGCATCGCCTTGCCGGTGTACGGGCCCGCGCTCGAGGTGCTCTAGATGTCTGCACCCGATCGGCAGCATTCGAGTTGCAAATGTAGGAGACAATAAAAAGGTGATGTGGGTAGATATGGAGATGGCCTGGGTTGCCTGATGACTGTATGCTCCCGATGTTGTACGTTTTCAAGGCCGGTGGTGCAAAGTCCGGACCAGGGTTAGTGCACAGCGGCTGATTGCGTTAGGGCGCCTAAGCGTGGCTGTTTAGTCCGGACTAGTGGAGTGTGGGGTAGGCCAGCCGTGGAATGAAGGGAGAAACAACGAACACCGACAAAGCGTTTCGACCGCACGGATTAGCCATGGTGTACGCTGTTGCAAGGCCAAGCCGTATGGGTCTAGTCCCGAGTGCCGGACTTCGGTAGGTGCCGTGAAGCTGTAAACGATCAATGCTTTCTGCTTGCGCATCGTAGCCGCAGGATCGATGTTCCTTGGTAGGGTGAGCCGCATGGCTTGGTATGCTTCAGAACGATGTAGATCTTGGATGGGGGTAGCTGACGCTGATGCGACGCCTCTTGGAGACCCGTGCTGGAACGGATCCGACGTATTTGACGTGGTCGATCTCACCGTGAGTGTTAGCCATGTGCCTACCAAGCGCTTGCTTTACCGTTTCGGTGTCTTGCTCAACGGATGCCGTCGCTACTGCAGGCCCTTATGCCGAGTGGAGAAAGCCTGAGAACCTATATGGTGAGAGTCTGTGTGGTCGTATTGAGATTCATCCAAATTGGGAGATCACAAATTCCGTGCTGTTGTAACTTGTCCACGGACTAAAGTTTGCAAGAACTCGGGAGAGATCCTCGAGACAAAAAGAAGGATGGCCTTGAGGGGGAGGAGCGTTCCAGCTTCGAAGTCCTGCGCTTACCGAAGATGGGAATTGCAGACGGAACGAAATTGCGTAACAAAGTGGAGTATGAAAGAACAGACAATCACCGTATAACCCTTTCTAATCCACACCCACTGCTTCCCAAAAGGCAAAGATACGAGTCCACAGCTAGATTAAGCGCGGGTGAGGGACAGAAGGGGCGGCAACGAAGGCCGAAAAAGCTCCTTTGTGGGGTGCTCCCTCTTGTAAAGCCACTGTGCGCTATTGTCCGGATAACGATGGGTCGGGACCGGAGGAATTGGGCGGTCTTTTAGGCTACCCGGAAAAGGGATGGAACGGATGCAAGCAGGGCCACGTCTAGTCGGGCGAAGGCGGGTGCGAGCCATCTAATGTACGCTTTCGACGTGAAACGTTCCCGACAGCGGTAGTAGAGCAGCTGTGAGCCTGTTGTGGGTGAAGTCGGTCATGGAGCTGAGGAGCCAAGCCATTTTCGGCCGCCGTAAAAAAATAACTGTTACGTTACATAAGCGAGCCTTACCGCCCCAAATCTAGTCGGTCGGACCCACCAATACGGCCTCGGGAGGCACGCACCGACCTGGGCAGAGCAGCACTCCCACTCCGACATCTCCCTCGACCTGTTCCTCTCCACCCGTCACCAAGCAAATATGTCCGGAAGTACCAAGACTCACGCTGACATCGCCAATGCGCATTCCACCGTGCCACTGCTGTCTCTTGCGCGCACCAGCGAATCAGCGCGCCAAATTGCCCGCAAGCAATGGTCCGTTCGTGTGAATGTTGTTCCATCACGCTGAGGCTACGGAAAAGCGCCAGCGGACCTGAAACAGGGCATCTGTTCATGCACCAGCCTAGCAGCAGAGTTGCGGTGGGGGACGCGATGTGCAACGCTCCTCACCCCGGTCGCGTCGCCTTACGGTCGGTCTAAATTAGGACCGCAGCACAGCACTCGAGTTCCGCGCCGCACAAGCCTTCGACACCCCTACGCCGCACCGTCCACGGCATCCCACAGCCTGACGATCATATTGACCAAACCTACAACCATGCACACTAGCGGCACGCCAAGGCTCGAGTGCGCTCTCGCGCGACGCCTGAGCCACAGTCCCGCGCTGACCCCAGACACTCCCTTATACATAAACATCAATCCCGCTCACCATCCATTCTCCAGACAGCCTCACCTCCCCTCAATCACACTCGCTACATCCACACTCAGTCACCATGTCTACCTCCGACATCTTCTCCTTCGTTGCTCGGGCCGCGGTCGAAGTCGCCTGCACGAGCAACATGACCGACATCCCATTTGATGGCACTCCCGCAACCCTCGATATCTGCTCAAGGGATCCCGCCAGAGTTAAAGCACAGCGAAAAATATGCACACTCGATTTGCATTGTCCCATCACATGGGCTACGATGCACTACCTGCCCAACTTTGCAGGCAATGCCGTCTACCTTGGCTGCTTTGCCATTCTCCTCCTCGGCCAGCTATGGTTCGGTTTCCGCCACAAGACGTGGAAGTACATGGTGTGCGTCTCCATCGGTATCATTGGGGAGATGGTCGGATACTTTGGTCGATTGCTGTACAACAAGAATCCCTTCCCTCTGCGCAACTTCCTCATGTAAGTACAAGTCTCGGCTTGATCCAGTTGTAGATGGCTAATCGATTACCAGGAACTTGGTCCCGCTCACACTCGCGCCTGCTCTTCTCACCGCCGGTATCTATCTTTGCCTTGGTCGTGTCATCACCGCGGTCGGCTCTGAACACTCCCGTCTCAAGCCCAAGCTCTATACCATCATCTTCATTGGCTGCGATCTGCTCTCTCTCATTCTCCAGGCTATCGGCGGTTACTTGGCTTCCACGGCCGACACCAAGGAAGACTCCGATGTTGGTGTCAAGGTCATGATTGCTGGTCTCGTCTCCCAGGTCGTTTCCATGATCCTCTTCCTCGGCATCTGGGGTGATTTCATCTTCAGCGTCCGCAAGGCTAAGATCTCGGGCAATCTCCTCCGCACCCAACCCCCGCTATATGCCAACCTCCGCTCCAGGCCTTCTTTCTCGTGGTTCCAGTGGAGTAAGTTCTCTTGCCTTTCTACACCCACTCTACAACTGCTAACACCGAAAAGGTCTGTTCGTTGCCACTGCTCTCATCTTCATCCGATGCGTGTACCGCGTCGCTGAGCTCTGGGGTGGATTCGATTCCTATCTCGCCAACCACGAGCTCACCTTCATGATCTTCGAGGGCCCCTTGATCATCTCTGCCGCCGCCGCCATGACCATCTTCCACCCCGGTCGCATCTTCGGCGACCTCTGGGTCCCCGCCGGTCTTGGTGTCCGCTCCTCCAAGGGCTTCGATGGCGAGGATGGCTCCACCGTCAACCTCACCGAGCCCGCGCAGTGGAAGAGCCAGACCGCATACCACCGCGTCTAAGCCTGTGCATCTGGACGAGTGCGAACAGTCCAACGACCAGCACAGTCCGAAATGGCAAACGAGCAGATAAGCATCGGAGCCATACGACTACATGAGGCGCACGACGGGTCGCGCGCAAGACGGATGGACGAGTTTCTCTTCGATACAGATACTTAGAATTTGGGGGTTAACTGGGACTGTTTGTAATGGCCATGCATAGAGGAGGAACTGTGGCGTTTTGGCGGTGTCATTGCATCGCTGGGTGTTTATTCTTTAGCATACTTTTCTTTGTATTTCCTTATAGGTCGTGTATACCCTACCTAGACCAATGACAGTGGAGTTCGATTGATACTTTGGCACTTGCATGTTGTGGTGACTTTTCAATCTCCATCCTTCATCAACGAACCCACAGCGCAATTCACATTCCGGCATTCCCATTGTTTGACTTTGATAATTTTCCCATCACAACTTTACTATGCGCAATTCCGCGCTGATTGCCTTAGCAATTTCTCACTGCTCAATGTTTTTCTTCCTCGCGAATCCGGCCCCCAAACACCAAATCTCGCGTCCATGCATCACCCTAGATACCAGCGCAACCACACCGCAAACCTACATTCAGGCCCCCAGACACACCCCAATTCTCCGCCCCAAACACCACCCACCCGTCCCACTCTCGCAAGCTTTCCCCTCCAGGCCACTACAACCGCCCATTATGGGCGTAGAATTGCCCCGGGTTGGGTCATCACCACGCCGCAACCGCTGAGCTCGTGCGGGGCCGTCGCACGGTATCTCCCGCAACGCAACGTGATATGTGCAGTAGAGAGAAATTAGAGGCGTATTTTCGCGTGGCGTACTGGCGTTTGCGATGGAGATGAGACCACTGAAGCGGATTTAAGGGAGTTTGGTTGGTTTGTGTGGTTGGGCGATTTGTTGGTGCAATGTCGGGGCAGTCACACGTTCGTGCCGCATCTTCAGCCTCCACAATATTTTCTCCTTGCATTTTGACTGCCGGTACCTGCGCTCCTGCTTTCCTTAAGGGAACTTAGCATGCGATTGTTAAGGATTTATGGGCGGCGTGGTTGCTGTTGAAACGCGAGGCGGTATGTAGCTATACGTAGACACGTTTGGTGCGGAGGTGAATATGGCACAGTAGAGTGATAGCGGGACGGTGCGAGGGTGCAAACCTTCTCTTGAGGAGTCATGATATTGTGTTGATGGGGTTTGCTTGCGAACTTCTCGCGCGAGTGTTGATCGGCGAGTTTGACTGTTGGGTTTAGGTGTGATTTGTCAGACTAGGACAGCTCATGGCTCAATGCTGGCGCAAGATTTGCCCGATGCGTCTTGATGGGTACTTGTTGCGGGCTTGTAAGCGTACACGGTCGGCTGGACCGCCTAATCTCGAACGATCAACGGACGCGCCGCAAAGGATCAACCTCATACATGGCCAAATAAGTCCTTTCGTTCACGCAAGTGCCCAGCTCGAAATCAAATCAATAATCCTCAACGGTTAGTCGGATGCGATCGTGGACAGGCGCATGCTGCATAATTCACCGCAGACCACGATCCCGGAATGTTTATTCTGAGCGTTACACGTATGTTGCGCGTCATAAATGTGCGGAGCGAAAGGCGGCCGGGCGAGCGATGCCTTCCGACCGTATCGCTTAGGTGGCAGGGGCGTGGTCGCTTTGGGCGGAGCCACTCCACTCCCTACGCGTTCGGCGAATTTCGCTCTCACGATTCCACACTCGCTACTTCAGCAAACGCGTTGGCATTTGGGCAGTGCAAACATTGAACAGTATCGCGACAACGCCCTGCTGCAAGTCCCTCAACGGCGGGCCCTCTGTAGAAGCCATCAATAAAACTTGAAGGAGGCAAAGGCATCGCGACGCTCAAGCAAAGCGTAAGCTCACCCTCAACTCCCCGACCCCGATATCCGACGCGTGCCAAGCTTAGCACGCCATTTCCCATTGGCGCGGACAATCTTGAAACGTAGATCCACCAGGCTGTTGCTGGGTGCGTGCCTGGGTGCAGTGCTTGGCTTAGTGCTTACTCCGACCTTGCGGCGCAGGTTGCGGGGTGGTGATTGGGTGGGGAGGCGAGGGCGATGCCGTGGAACCGTGCTGTGGGTTGCGTGGTTTTGGTTTTGTTACGGGGTTCGTAAGTGTATGGAATTTTGTGGTGATTAAGCGGGGGAACTTTCGAAGTGGTGCGAGGGTTGTGCAATGGTCGTTAGGGAGATGTGATGAGGTGTGCGGCGGGTGGGTTGATCACGGCACGGGGTCTCTGGTCGAAGGCACGGAGGATGGAATGATTCAACGTCATTAAAATATAGTCCCTACCCTTCGGTTCGCAAACACCGACATTGTACGATTAGCGCAGAGCTACGTAATATTCGTCGTTGTTACATGCATAGTGTTGATGTTCAAAGAGACCACCTCCCACAACGTACGGGTGCGATTTCCCGTCTCGCACATCTCAAGCCCTAACGTACATGCTCTCCACCAACCTCAAATCAAATAAGCGTATATCTCTGCATTTTGGTGATATCCTCTTCCAATGGTTTCTCGAGGTTCATCAAGTCGGGTATGAAGGCAGGACTAATCACACGGTATGTCTGCCCCGCTTCTCGTAGAACGTAAGGCTCTCGTGTGCCTTTAAAGAGCACTATCAGATCCCCTTGCTGTACTGTGTGAAAACAGGTCCCCATGTCCCCATCATCTGTGAGAAAGAACGCCCGCTGCTTTTGTTTATATCTAATCCAAGAAAGAAGTTGATCCAAGGCGCTGGAGTTTGAGAGAGACTTATTCCCGGATTCAGGATCGATAGCAAGTGCTATCACAAGTGCTGCCCAGATCTCGTCGTTCCAATCCGTACTTGCATTCGAGATATTGGTCGCCTTTAGCCGTTTGGCTCGATAGATTGCCCCTTCCAATCCCGCAACGGAGTAGACTGGATATCGGAAAACCGAGACCAGTGACTTTAATACCTCCGGAGTGGTAATAGGACGAAATCCACTGGGTCGACGGGTCTGTACTCGTAGAGTCATGGCATTGAAGAGCGTGTCGAATTGGGCATAATTTTTCGAGCCTGGTGTAGATACACCAGAAAGCGAAACCCACTCCTTACAAATAAGAACGCTGTAAAAGAGATCTTTCATGTGTTCGTTGACGATTTCTTCGTGCATTTTGACTCCGGTTCCAGTCCTATTCTTTCCTCGTGACATTCCGAAGTCTCGGGTTGCTCTGGCATATACCCTGGAGAGTGGTTGGCCATACAATTCGAGGTGGCCAGGGCACGGGAAGTGGAGTGGGAATGATCGTTGGACTTCATATCCGTCTGGCATATAAGGATGATGTATGCCAGTGACATCCTCTTCATGGACCCAGTCCGGTACCCAAGATGGAAGTTGTTTGCCACATGAGACTGATTTGTTGGTAGTTTGTCGAAGAAAGATGAGATTTCCAGTCACTTCTATCAGAGCGCGTGTCAGGTCCTCGCACATGACCTCGATAGATTTCGTGTAGTCTGGTTCGGGTAGATGTAGTTTGATTTCCGCCAAGATTGGGTAGATCGCATAGATTTTGTCTTTGTCGTTGGTAGCTTTCATGAGAAACAGATTTTCCAGACATTCATAGATTCTATCGGCCTCGAGAGTTTGGGAAAGTTGTAGCTCTTGTCTAAGGTTGTGTTTAAATGTCAAAGTGTGTGTCTCTGGTACTATGTGTCCAACCACATCGGAGAGGAACAAGCCGTCTATGGCGTCGTAGAAATTCGACCACTCAATCAGGTGGCAACTACTACCATTGTCGAACACAACTAGACAGCTCTGTGCAAATACAACTTCTTGCGTGGTCCAGGTTCGGTCGAACCATGGATTGTTATAGAGGGGTTTGAACGATAAAGAACGTTCCTCCATCAGTTCGTGATCTTGAAGGAGTTAGCTTATGTTTCGTTGGTTGTTCCTCCAGAGCTGAGCTAACCACGTGAGCGTTCGGTTTTCGTCGGGGCTTTGATGTTCGCCAAGCCCACGCGATAATTGAGTTTGCCGTAGTATCGCTTCGCCAGATTGCTCCGGTATCTCATGTTCTCATACTTCACCATTTTCGGAATCTTCTCTAAGAATTGAGAAATCATCGGGTTACTTTCGCCGAGCCATACGAGAACCGTTCTGGCTGTTTGATAGATGCGTCCCATCATTCCAATCTGGTGACTCTTCTCTTTCTGGCCCGAGGTTTCGCACTCCTGATCGATGCAAATTGCATCAACCCAAAGGACTCGCGGCATGATGGTGTTTCGGAGGGCCCTGAGCGCATGCTCGCAGTTTGGGGTCACTAGGAGCGATTTCCCCTCACATTCGATAGGTCGATTTCCCTCGCGCTCGCCCCACACGTACGAAAGCGCTTCATATGAGTATGTGCGTTTGTCGAATGTGTCCAAGTTTATTTCGACTAGATGGCAACGTAGCGGCGAATCCCTCTTTGGGGCAGGGTCCAGGACCAAAACACGGGTGGAGGAGGCATCGGGCAGCGGTCTATATCTGTATGGCTCCAGGGTATCCGAAGAAACCATTGTGAGAGTTTGCAAGTCGAAAGAAGGAAGGAAGCTGATGCGCGTCTAGGTGGCACCATTTGTAATATCGCGATGGTAGGACGATGTCAGCTCGGCTGGGTCACAGCCACCGCCACACTACGTGCGCCTTATCTGCCGAAGGCAGTCGCGACTTTCAGCCTTGGGAACAATCAGTGTGTGTATGAACAAAGGTCGACAAAAAAAGTGACAGGACGTGACGTCCTAGAGATATCATTATTAGCTTAGGCGAGTCGCCTGTTGGTGTTGAAGGGGTTGGAAGCGACGCGTGAGTGGGGGGGTAGGAAAAGCACCATGAGGAACTCCAAGATGTGCTGGCTATACCCAAGTTGTATTAGTGCTGATTACTCATCCTCAGTTTCCCTCAAGCCTTCGAGGCTGTTGACGCGACACCCTCAACACTCTTCACGCGTCGTAGGGACGTACCCTCTCTTATCGCCTTCTGCCAGCTCTCTACTGGTATGTTGGGTTGACCTTATTATGTCGCGCAGCTTGAACCTTGAGAAAGATCACGACCGGAGAGTCAAAGCAACATGTTCCTCTGCCCGAGTTTTTAATGCCGTCTTCCGGACAATACTGTCGCGACCGCCATTCAATGGCAATGCGCTGTTCAATGTCCGCTTTGTGACCAAAACCGGCACGATTGGAGATTCAACACCGATATCTAAGGAAATGTAGCAAGAACGCCGACAACTCAACGTGCATCCTTCCTGACCGAATTTTGCGATGTCCATTACAGCCTTACCAAGCCGCGCTTGGCGGGCATCGAGCAAGCCTCACATCCACTCCGGCTCTGTCAGAACGGGGCTGTCAGCGAATTCCGACATCACTTAAGCCATCGCGTTTCGAGACTGGGATATTGATAACTATTCGCAATTGCCAGCCTGCTTTGAGCACGAAGAACACTCTTCCGACATGAGGTAAAGAAGCTTTCGAAGCACGCTCAAGCCAAATTGGTTGCGGAGTTAAGATAATACTTACAGTCTATGTCCACAATTCTGCAAGCCTCGTTTGTCAATAGCCGCACCATGGTTAATTACTATTTCCCGAAGTTCCGCATACCGTTACATGAGGACGATCCGTTGAATAACGCCGATTGATTGCCTACAAATACATCAGCTCAAAATCCCCAGTTCTAGATGCTCTTTGATGCGCTCAGTTACAAACGATAGCATCCCACGCGCCATGTATGACTACTCGAGTCATGACCTCTACGGATCGGGAAACGCCACCACCATCGTCAAGTTCGACGAATGGGGTGTTGATCGTACCATACCTCGTTTCTTCACAGCTGTCACTGCGATTGCCTGGTACAATGCACTTGAGATGCTAGTCTTGATATTCTGCGTCTTCAAGAAGTATTCAGGGTTATACTTTTGGAGCCTTCTCATCACAACCGCAAGCGTGATACCATACGCCACAGGTACGAATGCCTAAGCTACGACAATCCGCAAAGCATTTACTTACAATTTTTGTCAGGCGAATGGATGAAGGACAGCAATCTCTTTCCAAATGACCTCGTTACCGAGATCTTCATGAGTGTTGGGTTCGTCATTATGGTCCCAGGCCAGTCGCTCGTTCTCTACTCTCGCCTCCATCTCGTTACTGAGAACCGTACTCTCCTTCGCTTTGTCTTCTGGATGATCATCACCAACGCAGTGGTCCTATGCGTACCTACCATAACGCTGAACTTTCACCAACATTTCGCCCGCCCCGAAGGCTACACCCGCGCGTACGTCATTATGGACAAAATCGAAGTGAGCGTTTTCACTGCACAAGAAATTTTCATTTCCTGTGTCTACCTCTGGGAGGTTCACAAAACCCTCAAAATTATTTTAGATGAGAGAGCACGCAAGTCAATGTGGCAGCTTGTCGCCATGAATATCTTGCATCTCACTCTCGACGCCGCCCTCCTTACCGTCGGATTCCTGGACTTCCACGCTATCCAGTGGACGTTCAAGGGCTTTGCGTACAGCATCAAGCTCAAGACTGAATTCGCCATCCTAACCCAACTCGTGCACATCGTCAAGAGCAGGAACAATCCGGAGAAGCTTGAAATAATCATTCCCAAGAGTCCGGAGGGAGTGGTCCGCCAGAAGGCGCCTAACCGACAAAGCTATCCTAGTCAGATGATGCAAGGTAACATTCCGCGAGAGTGGCGCCTTTCAGTAGGAATCAGCGAAATTGTATCGCCCTCTGCGAGGGAGAGAAAAGGCAATCAGTTGCAGAGTCCGATAAGTACCGAGAGTGTGGACATGTATCCCGGCAGGCTAGGTTGATTCCATACTTTCTTGTTGTGTCACCATCTTCCTTCCTCTTCTGTAGTCTTTTGAATCGCCGCGTTCGAGACCGCTTGGGCCCTTCGCTTCGTCCACAATTATGTGCACATACGATGGGGTCTGCCCGATTCATCGTCGTAATCAGTCCCCATTCGTGCAGTGGAAAACTTAGCCTGATTACCCTCAACCCTTTGGACGTCTTACAGTTTCGACGTGGTGAACTGTCGAAGGGACCCTCACTAGCCGATGTTTCGATTGCCCGCTGCGCGAACTGTATCTGGGGAAACCAGGAGACCGGTCACACATACGATGCTGAGAGCCCGCGACGCTGCCCCGTGGACCATTCACTACCACATTAAAAAATTCCGAGAAGTTCACAGCATCACCCAAGCGCGCCCACTACGACATTGTTCGCACATTTAGTCTTG
Organism: Lentithecium fluviatile CBS 122367; assembly: GCA_010405425.1. Taxonomy (NCBI): domain Eukaryota; kingdom Fungi; phylum Ascomycota; class Dothideomycetes; order Pleosporales; family Lentitheciaceae; genus Lentithecium; species Lentithecium fluviatile. The sequence continues at coordinate 163,906 of MU005607.1, read as the reverse complement.
GCACCACGTTCGCTATAAGTCGCCTGCCTAGCTCCGAGGGTCAGATTTCTTAACTTTGCCCCAACCACAACTGCAGTCGAGCAAACTGTCTTTGCGATCGAGTGCAACTCAACCCTTTCTCAAAGTCTTTACATTCACCACATTTACCTCGCGATGGCTCCTCGGTCGTCGACACCATCTTTCACATCAACCCTCATGGACGAGGCAGATGTCGCCACCATTCAGCAAGCTGTTCTTGCTGCTCTTGCTGCCGCCCTTCCTCAGGCAGTTCAATCCACGATCACCGCTTTTCGGTCAGTCCCGACCGTCGCATGCAACCTGCCGGTCACGGCACTTTCCCAGCAAGAGGATATCGAGACTCTTATACTTCGAGGAGTCCAGGAAGATGGCTTTCTTGCCTTGAAGGATGTCGCCCAGTGCTTGCGCTTCCTTCCAGTACCGGCCGACTTGAGCGGCATAGTCCCCGAGCGCGTCCGGGGCAAGAAAACCTTCGACCTGACGGATTCTTTCGTCAAGTTGTTTCAGGAGGGCAAGAAGGACCGCGACGTGACGGACGAGGCTGTTTCGCCAAACGTTGCTCGCGCGCTAGCTCTCATTGTTGAGCGGCGTTCGCTCCTTATCGCCGGTGGTGTTGCAGAAGCGCAGGATTCGCGGTTCCACGTCTATCGCCAACACATCAACCACCAGTTTTGGCCTCTTTACCGTGAGATCGTTGACGGGCGCAATCTTACTCTAGCTCAGAGGATAGTGACTGCTCTCGTTGCTCGGCAATATCCAGAGAAAGTCAGCGTACCGCTGAGCTTGGATTCGCAGGTAAGTCTCCACCACCTTTGTTGAAAGCCTTTGGCCACAGAAACCCTGCGGCCACATGAATATACAGAGGGCTATCCCGCCTCATAACCAATCCAAGACTTTCACCTCACCATATCGTTTCCAGTTCTTTGCTAACTGTTGTGGCAGACCTCAAAGACGCCTGCTTCTAGCGTGGGCTCTTGCGAGTCACAGAAAGAGGCCGAAGAGAAGACCACGGATGACTCCAAGGTTAGGCCTGCCAGTCTCTGCTCTCTGTGTTGCCAATCTAACTGCTATAGCCTGTCTCGTCGCCAGAGCCAGCGTCACTTGTCGAGAGAGACGAGAATGCCGACGAAGACGACTATCCCGAGATCCTTCGCAAAGCCGATAGGGTGAGGGACGGTGATGACGAGGCCTCGGCGTATGCGCAGCCGCTCCCTGCTGAACTCTGGGATGGCGAGTGCAAGATATTCAGGGATATGATCAGCTTGGAGAGGGCAACTGGTGGACAGAAGATTTCGCAGCATACTCGGTACTGGCCAGACATTGCGGACAGGCTTGAATCCGCGCTCTGGCGGTATCCGCCAACCGAAGTGCCTCTTTCGGAGAGTGAGAAGGCCACTGCTAAAGCATTAGCTGGCGAGGTTGAGGAGCCCGAAGCTACTTTTGTGGCCAGTGCCGATGCCGCCGCTTCCATTGCAGAGGTCGGCCATGTTTGCGGCAACCCGATTGCCCTCAGTGACTCATATGCCGAAAGTCTGCCAGAGAATGCCCCAGCTGGCGAGGTTTCGAATCATAATGAAGTCGACATTGAGCCAGAGGCTGCCCCGGTCGGCGAGGCTTCCGATGGTAGTGAGGTCGACCTCACATTAGACATGGCCTACGACCTCCCGATATCCGATAGCGGGCTTACCACTCCTGGTGAGCCCGTTGATTCTACCAATCGTATCTCCGCCGACGTGTCTCAGGTCCTTGAAGCTGCCTCTGGAGAGCTGAGCCAGTACACCCTCGGTAATCTACCCGCTCCTTCTGAGCCGGAGATCGCTTCTACCGGGCTAAGGGCTACTGCTCCCGAGCCGGAGGCTGCCACTCTTGAGTCAGAGGTCACGCCCCTCGTCATTTCTGTTGAGCATCAGGCCGTTGTTCCCGATACGTCCGATGAAGTTGATGTTATGTACAACATTGCGCTGCCAGAGAGTGGGCTTTCCACTCCGGCCGAGCCCGCGGAGCCCGATGAGCCTGCTGTGGAAGAAACCTCTGAGTCTCTTGCTGACGCCCCCGACTGCATGGCTGCCAACCATGTACTAGCTAGTGAACCCCTTCAAAATGACCCATCTATAGTTCAGGCGACAAAAACATCTACCCCCGAGGGCCCTGTGGATATCCTATTCCATGCTCAGCCGGCTGATACGCCTACCCTCGAGAGCATCGCGGATCCGCCCTCCACATTATCCCAGCCGATGGACGGCGTCGAGTGGGGAGACGAGCTAGGAGCCCTACTTATGGCGGGTTTGGCTGAAGAGAGTCCCGAGGAGATGGAGACAGATGGCGACGCAAACCAGGGTCAAAATGAGGGTAGCGAGAAAGGCTATGAGATATCTGGCATCCAAGAGCCGAACCAATCTGACTTTCCCGATCGGACGGTGGAGACCCCACTTAATCCCATCGACCAGGACATGGACGAGGTTCCTGATGCACATGCATGTGCCTTCGATCAACAGCCACTGCAGCCGTTTGCGCCACCTCGGCCGATAGCGGATACGGTGCTGGTGGAGATGCAGGATGTTCCTCAGCCCTTCAATCATATTCAGAACGGCATCTCCACGCTACAGAACTTGGGGCCTATAAATTCGGAGAACAAAGCTCTAGAAGAGATAGTTGAGACTGCGGAGCTACAGCAGCGGAAACAGGCCCATGTCCCTGCAGAGCCGCGCCGCATTTCGTTGCCTCGTAGTCTACGAGCCAAGCTCGACCGCCCCACCATTCCCGCGACTGTACATCACGCTGTGCCAGCAGCTGTATCACCAGTGACACAGGATCAGCCTACAGCGCGACCTACTACTTCTGTATTTAGCTCTTCGCAACCAGTACTAGCTCCGCCAGCTGTTCAGCAGCAAGACCAGAGTCCTTCACCGACCAAACAGAAACGGCCTTCTACTCGGGCTGTGGACCCCGCTCTTCGTGAAGCCGAAATGCAGGATGTTGCTTCGCCGGCCCATCCTGATCAAAACGCTTCTCAGGTGCGGTCTTCTCCTCTCGCAACACAGCAGCCAGATGCAACATCTTCTCTAGCTGAAAATTCTGAGGCCGCAGTCCCCGGTGCATCATTCTTCGAAACCCACAACGAAGGCGCAGCCAAGGCCACCATCTCCCATCAAAAGGTGTTCAAATACCCAAGTATAGAGAAGAAACAGATGCAGGAGCAAAAGGCCCCTTCACGAGCTCCCCAGCAAGGAAATCTCCAGATGAACTTGCAGAAGAGCCGGTCCTTCGACATAGCTCGAGTCATAAAACCCGCACAAGCTCCCCAACAGAAGAAGGTTTCTATAACAGATTCAGAAGAGCACCAAGCCATTGGCATGATGCGAGTCAAGAAACTCCTCGAATCCCTCGCCAACAAGCAGCGCGCACCAGGCCGTCGAGAGCACATGATTATCCCCGAACCACTGCGAGAGGAGGCCATGCACTGGTACCTAAACAAATACCGCGCTGCCTCCCCAAAGTACACCTGGGCGGATCTGCAGAAAGAATTCTCGTGCATCTTGGAGAATATGGACCGCGACCCTGACGTCTGGAAGCGGTGGGAGAGCGCTTCTTACAATGCTACGTCGGACCTCACACTTAAGCGTGTAGCTCCTGCGCCGAGCCGTCGTGAAGAAGTCCACGTTTCGAAGCGATACGGTTATTTAGTGCGCATGTTTGAGGCTATCTCAACTAAAAACTGCACTCTTGGCTCAGTAGGCACGATCGAAATGATGAGCCTTCTCGATGTCTGGAAGCTGGCGATGGACCAGGAATACCACTGCCTGATGAAGTGCGATGGTTCCGAGGGAGGCGCTTTTGTGCGCGCCTATCATAAACGTATGGAAGCACACTGTAGGTGGTGGGAGAATTCGGAAGACCCCATCATCGGGTATGACAAGTGGAAGCGCGATCAAAAGGAGGCTGCGATCGCTGCTGCTGCGCCGAACTGGGGCGCTCCTGTTGTCGCGAGGAAGCGGGTCGCGCATGACCAGCCTTTTGAATTGACATCGTCTAATACGCCAAAGCGACGTTGCGATCTTGAAGAGGAGGGTCAGGAAGACGGCACGTTGGATGTTTCTTCTGCGCAACAGGCGCCCATCCCTCTTGCTCAAAGCTCTCCGAGCAAGAAACGATCTGTCGACGACGATGACGTCGAACCTACCGCCAACTCGAAGAAGCGCCGTGACACCGGCTTTGAAACCGGCGGAAATTAAGCGTTGCAGTGACGCCCTGATTCGCTGGCACCTACAGCCCTTCCCACATTATCAACATTTCTTTTCGCGATGACAGCCCTCTCTCCCACATTGTCAGCACATTTCCCACAACTACCACCCCTTCCTCGCCCATTCGACCGCCAGCCTCGAAAAACATCAACAACAGAAGCTTAATGCCCCTATCGTTGGAAGAGACCACCATCTTCTCTGGGGTAGGTTCAAGGCCCTCGGTGTACTTTTGTTGTCGTCTTCACCACCACCCACCACTACCTACGCAAACCGATCTACCAATTTGCCTACTTCATTTTCGACTTTCAACTCTTCCCTTTACGCACGCAAATATCCACGACTCAAAGCATAATGCCCCTATCATTGGGAAACGTTGTTTCCTCTGCGGTAGGTTCTAGGCCCTTGGTATTTATTTTTGTCGGAAACTGGGTTGTTAATCTTAACTAGTGGTTAGACCATGCACGGTGGCGAGATGGGCATGGATGAGCTGTTTGGAAGATGGGAGTGAGTGCGATGGAGAAGGGTGGAGGGTGAGGAGGACGTTGTTGCCGCCCCGTTGACTGCTGCTGGTGTAGGATAGGGACGAGGAGGTTGTGGAAGAGGCGTTTGTGGTTGTTTGTTTGTTAAATCAAAACTCATACATGTGTTTGCATGCGTGAGATGGATATTTCCTTTTCTTGCGCGCGTTTTGTTAGGGAGATGTAGGTTTGGGTGGGAGAGTGCGAGAGCAGCGGCGGGAAGCATCAAGGCGTTTGGAGGTTGAATTGGGCAGCTGTATCCTACTCATGTCAGATACCATACATCGGTGGGGTGTGCGAGGCTGTATTTGAGCAGGTGGGTACTCTTTTTTCATGTCAGGATTATGCAAGCTTGGTTGCATGCATGATACATGAATGAACCCTTTCGCATATGTACTTTATTAAGAATTTTGATATTACGAGTTATGAATAATGAGTGTGCATCCGCAATTCAGTTCCTATCCTTATACTACTGAGCTCAGGCAGTATATCTCCAAGCCGCAAGCACATCTTCCATAATGCCACTTAGCCCTCGTCCTCTTTCCCTTGATCATCGTTCCCAATAGTCGGTCCGACTGTTAGTTACTGTTACTGACAGTTAGATTCCTAGGCAGTCAGTCAGTAAGGGGACCCCCCTTAGTAACTAACTAATAGATAAGGCTGTAGTTACTGCAGTAACTAGCCTATATAGAGATTTTATTAGTGTTAAGGCTAGAGATAAAACCTGCTAAGGGCGCTAGTAATAAGCTGTAGAGATTAGATGCTAGATTTATTAAATCTCTATAATAAATTAACTTTCTCTTTTTCTAGCTATAGCCTAATAACGAGCTTATAGCTTACATCTCCGCTAGAGGGATATTTAAGAATATAGATAATAATTTAAGATGTATAACTTTAGTAACTCTAGTAACTACACCCTTTAGTTATAGAGCTATTAAGTAGTAAGCCGTTACAGCAGCCCTTAGTTACTGTACTTAACCTACCCACCATTAGTCAGTCAGTCGGGCGAGATGTACAGTTACGGCTTCAAATATATCCAATAGTTACTAGTAACCGACTATTGGAAACGATGCCCTTGATCGACCACCTCATCGACCATCTCCCACCTCCCCATTGCGCGCCAGTCTCCGCTTCTCCACCATCTCCCTATTTTTCCTCCTCCTCTCCCTACCCCTAGCCTCCATCTCCTCCATCTCCATCTTCCAGCGCTCCGACTCCAGCCTTGCTGCCGTCCATGCGGCAATATGCGCCATCGACTCCTTCGCCGTGTTCTGTGTGGCGTGTTTCTCGATGCTTTCCTTGAGTACCCCCAGTACCCAGTTCTCCATAGTCTGTAGCACCTTCAGGCCCTGCCTCAACTCGTGGATGGCATCGGTGTAGGAGCGACGTTGCTGCTCGCGGTCGGTCTTGGTTGTGGAGGGGAGAGCTAGGGCGGTGGTCAGGCGGCGGTGCTCAAGGTCTAGAACTGTGGAGATGAGCTGTGCAGGTGTGAAGCCGTGGGAGTGGTGCTGGTTTTGGAGGAGGGTGTTGGTGTGATGTGATGCAGCGTAGAGTTGATAGAGAGCGCGAGTACGGAGGCTGGGATGTCCCAAGTTTGACGCGGTGAGTGAGTCATTGACGGGGAGAGGGGCGACATCTTTGAAGTCGGAGAGCATGGTGGGAGTCATGGCGTATGGGTTCGAGAGCACGAGGGTGGATGGTGTGGGCTCGGCATCAAGCAATTCCGTATCCGCATATGGCATGAGCTGCTTTGCTAATACTTGACGGTCGAGAGATTCCCTAATGATGTCAAAGTACTCCGACGGCGGCACATCTGCGCGGCTCCACTTGTCCACCTGCATGACTCCCATGTGTTGACTAAAAGGTCCGCTGAACTGGCGCGCTAGACACTCAGTCGCTATGCCAATAGCTTCATTACTGTTTAGAATCTTCTCTTTGCCCACAGCTCTGGGGTCACCAGTCATGCGAGTTCGGATGAGCTTGTTGTTTATGATGTCCACAAGAGGGCGGAATTGCCTGTTCAGCTCTTCATGGGCAGGTATAAAAGATGGCGGGATTGACTGCGACGTGTTCCGTTGGATGCTTGGGTGCTGGAAGCCGCTGAAGGAGTTGGCGGGTGGAGGTGTGGGCTGCGCGGCGGCTAGTGTGGTGTTTACTTGGAGGTTGTTCATGGCGTCGACGAGCGAACGTTGGGTGCCAACGTTGGCCGCTGTTCCCTGCTGAGGCTGATGGTTGTGTTTTGCAGCAAGGAACCGCGTCTTCGCTCGGGAATTGTGCATGGCGGCGATTCGCGTGATTTGAGACGATGCTTACAGTTCAGTTGAATGATGCGGAAGGGTCGGGCGTTTTAGAGCGAGTTGAGTCGGACTGCGAGCGGGATGTTATGAAGGTGCGCGCTAGGGAATGACATAATTGGAAGGCAGGGTGAAAGGCAGAATGGGCAAATCAGGTGTTCTTATCGAAGCAGAATCAGCACTGTTGCGGTGAAAGTTCCATTCGTTTTCCGTTAGTCCTTTTACCCCACCCGACTAGGCCACCGAAGACCGTGTCGACTGCTGCTGTGGTAGCGAGTGAGTGTAGAATTGTGTAGACGGTCGGTGCTCTCCCTCCTCCTCCGGCTCGCTCCTCTGCACCGTAACCGTTGTCCTCTTCGCAATACCTCCAAACTTCGTGTCTCCCGCACCAAAATCTTCTGGCAAAATCGCGTGCTCGCTATCGCCGTCTTGTGTCTCGTTTCCCACCCCTCTCTTCTTCCTTGAACCGGAGTAGTCGGAAAGATGGTAATTCTGACTGCGCGGGTTATTGGACCCGAACATGGAAGTATTGACGATGGAATCCGGTATAATTACCTTGAAGACTTTATCGAAGGTGTTTCGGAGTGGGGGTAGGTTGGCGGTGACCAAGCCGACGGTGACTTCGGCATGAGACCAGATGGTTAAAGTCACCGACTCGTAGTTGTATTCTTTGTGGCCGGCGAGGAGGTCGAGGTAGGCAAGTTTGATGCAGGATCATCGTTCCCAATAGTCGGTCCGACTGTTAGTTACTGTTACTGACAGTCGGATTCCTGGGCAGTCGGTCAGTAAGGGGACCCCCCTCGGTAACTAACTAACAGATAAGGCTGTAGTTACTACAGTAACTAGCCTATACAGAAATTTTATTAGTATTAAGGCTAGAGATAAAACCTACTAAGGGCGCTAGTAATAAGCTATAAAGATTAGATACTAGATTTGTTAAATCTCTATAATAAACTTAACTTTCTTTATCTTCTAGCTATAGTCTAATAACGAGCTTATAGCTTATATCTCTACTAGAGGGATATTTAAGGATATAGATAATAATTTAAGGTGTACGACTCTAGTAACTCTAGTAACTACACCCTTTAGTTATAGAGCTATTAAGTAGCAAGCCGTTATAGCAGCCCTTAGTTACTGTACTTAAACTACCCACCATCAGTCAGTCAGTCGGGCGAGACGTACAGTTACGGCTTCAAATATATCCAATAGTTACTAGTAACCGACTATTGGGAACGATGTGCAGGATGTTACTGTGCCGCTGCCAGCAATGTTAGATTCCTGTCCTAGAAAAGTAGAAGGGTAGGAAAAAAGAAGACGTACGCAAGACAGAGAATGAAAACTGCTCGGACACCCCATTGAGTGCGTCGTGAGAGCTTCACGGAGCGTAGGTAGATAATAGGGGTGGCAGCAAAGACCAAGTCGGTCGCAACATTGGCTGCTGCGTTCGTGTACGCGATCGAGGTCCTAAATTGGGCAGATTTGCAATGCCCCTTGACTCTGTGATCCCATCGCATCGACATTGGCACACACCAACCAAAGATGTTGATCGATGGTAGGATGAAGTTACAGACAACCATCACAAAAGTCGTCACCCAGATGATGATGCGGAAGCTCTTCGAAAAGTTAAGTGACATGAGGTAGGCGCAGATAGAAAGTCGGACCACACCCATGATCATCAGATTGCAGCTCTGATTGAAAAAGATATAGTGTAGAAGCTTCCTCTTATCTTCCGGAGCCATGCTACTGTAGACCGAGTCTCTCAGCAACCTTCCTTGGCCCGCGTAGGCACAGAGGACGTAGAAGACGGTGTCTACAACGTTGAGAAGCTGATTGACACCGTTAGCGAACTCATCACCTCTGTTGGCCGTAGACACACCGTGGCGAGTATCATCCAGTAGTCACTCCATCCGAGCTTCCAGTTGAGCCTGAATCGCACTATGATCCTCCATACTGCGAAGAAAGTGCAAAGAACGGTCAAGCTTATGCACGTCGCAATGATCTCGACTTTGCGGTTCGGGACGTGCTCATCGGCCATGCTGACGATCAGTTGCTTGACGGACATTTGGGTTGAAGTGAAGGAGGGAATTGGTATGAAGATCACAACATGTCTTGAAGTAGGCATCCAGGATAGGATCCGAGCTGGACATGGAACTGGTATAAAGCAAGACCACTTCCCTGTCCCAGGGGATCAGTAGTTCGTACTGCTGCTTTGTTCATGTTCGTATACAGGATGGTGAGCCGCGCAAGCCAAGCTTGAAGGGCATGAAATCCTGAGTTTTGGATGAGTAAAGTTTGAGGGTCTTCCCGTGTCGCCAATGATGGAGTCTCGCGAGACCCAATGGAGTGACACGGAGCCCCTACGACGCGGCGCAGGTTCGTGTACTGGTGTTGTGATTGGAGGCTTAAGATCAATGTGACGGGACTGTGCCACAGCGGGATCAGATTCAGCGCTGGTACTGACGCCGATATATGGCGCTTTGGCCATTCTGGGTTCATGGGCAGAGGCATCCAGGTCTTCGAGTCCGACGAGTCAGTGCAGTATCTGCGGCGGGTGGGAAGTCTCCATGCAATGAATTGCCTTTTCACTTGTTCATCCTTACCATGTTTGGGAGGGACAAGCAGATCGCCACAAAAAGGCAAGATGGAAGTCCGGTGGATCAATGATATCCATATTGGAAGGAGCGAGGGAAGAGTAAAGTCGTTTAATCTTAGCCTAGCCTCAACGTTCGGTTTGATGGCTAGAGAAAATGTATGGACTCAGGAGCAGGGAGACATTGTACCGTGCGAGTCTTTGATTAAAGGCACTTGCCTCTTGGGCATGCTGTAGTGGCCGGAGCTGAAGTGATGCCAGAGAAGGGCAGATTGTGGTCCGATGCCCGACCCATAAGCATACACGACCACCATCGCCATGCGCGCGTCTCGTCCCGTGCCAAGCTTCTAAAGCGCGGAAAACCGTGCTGTAGCTCCGTTACCGCCACCGAGGAGGGGTCTTTATTGAAGGTGGATTGGAGGACCAATTTGATGGCAGACCTGAATACGAGAGCAGGTCTGGTCGATGCTGGGGCCCTTGACGATGACTCCTTGACGCGCGTTACGGGGGCCTCGATCTTTGTGTCTTGTGCCCCTCCTTTGCGGCAGAAGTGAGATCTGAATGGCTATGGCGAGGGAACTGCGGAACGGGGCGGTCTGGAGGCCTCCCATCCGTCGCTGTCGACCAATTGGAAGCGACGCTGACGCTGACGAAGTATCAACCCGCCAGCCTTGGCTCGTACATATAGATTGCAGATTGGCGATTTCTGTTCTCCAACCCTCAGCGGTTCGGCTGGAGAAATGGGAACAAGCATTTCCGCTGCCGCAATAAGCGCGCGTCCTGTAGAATTGCGAGCTTGTCGCGATTCGGCACCTGCGCCGTCGTCTTCATGATTCGCGTAGCCCGCCCAAACGCCTTCAGACAACCCCTCCCACGCCCGCCAATCGCATAGCATGAGCAAAATGCAATAGTTGTGCGATTGTATCTCCCTCCAATTCTGCCACAGCTCTCTCAGACACATTCTGCCTTTTGCCGTACGCGTGCTGCGCACGAGATAGCCGCCATTCGTCAAGAAGGCGCGTCGAATTACCGGCATATCTATGCCGCAGCCAAAACTATGCCATTGGACATGTCTTCGTACCTCGCGATTCATCTATCGAGTCGCACAGATCGCTTTTCCTAATTGAAGATCGATCTAAGCCGACATGGGGAAATCGTTGGTTTAGGGAGGTCCAGGGGCATGGTCCTGGCATTGTGCCCTGAACTCCTCCGCTTGTGCCTGACCCAGGGGTGTGTACCGCAGGTATATATGCCCCGAATTCTCCAACACCAACATCCCCACGCCCGTTCGCTCTGCGCGCTACCGTCTCTCGTTGTTCAAGATGGCACCTGCTTTTGGTTTTGTCGCTACTATCCAGCTCCTCGGTCTTGCTCAATTCGCAATTGCTCTGCCCAATAGTCCTATCCGACGCGATGCTGCATTCGCTGCTGCAAAGGACCAAAGCTACGACTACGTTGTTGTTGGAGGAGGTCTGACAGGTCTGGTGGTCGCAAACCCTCTCAGCGAGGACAAGAGCAGTAAGTAGCCTCAAGATCGTGGTAGTCCTGGTATCGAAGGGTAGTGGAAGCTTTCGGGAACTGCATTGATTTTCTATGTAAGGCCGCGTATTAGCTCTTGTATTGCTGAGTTGCTGTTGAGCTGTTGAGCTGTTGAGCTGTCGAACCAAACACCAGCAATAGCACGCCATCACGAGAATCAACTCTCTCAAGCATGTGAAAACCGTCACACATGGTCAATTGGCTTATACTATAATCTAGGATCCGTCTTGGTCATTGAGAACGGCTACATCGAGGATTCGCCCATCACAAGTATCCCATATCTCGCCACGCAGCTGAACGTAGCCGGCCTGTGGCCCATTGTCTCCGCTCCTGATCCAGGGGCTCAACAACACGGTCTGGGACGTCCGTGTTGGCAATTTCGTCAGCGGTGGCTCTATTGTGAACGGAATGCAGTGGGACCGTGGCTCAGATGCGGACTACGACGCATAGGAGGAGCTAGGCAAAAAAGGGTGGGGCTTTGCAGGGATTGCCAAATATTTCAAGAAGTCAACCCACTACACTCCCCCATCGGAGTCCACGGTGAAGGAATTTGGCATCACGTACGATGCGTCTGCGTACGAGAATGGGCCAGTACAAGTTACCACTTCGAGTTTCCAGTATCCAGACATGAAGCCAATTTTCGACTCCTGGAGGGCTGAGAAACTTCCTATGCCAAAGGAGGGCTTCGCCGATGCTGTAGGAATATACTGGACACCAAACTCGGTTGACAACAAGACCGCAACACGTTCTCATGCCCGCAAGGCATACTATGATCCAGTTTCCTCGCGGTAGAACCTGAAACTTTTGACGGGTACCAAGGCTACCGAAATCCTCTTCGACGGCAAGGGCAAAAATCTCAAGGCTAAGGGCGTCAAAATCACTTCTCGTGCAGATGGCAGCACAGGACAGGTTACCGCTAAGAGAGAGGTTATCCTCGCCACTGGAGGTGTTCTCACGCCACATATGCTGATGGTTTCTGGAATCGGACCCAAGGATGTCCTGGATGCGGCCAAAGTCCCGGTGAAGCGCGACACACCTGGAGTAGGCTCCAACTTCCAAGACCACGTCCCGCTCTACATGTCCTTCAGTTTGTCCAACGTCGCATTCCCGAACCCCACGACACCGACGACGAATGCAACCTTCAACACCAGTGCCGCAGCCCAATACGAGAAGGAGCGTCAAGGCCCTTACAACTTCGGTCGCGGCAACGCCCTCCCCATGCTGCCCTTCCAACACGTATCCAGCAAATGGAAGGCTGTCACCGCGGAAATCAGCCAACAGGACCCGACTAAATATCTCCCCGCTCGCTACGCGACAAACAAAGCACTCCTTGCCGGCTTCAAGAAGCAGTGTAAAGTCCTTATCGACCTCTATTCCCGCAACGACTCCGCTGTCGGCGAATTCCCAGTCCAACCTTGGGGCCGCTCAGCCGTGGCGCACCAAAAGCCTCTCAGCAGAGGGACCATCACACTCAACACGACCAACCCGTCTGCCGCCCCCGTTCTAACGTATAACACCTTTCAGAATCCTATCGACAAAGCTGTCATCGCCGAGCTCGTCCGCTTCAACCGCAAGCACTGGGCCCGCCCCGAACTTGCACAGTACAAACCCGTCGAGAACGTTCCAGGCGCGCAGTATCAGACCGACGAGGAAATCATCAATGCGGCGATTGCGAAGGGTCAGATTAACCCGAGCTTTGCGCATCCGAGTTGTAGCGCTGCCATGTTGCCTGAGGAGCTGGGTGGGGTGGTGGATGCGGAGCTCAAGGTGTATGGGGTGAAGAGTCTGAGGATTGTGGACGCAAGTATTATCCCGCTGATTCCTAGCACGCATCTGCAGGCCACCATATATGCGATCGCGGAGACGGCGGCGGATATTATCAAGGAAGCGTAAGCATAAAGTGCATTCGGGTGGCTTTGTCCCGGTTCGGTACTTTCAAAAGTCTAAAAGTGCATTTAATCAATCACTATCGGAACAGTAGATTATCCCCAGATCTCTAGCACCTACAGCGCTTTCTAGCACCTTTGCAATGTCAGCTAAAACGTACAGTTGCATTTACCAGCAAAGGACCAAGAGTCTTCAACCCCGGTCTTCCTGCTCCAGTATCATTATCAGTCCAGTGAAACATCACGCGACTACGAGAAACATGACACGACATGAACGACGTCGACCCACAGGACCCCAGTTACGTCGACTCGACTCTTACGATTCATTCCTTGGCACCTTGGCATCCCACTCTCTTTCCCCACACTCTAGACTCTAAAGAGCGATATCCCTGGTACCTCGTCGTTTTGATCAATGTCAGTTTTGGCGCCAAGGTACCATGTCCATTGTGGGGAGCGCTTATTCCAACCGCGCGTTCTTGTTCCTACGGGACTTGGCTACCGCGGGTGCGTACCGGGTCCACAATGAATGCGGGGTAACAAGCGTAGGAAGGTAAAACCCGAGACGCTGGCAGGTGTAAGTACTACTCCTTATCCCCTGGTAATTCCTATGATTGAGCAACCGCTCGCAAAGTTCGAGTTTCGCAATTGTTCTTCAAACCAGTAAAACATGGCATCCTTTCCCCCCATCATCGACGAGAAGAAAGAGGTCGATCAAGTCGAGAACACCCTCTCCCTCTCCCGTTCCGAGCAAGATGAGCAGGACTGGACACTTGAAGAAGAAAGAGCCGTAGTGTACATCAAACCTTACACCCTTCAAACCACGTTCACTAACACCCACCCAGCCGCAAAGCAGACCTCCGCGTCTTCCCCATGCTCTGCGTCGTCTTCGGCCTCTCCCTTCTCGACCGCACAAACATCTCCTCCGCCTACATCGCCGGTCTAGCCGAAGATCTGCATCTCGCCATCGGCTCGCGGTACAACATCGCCCTCCTAATCTTCTTCGTCCGTAAGCGTTCCCCAACCTCTACCCTTTCCTCACCGCATTCCATCCCCTCCTCTCCCATCTATCCCCGCCATTCTGACTCCGAAACAAAGCGTACGCCCTCTTCGAAATCCCTTCAAACCTAATAATCCGCCGTCTCGGCGCCCGCTACTGGCTCAGCTTCCTGATCACAGCTTGGGGCGCCTGCGTGCTCGGCATGGGCTTCGTGCACAGCTGGCAAATCTTGACCGTTCTACGGGCTCTACTCGGCCTCTTCGAAGCCGGGCTTTTCCCTGGCGCCGTCTACATCATCGGGTCGTGGTACAGGCAGTACGAGACCGCGAAGCGCGTGTCCGTTTTCTACATGGCGTCACTCCTCGCCTCGGGCTTCGGGCCCATCTTCGCGTACGCGCTTTCGCTGATTCGAGTGGGCGATGGCGAGTTTAGACGCGGGTGGAGATGGATCTTTATCATTGAGGGGATTGTGACGGTGGTAGCGGGACTTCTGGCTCCTTTCTTTCTAATTGAGTTTCCCGAAAAGGTGAAATTTTTAACGGAGCGCCAGAAGCACATTGCCACGACGAGGGTGAGTAAAGAAAAGGCCGGCGCGCAAACAGAACACCCGACGTTCAGGCAATCCATGCGCATGCTAGCAGACTGGAAGATCGGCATGTACTGCATCCAATACTTCGTCGCCGCCTCGAGCGTCTACTCCCTCGCCTTCTTCTTCCCCATCGTCCTCCGGCAAGGCATGGGCTTCAGCTACGCTTTATCGCAGATCCTGTCCTCCCCGCCCTATATCTTCACCATCATCGCCTCCCTAGCAACCGCATGGCTATCCGACAAGATCAAGCTGCGGTGGCCAATTCTCATTTTCCATTCCATGACGGCGATTGTGGGCCTGCTGATTATTCTGTATGCAAAGCCGCCGGGCATGAGGTACTTTGGCATGTTTCTAGCAACGTTTGGGACGCAGGCGAATGTGCCGGCGAGTCTGGCGTACGGGCAGAATCAGACGGCTAGGGTGCAGAAGAGGGGCGTGGTTGCGGCGGCTATGATTAGTGTTGGTGCGGCGGGTGGGATTACGGGGAGTACCATCTTTCAGAGTAAGGATGCGCCGGTAAGTGATACGGTGATCTTGGTGTGGTAATGCTGCTAATTGCCTGTAGCTATATCTTCCGGGCATGTGGGCGACCATAAGCATGCAAATCCTGTACTCTATCGTCACCTTCTGCATGTCGACATACTTCAAAAGGCAAAATCGACTCGCGGACGAAGGAAAGAAACCGGCACTGGAAGGTGTTGAGGGGTTCCGCTATGCGCCGTAGCCAGTTGCGCTTTGGAGGAAGTCGAGGAGCGTTTTAGCTGGAATAATAAATATAGGTACAATGTCCGATCTTGAGTCGGGATCCATGCTAAGGCAGCGCTATCCCTGGTTGGCATCTAAACGCCAGCAATGCAACGCCAACAATGTCATATCATCACTCGTTCTCCCTCGCATGTCCAGTAGGTCCTTGCGATGTGTCTATGCTCGTCAGCTGTGTTCCATTTCAAATTCCGTACAACAGCACTTACAATCCATTGTCACAAACGCCCGATCAACCTCTTTAAGTCCTGTACAGCGTTAGCACTTTCACTTGCTTAGAGGTACGAGGAGACTGCGAACCTTCCGTACAGTATTGCAACGTCTCAGCAATATCATGGCACTTCCTCAGCGGCGCCTTCTCATCCATCAAAACGTCAATCTCGACCCACACGCCATCACCCGCATGATAACTCTTGACCATCTTGTATCCATTGACTAGAGGAGCAAAGCGCCACGCCATATACATCATCTTGCGCGCAGTGCGATCATTCGCAGCTTCACCCGTCAATCTAGCGACGTTCTCAAACATGGTTCCGGCCCAGTCGTAGATGATGAAGAGTGAGAGGAGTGTCGCGCCGAGAGGGTCGAGCCACCAGACGTCGAGCTGGTGGCCGATGAGTGGGAATGCGAGGGAAAATGTATTGAAGTAGACGTCCGTTTTACAGTCTTGAGCTAGTGCTTGTACCTGTGTTGTTTTCACTCTCGCGCAGCCGAACCAAATTGTGCCCTTCACGACGATGGTCGCGACCATGGAGAATATAGCAGCTGGTGGAAGCTCCGCCGTCTGATGGTCGCCGCTCGGCAGCAATTTCTGCACCGACTCTTGCAGAATCTGGATAAATGATACGATCATTATGATGGAGAAGACGAGAATGCCGATAGGTTCGAGACGGCGACGGCCGACGGGAAACCGCTTCTGGAGCCGCTTAAGCTTCCATCCCACGAGCCTGTTTGTAGTCCAGATGATCAGCGTGCAGAGGAGGTCGAGGGCGGAATCGACGAGCGATGCGATGAGAGAGAGCGAATTGGACCAGATAGCCGCCACGCCTTTGGCTGCAAGGAGTAGGATGTTTACGATGACGTTGATGTTGATGGCCCATTTGACGTGCCGCGCTGACTTTCTCCGCTTCTCGCGCTCGCTGCCGGGGAGGAAACATTCGACGTTCTCTCCGCTGCCACCGAGGGGCCCGCGATCTTCTACAACACCGTCGTGGTCGAGGTCCTGCGGATTCATGCTGTCGAGCACGTCGTCTGCGACTGTGGAGACGATGGAATCGACTTCAAGCCAATCGTCTAGTCGCGCGTTTTGTTCTTCGTAAAAGCGGCGGACCTTTTTGTTTTGGATGCCTTTTAGCTGCAACCTGTCAGCGCTCAAAATCGCGAAACCGAGCAACGCAACATCTTATACGTACCTCTTCGTCGCTTTTCCTGAACTTCTCTAGCGCTTTATGGTCCACGTTCTCGAGCAACTGCTTCTTCAAGTCCATCGCATGCTTCTGATTCATCGTCGTCTCGATCGCATCGCGAAAGCGCTGTCGCGGACGCGTTGTGTCGTTCTCGCCATTTCCGCTCTCCAAATCGGTGTGGTCGCGTTTGTCGTAGCCGCTCCCAGAGCTGCCGCGGAACAACTCGCGATGTCTTGAAGCTACCATGTTGTATTCGACTCGTAAATGGACCGCTTCAAGCTGCGAAGAAATTACACAAAAAGATGTAGAGAAGGCAAGGAATCAGAGGTAAGAATGCAGGAAGGAAACATCTGACAGCTACTAACAGTTAGGGTAACCACATCATCATCGAGCCACGAACAGGAACAAATGCACAAAGTTTGTTCTCGTGCCAGACGGCTAACACGGCTCTGCGGGATGATGCGTGCTTGTGTCCGGCAAGCCTCAAAGGCAAAACTTGGCAGTGTCGATGACGACATTGTCAGCCTCAATGCGGTAGCGCGACAGTTACGACGGCGCGGTCTCATGTGACGCCCAAATCGTCTATATAGATCCTTGACGTGTGTACGGCCGCCGTGGTGCAGTTTGATTCTTCTCTTTTAGCCAGTCGGCAGCTTTGTTCGAGGGGGAGGAATGTGATGACGTCATAGAGTTTGAGCCTGCCCACAATCACATGCAGTCAGTCTCTTCTCCATCTTGTCGCAGGTAAAATGTCCTTCAGTAGCCTTTGGGACGGCGTTGCGAAGCCCAAAACACCCCGTTGTACGCATTGTACACCTACCGGCGGCTACACATCGGGATTAGCGTCACTGAATTTACGGGTGTCGGGTGTCGGCATTCGTAATTCGCGAAGGCACTACTTCTAGAGGTGACAAATATCTAAGAAATGTAGAAGGACATAGGTGGTAAGGGGTGGTAAGAAGTCGTCTGGAGCACTTTGGGGACGGTACATCGCGGCACACCAGGCCGAATGTAGTATTGACCTCGGCTCATCCCGCTTCGCTTCTCGCATTTCACCTTCCGGGTCTTAGCACATGACTCATTTTTCATCATCTACTACACCTCCATTCAGCGAGTGTAATGGGCAGAAAATTGCTTTACGGGCACAGAGCGTATGACTCCTTCGACTAAATGAGAAGGCTGCACTACCTCGTATTCCATCGCTTCGCAAGGACGAGACAGCTGAGAGAGCTGTGCTAGCAAACGCATATAAGAACGAAACGGAAGTCGAAAGTGGTCTTGGGATTTCATCCAGATTCTACGATTAATTTCATAGACACTGCGACACTCCCTCTTTCCGGCACTTTTATCCACCCAATAGACAATCGCGAAACTCACCACAAACGTACTACGCAATGCCCAGCACAAACGATCTCACAACCGAGGATGGCCTCAGCACCTACCTAAAGGCCAAGAATGTAGAACACACATTTATAACCCTCCTCACTGGCGGTACCGCAAACTACGTCTACCGCGCCACCCTTCCCGACGTCCGAACAGTAATCTACAAACACGCAGCCCCCTATCTACACTCCAACAAGGCCTTTGCCTTCGACCCCACCCGTATGGACTACGAGGACCGCGTGCTCGAAATCCTGCCACCCCTCCTTAAGCAGCAAATTCCAAAGTCTGCGGTGCATGCCGTCGGCTGGTACAGCTACGACCGCGATGCGAAGCTGCTGTGCATTGAAGACGGCGGGGAGAGGGAGCTGAAGAAGGCGTATTCGGATGAGCGGCTGGATGTGAAGAGGATCGGGGAGGAAGTCGGCCGGTGGATCGCTGCGCTGCATACTTGTTCTACCGAGACCTCGCTTTCATTGACGGATGAGAAGGACCTGAATGCGAATAATCCGGTTGGTGTGGCGATTTATCGGTATTCGTATAACAACCTCACCACCGCGCTAGTAGAATATGGTCACGATGCCGAGTTCGGAAAGTACATCAACGAGGTGTTCGGTAGCAAGCTCGCTACAGATAACGAGTGTGTCTGCCACGGAGACTTCTGGCCTGGGAACGTTCTCGTCAAGTTCCGAGATGAAAAGGAGCAGGATGTCGATCTTACCGTGGTGGACTGGGAGATGACGAGGCGAGGGACGAGTGCCACAGATGTTGGGCAGTTTGCTGCTGAGTCTTTTCTGTTGGATCGTTTCCGTGGAGGGAAGGGGTTGCTCCCCGCTTTTCTCAACGCCTATTCTGCTGCAAGGAAAGATGATCCTATTATTGACAGAGAGTGGGTTAGGCGCATGGCTGTGCATTGGGCTGTTCATGTCGCATTTTGGCCTACCGGGGTAAAGTGGGTGGATCGAGAGGGCACGGAGAAACTTGTGGATATTGGTGTTGGTGTGCTCAGAGCTGTTGTCGATGGGGATTGGGAGACACTGCGCGCATCAGAGTTGTTCAGGGATGTAGACGACATCTTGACGACATTTTGGGAGATAGTGTAAAGATGTAAGCATTTACAGAGTCCATATTTGAGAACGCAGCAAGTTAAGTGAAATGAGCAACAGGAGGCGAGTGAGAATGCTCGCAGAACCCCGAGAGCAGGCAAAACCGATGACCTCTACGGTATAGAGGATGAAGGAAACAGAGTTGTCATCAATCAGGCTGATCGACAGATTGATCCGCGAACGTGCCGTAAGTAGGAGCTTGCACGCGCTCACGGAGCGCTTAATCGCACGTGCACGCTCAAAGAGGAATCGATCTGTCGATCGACCTGATTGATGACAACTCTGGAAGGAAATGCAATCAAAAAGATCTTGCGCCAAACATGTACGATGAATGGCAAAAGATGACAACAGATATAACCCAAAACCCTTCTCCTTTTGGTCGCAATCCGACATAGCAACAGAGATAACCAAAACTCAAGATCCCCAGCGAAATGCATTAGAACGGAGGATCTCTTCATAATCCTCCCTTTTTTGCCTGCCATTTTCGCAATCCCCATTCTCATGGTGGTCCTAGAGGTCATTTTCCTCTGTCCGAAGCCGCTGGGTAATGGTGCTGTTAGTGACAGCGGGCGGTGAGGGAGTGACGGGTATCGGCGAGGGAGTGATGGGGGCCGACGAAGGTGTGGCAGCATGGTGATGGCTATCTCGTTGATTGTTGGCGTTGATGGCGGCGACCAACTGAGACAAGTCAGCGTTCTGAACTTGGCGGAGATGGCAAGTGGACACTTGCCTCACGCACTCAGACCTGACTCGTGCTAGATCCCAGATTACGTGTGATAGCGCTCTAAGGAAATGTTAGGCTTGGTGAGAGTGATGTGGGCGAAGCATACTGCATTGACGGGTGTCGAGGGTTGCTATGGTGGTTCCTCGGTGGCTGCGGATGCGCTAGTTACGGGTGCCGGTGTTCCCTGTGCCGATGGCAGACTGGCTTCGTTCGCGCCATTGACGGCCTCCTGGATGCCATTTACAGTGATGGGGGCGTTTGGAAATACCGATCGGAAGGCCTTCCAAATCGTGACGCAGACCGCGACGAGGCCGGCAAAGCTGAGAAACCAGAAAACTCTCATGACGGCGTGAAATATCAAGTCTTGCTTCTTGTATGCTTCCCAGCTAATGCCCGATGAGTTGAAGTGCGGCTCGCCGATGGTGGCCATGGCCAGATCTCCTAACTCGTCCGCCAGTTGTACCTCAGGTCAATTCTTGACGAAGATTTTGGTGGCGCAGTGGTCATTGTACATGACATTGTAGTTGATGTGGAAGGTTAAATCGGCGTCCACAAGCCGGTCATACGCCGAAGCTTTGCGGAGGATTTCTTGCTGGCGATGCTCCTCCTCTGCCAAGCGGAGGCGTTCCCTCTCTGCTTTTGCAAGCCGGTTATCGCGCTCGCGCTGCTGCTGCTCAAGTCGGAGAGCGTGGGCAGCGAGCGCTGCCTTTTTCGCTTCGCGGAGGCAGGCCAGGCTTGGGAACGTGCAGCCTGCCTCGTTAATCCAGATCTTGGCTGTCTCACCGGAGAAGTACCAGGCAAGATTCTCGCTGGCATTACACATCCAGGTGAGGTAGTGTTAGACTACCGTCCAGACAGCAAAAGGGTCCGGCACCGAAAGTGAGACGCATTTTGCTGGCATCAAGGAAGGAAGGAGAGTGGAGAGAAGAAAATTTCTGGCAGGTAGTGGAAGTTGAAAGAGGTGTGTGACTGAATTTTCCAGTTGGAGATGAGGTCTATGGTGCAAATGGAAGTTGGAGAGTCGATGTTCAAATACGGATGCGCACCGATTAACTATAAATGAACGAAGGCGAATCGAGCCAAGCGCTGCTAGCGCTAAGAGAGGTCGGTAGTTGGCGGTGGTCGGTGCGTTCACTAGTATGTTCACTACGGTGAGGCGCTAAAGCCTGCTCAAGTGTTAGTGAGCTCTAGAACAGCAGTGAACCGTTGGTCACGTGCCCGAGTGCTCCCCTCGGCTTCTAAATTCTGCACGTAGTTCTTCTCTGGCCCCTTAGTTTCAGAGTTGGCAGATTATTGAAACCTGTCACTGCTATTTAGATCTGGCCCTTCATTATGTTTAGGAATGCAGCAGTACATGTGACTGCAGAGGTTTGGCGGAGAAACTTCATTCACCAAAGGACACTTCAGCTCTTTGAGAACAAATAAAGACGCATTAAACATCCGGTTAGAACTGGACGCTCCCGACCGTTATTGTTGTTGCTGTAAGTAGATAGTAGGAGGAATTCCAAGTACGTACTATATATTTACCATCCCAAGATAACCACTTATCTAGACGGTTTCGTTTCGGTCCCTCGACACATCGTCGCGCAAATCATCGATACGGTAGAGTACATTTGAACGTAGTGACATCTCTACGCCATCTAGCCATACGTGCCTCCTTATAAGCAGCTGCCGAGAAAGTCTCCCAAGGCGCGGCCTTAATTCTGGGCATGGAAGCCACCTAGTAGCCTTCCATCTTGACCTTCTTTCCAACGTAGGGAAGATGGGCGACACTATTAAAGCAAACGTATCAGTGATTGGTGAAGAACAGAGATCCCGAATAAGGCTCAGAGAAAATTTGCCCTTCTCTAGTTTCGCGGCCTCGAAGGCGAAAGTACATGAGACGACTAGGCTTGGGACTAGATTTGGTCTTCTTCGTGGGGTGACTGGAATCGGTATCATCAACCTGTTTGTCGAAGTCTGATTTGTCCAAAGCAAGAAGCATTGTACCTGAGATGATGCGAAAACGAACTGCAGCTTGCAGAATGGCAGGGTTGGTCCGGGCCCGATGTCGAAACTAAGTGAATCGCAACCATTCCAGCCTTCGGGAATATCATCGCATATGATTATACAAGATCCCATGCATTTGCTGAGCTTCTGGCTTTTTGTCATGTTCGGAGAACCTTCCTTAACCGTTCGGGCAAATGCCTGGTGCGTTGCCATGGCCTGTACTTTCTTCGCCTTGAGCTGATTCGCCTTCTTCTCCGAAGCCTGCGCGCTGAGTTTCACAGAAAGACTGGAAACAGCGTGGCGATCCCGGCCTATGCATATCGTGCGGTCACCATCACTACTACCACTGCGCGTCACGAGTCCTAGAATGCGTTCCGCCCTTGCGCGTAGTTTGTATTGTTCCCGGAAGCCATAGAGCGCCAACGCCTCCCTTGTTTTCATCTGATCTGGTACACCGTTGCTCAGGAAGTAAAACTCCATGAAGCGATGCAGGTCTTGTGTCGCACGCTCCCCTGGCGTAGTGCATCGCCTCCACGCCTCCTCTTTGCGTCGTTTGTACACAAATATGCGGAGCGCGGTTGCAATATAGTTCGTAAAGTTAGCACGCGCACATAGACGAACCGTGAATTGGTGCACCTTGCCCTTCTAAACGGCGTCTCGCAGGAGTTTCTCCAATGCTGGTAAAGTCATATGCTCAGCGTTTTCAACACCGTAATAGAACAATTGAGCACGCAGCTCCTTTTTGTGTGAGTCCCGAGCATACTGGTTAGGCAGTGCGATGAGTTTAGTGCCGAATTAAGGGGGTTTCTGCGGGTGTGCCTCTGCGGACAGCGACGCCACCGTTCGGTCGAAGTCAAACGGACTGGATTAGAGCCAAAAACCGACCAGATGGCCTATTAGTCGCTGCGGACTGTCTGATGAAAGAAGTTGGGGAAAGAGTGAGAAGTCTCGCGCAAGTGTCGCGTTCTGGGGGGTGCACTTGCAGCCAAGGGCGCCGTCACGCGTTGAGTTAGTGATTATGAGACCCCACCCAGGGTCCATCAGCCAGCACGAGGCTCAGGTCGAGCTGCACTCTCTCGATCCTGCCGCCCCTCCGAGATGCTCTTTTCTAGCCTACTTCTCTGCGGCGCCTGCACGCTGCGAAGGCCAAAAACCGCACGCTCCCTCTACTCAAAACGAGGCCATACTCTCCTCGACCCGCAGCACATATGGCAACTGTTCACCGCCATGGCTTCACAGGGCTGCGGGGCGGAGAAGCGAGCGCTGACCAGTTCAGCTTGAAGTGAGACGGACGACGCTATATGCCTTTCAGTGCGCTCGCTGACTGTCCCCAGCATCATCTTCGTCCACGGCCTTCGCGGCCATCCTCGAGGGACCTGGGAAGCCACGCCCGTCAGGACCGGCGAGCGCCGCAGCGACGCGACCAAGAAGCAAAGAAGCGTCAGGTCGTGGCTCCAGCGACAAGGAGCCACGTCCCACCCAACGAGCACAGAACAAGCACATGCCTCCTCGTCACCATCCTCCAGCGTCTTCTGTCCAGAGCAGTACCTCGCGTCAGATATCTCTCAGGCCAGAGTATGGACGTACGGGTACAATGCGGATATTATCGGCGGTCTCTTCCAGGCAAACAACCAGAATAGTATTTCCCATCATGGCCGGGATCTGTCAGTCAGACTAGAAAGAGAGATTGACAATAATGTACGATAAGGACAGTGTGTTAGCTTGGGACAGTTTCTAACGGCCTGGTAGCAACCGATCGCGTTCGTGGTGCACAGCCTCGGGGGCATCATTGTTAAAGACGTTCTCATGAACCCCTTGGTACATCAATCGCTGCTTATACATAATGCAGGCCATTCATCGATCGGAGAGAATCTGCAGACGGACGAAACTCATCGTCTTCCTCGGGACGCCGCACCGCGGGAGCGCATCCGCCAGCTGGGGCCAGATCGCGTCGAATATGCCCCGTCTCGCACTCCAAGACTCGAATAAGAAGATGCTGGAAGCATTGGAGGTAAACAGTGAGGTGCTGGACAACATCCACGAGTTCAAGACGATTATGTTCAAGAGCGGGATCAAGACCTATTCATTTCAGGAAGCACGAGGCATTTCTGGCCTGAAAGGGCTGGATAAAAAGGCATGTTGTTCACGAACGCTGTGAAACATATATGTCAGTCAATTTATGGGACGCTGACAAGTGCAGGTTGTGGACGACTTCTCGTCGAAGCTCGACCTTCCCCGGACGCTGGAGACGGTTGAGAGCATCGATGCAAACCACATGCAGATGGCTAGATACAGCAGCAAAGACGACCAAGGATACCGTGCCATCTCTAGCATCCTAGGAAGCTTCGTCCGAGAACAGATGGAAAGCCAGCGAACTTCTGTCGTTGGGACTGCGGACGTGCCTTGTACGTAAACAATAGATTATGAATGGCTGCGCATCAAATGCTTACAGCTATACCTTCACTAGCGAGTACAGGACAACTGTTCATGATCCCCTTCCCTAGGGACGATCTGTTCGTCGGTCGCGAAGATATAATCGCAGAGATCAGCGAAAAGCGAACAGCTTCTCCAAACCACACCCGCGTAGCTCTTGTTGGGCTAATTAGGAGGCATTGGGTCAGCATCCGTGTAGATCATCTAAACATGAGCTTGGCTTACGTTGCTTGTAGGAAGACACAGATTGCCATATAGTACGCGTACAGAATCAGGGAGTCTTCGTCACAAACGTGGGTGTTTTGGGTGCATGCAGGTAATGCTGCTAGGTTTGAGCAAGCCTACAGAGATATCGCTACCAAACTCGACCTTCCAGGGCGCGCTGAACCAAAGGCTGATATTCCCCAACTCGTATATAACTGGCTCTGCGACGAGGCAAACGGCCAATGGCTTATGACTGTCGATAATGCCGACGAAGACCATGTTTTCTTCTCTCACAACACCGAGTCGGGCCCGCACATAGGGGAATCTCCTTACCGAGCAACGCCATTGGCGAGATTCCTCCCTAGATCAATAAATGGGGCAGTACTGTTTACTTCGCGCAATCTAGTTGCCACGATAAATCTTGTAAGAAAGAAAGATAATGTTATTCGCGTAAAGCCAATGGCTGAAGACGATGCACTGGCGATTTAAAAGCTCGGGTTACGGTCACTCAATCGTCTTCAAGCGATGCAAGAGCGCTTGTCCAAGCTCTGGAAGTGTCACGTATAGTGGAAGCTTGAGGAACTGCATTGATTCTTGAGAGTTGATCGAGGGGGCGGCTTTTGTACCCCTCTCTCCTCCAGAACCTCCGGATACCGAACTCTTCTTGAAACGACCAACATCCTATATATAAGACTACAACCGTCACACACCCCCTTACCTTACAGTAAGTAGCGGAGAGGTAAATATAAAAGAAAGAGTAGAAGAGTAGTCTATAAACCTGTATACTGCACCCCTAACATCTAGCTAAGGCAAGTAGAGATGTCTACTAGGCAAAGTTACCTTAGAAACTTAGCATATCTCTACCTCCTAAGGATCTTTATTATACTATTAGCAGGTATAGCGCTTATATTAACTTAAGTAATATTTAGTTAACTAGCCTACACCTCCTATTACACCTATAACTAATAAATATTAACGTACTTTAGTTTTATATTTAACTTATCTTTCTTCTTTATAGTAATACTTATAGTCTGCTAATTATTATACTATAGTATTAAGGCCTTATCTATTAAGTAAAATACCTCTCTAAAGAATTAAGTCTACTTCTCTATCTATAATCTAGCTAGTAATAGAGTAAGTAACTCTGCTTTAGTTATTAACTTAGTAATAAAACGCTATATTATTAACTTCTAGTTAATAGTTATACTATATAGGCGGAACACGTATCCCTATAAGCTATAGCGTATATTAAGCTTATTAGTAAAGGCAGCGTCTAATACTCTAAAGAAGATAAGGTTCTTTTTACCTACGTTAGTAATATATTCCTAGGCGCCCTTATTATAGGCCTTAGCCTATAGGGCTAGAAACTTAGTAGAGAGTATATATAGCTATACTTATTAAGTAGCTTTTATATAAGCTTCTTCTAGATTTATAAGGTAGTACGTAAGAATAATATAGTACCTAGAGTAGTCTAGTTATATATAGTAGGTAAAATACCTAAGGTAACTAATAAGCTACTAATATAGCTTTATATAGGCAGTATTTAGCTTCTCTAGTAACTATTTAAGCTAGTTCTCTATTATTAGTATATTATAACTTTAACCCGTTAGCCTAATACTAAACTAGGCGGCGACCTTATTAATATAGGTGTTCTATATTAACTAGAGTTTGTGGGACCTTATATCTTATATAACGCGAATCTCTAGAAACTATTACGGTAACGTGCATTACTGTTAAACGCTAGATAGGCAAGCATTAGATCTAAGGTAATTAATAGCTACGTATAGTTGCTATAATAGCTTAAGACATCTAGATAAGAAGAGAAAAGGAGAGAAGCGAGAATCTAGCTATATATACAGTGCTCTAGTCTGTACGTAAGTAAATATAGCACGGTAGCTAGCTAGAGGTAAGCACTATAATAGTACCCCCCTCTTATTATTAAGCTCCTACAAATGCGGATGCCCCTTAGGCGTAAGAAATAGAAGTAGGTAGGTAGGAAAATCCTTATTACTCTAGCTCTAGCCTCTACTTAGGCTTATACTCTATAAGCGCTATTTATAGAAGCCTTCTTACTACTACTTCCTAACTTCTAGTAAAGCTAGGCACCTATTATTTATCTACGCTCTAGCCTTTATTTAGACTAGAGATATATATATCTACTTATCTTACCTTTTAGTTTATCTTATAGCGCTCTAGAACGCTCCTTATAGTAGTTCTCTAGCTTACCCCTTTACTCTAGGTCTCTCTAAAAAAAATTCTAGGATTTTATAGAAATTTATAGAATCTAGGCTATATTATTAGATATTATCGCAGGTATATTAGCGCGATTAGTTATTATTAGATTTATTTAGAGAGAGCTACTACTTAATCTCTTAGTAGTAGTATAACACTAGTATTAGTTAGAGTTATAGGCGTATTAGCGCGATTAGTTATTATTAGGTTAGTTAAAGAGAGCTGCTACTTAATTCCTTAGTAGTAGTATAGTGCTAGCGTTAGTTAGAGTCGCAGGCGTATTAGCGTAATTAGTTATTATTAGATTAGTTAGAGAGAGCTACTACTAAATCTCTTAGTAATAGTATAGTACTAGCGTTAGTTAGAGTTGCAGGCGTATTAGCGTAATTAGTTATTATTAGATTAGTTAAAGAGAGCTATTACTTAATCTCTTAGTAGTAGTATAGTACTAGCGTTAGTCTAATATTAGGGCTTTTAAGGATGTTATCCTAGAAACCTCTAAAGGCTTTAAGAATAGTTTAGGCCTTAATAGTATCTAGTTTCTAGCTTATTAGGCTTTATCTTATTACTAGCGTTATATTAGTATAGTATTATTATAGGTATTATATTAGTAGTATTATTATAGGCGTTATATTAGTATAGTATTATTATAGGCGTTATATTAGTAGTATTATTATAGGTATTATATTAGTAGTAGTATTATAGGCGTTTAGAAACATACTTAAATTAGACTCTAGCGCCTAATTAAGAATCTAGATATAATGTTATAGCGACGTACATTACTATTAAACGCTAGATAAGTAAGTATTAGATCTAAGGTAATTAAATAGCTATATATAGCTACTATAGTAGCTTAAGACATCTAGATAAGAAAAGAAAAGGAGAGAAGCAAGGATCTAGCTATATATACGGTGCCCTAGTCTATGCGTAAGCAAATGTAGCATGGTGGCTAGCTAGGGGCAAGCACTGTAATAGAAACTAATTTAGTAGCCTAAGATGCTTAAGGTTATAGTGCTCCTTTAGAGTATACTTAAATTCGCGGTGTAGATAGCGATTTAATTAGTAAAAAGCTATAAAAATATCGTCTATATAGACGAACAGAATTAGCTACCTATTAGTATATAGGCATAGAAATCCTAACACCTGCCTTATCCCTAGTAAGTATAGTATATAACTTAGCTTCCTAAACTACAGCTGCGGGGCTTTCTTAAGTTTATACAGCGCGCGTAGTACTTATAGTAGCTAACTATCTTAGTGCTAGAATCTATCTAGTGTATAAACATAGAGCTTCCTATCTAATTTAGTATTAAGAAAGGCATTTAGGGCGTCGTACTATATAAGCTCTAGATTAAATTAATTAGTAAAAGTAATTACTACCCTAAAGGCCCTTACGGCTAGCGTAGCGGCGTAGGTGTTATTATAGGCTTATTATAGGTCGCCGCGTGCAACTAGACGTGCCTTATACTTATAGAGGTAGCTATCTCTATTATATTTATATATAAATATCTATATTAATAGTAGCACCTTGCTGTTAGTAGTAGCTTCCTTCTTTATTATTTTAGCAAAACAACCTTTATTCTAGATCTACTAGTATTTAAGCTTAGCAGCCTTATAAAATTAGTAACTAAATAGATACGTATTAAGCTTACTTAAAGATCTTAGCTCTAGCAGCAATTAGAAGTAATATAGCCTTATTATAGTGTCTAGCTTTAATATAGCTACACTAAACGTTTTTAGGTAGTTATAGATCTCTAGTGTCTGCTATATTAATAGTAGGTTAACAGCTAGTGGTATTAGCTTACAGGCACGCTTACCCTTAATAATATTTAATAGGTCTATTAGATCTAGGTTATAGCGTCTAGAGGCGTTATTTTTATATTAATTAGATACGTAGTTAGCGATTTATGTAGCAGAGAGCTCTCCTAGAGTTAAGGTTAATAATAGATTATCTTATTAGATAAATATAATTCTGTAATTACGTAACTTAGATAAACCCTCTAGATCTCTAGCATCCTTAGCTCTAGGCTATATATTAACACTCTTAATACTCTTAACACTCTTAATACTCTTAACACTCTTAATACTCTTAACACTCTTAATACTCTTAACACTCTTAAAACTCTCGCCTTATACAGTTAACTTAGGTATAAACAGTTAGCGCTTAGGCCTTAGGGGTTTATTAGCTCTCTTAGTAACCTTACCCCCTAGCTCTAACTATTAACTTATTATAGGTAGAGCTACCTTCCTACGCTAACGCGTTATAAGGAGCTTATTAATATTAATATTATTATCTAGTATTAGCTTAGCGAACGCTAGTAACTTAATAACCTTCTTTATTACACCCTCTCTAGTATAACTATTAGGTCCCTTATAGAACCGCATTAGTTTAAATATAACGTCGCGCGTCTATATTACCTTATCTCTAATTAGTAGCTAGATCCTCTAGATATTTATTAAGTTATATCTAATAAGGTGTCTAATTAGCGCTTAAGACTTTAGCTTATCTCCGCGCCTTAATAATTAATTAAGTATATATACTCTATAGCTAATAGAGTGTATGTAAGCTACAGAAGGCTGTTTACTCTATATAACCTTATACAGCGTCTTCTAGTCTAACGCCTCTATTAGAGTCCTATTTAGGATATACGCTGCTATTTTTATAAGCTTATAGAATAGTAATTCTAGTAAATTTGCCTGTAGCCTTATAGCTCTAGCGCGTACTACTAGCTATTTACTAGCGCGCTCCGCTAGGCCGTTCCGCTCTAGCGTATACTTAGTACTTAGCTTATACTAAATACCTAGGTTCTTATAGGTGTCTTCTGCGAATACTCTAAGACCCTATTTATTATCTATCTATAGAGCTATTACGTTCCTGTTAAATACACGCTAGATTTTATATATACTCTAAATTAGCTAATAACTTAGTATTAGCTTTAATTAGTTTAGAAAGGTGTTAACCTTATACTACTTTAAGGCTTAATTAATAAGGTAGCCTACGTATTTATTACTCTTAAGATAAGCTTTACTAGTAGGTAATAGCTATACTAGGTTTATAGTAATATAATAGAATAGACTTTATACGTAGTCCTTCTATAGCCTTCTTATAATTCGCTTTATAAGCTTAGCCTCTATATAAGTTAGGTAGACGTTATTACTATACTTATCTATAAGTTAGACTTTAGTAACACTTCCTTCTAGCTTATTAATTACCTTCTTACTAAAGTAACTCTATATTAGATAAGCTATCTTAGCAGAGACCTTCTAATTAGCTTTTACTACTATTAATAGTTAATAGCTTATACTAAGCGATCTTAGTTAGGTGCGTAAAGGGCGTATAGTAGAGTTAGCGTTAATAAGCTAGTACCCTTTATTATACTCTAGGTTTATAACTATAGTATCCTATAAGACTCTATAAAGCAGATCGCGTTCTAAATTAAAATATACTCTAATAGCTCTATAATAAGCTAGTCCTATTACGCTTATAATAAATCCTTTAATAAGCGCGATATACGTTAATACTAGACCTTCTACCCCGCGTAGAGTATTAGCTATTACTTTAATGTGTCCCTAGGCTATAATACAGATACAACCTATACTAGCACTAACTATCTTATTAGAGCTAGCGTTTCTCTTTCTAGTTTATCTACCCTATTCCTTACTATTAATTACATAGGTATTAGAACCTAGGTTAAGAATCTATTAGTTAACTAGCTTATTAGTATTACTATTAGTATTAGCTATAACCTAAAGGGCTCTATACAGCTATTAGCTATTATCTATAGCTAGATTAACTTTATTAATATTATCTTACCCTACTAAGCTGTGTGTAATAGTTATTATACTATATATTATAGTATTATTCTTAATTAGTATTAAGGTGCTTAGTGTTAACGTATTAATAAACGTATAAATAACGTTTAAGGATAGGTTTAATAGTAGCTTACTATTATTAAGGTTAATAGATACTATTACTATTAGGATGGTAACCTATAAGGCAGCGTAAGGAGTATATTATTGTATAGAAGGGTGAATAGTAGCATTTATATATAGACGAGACGAATTGCTACCCCATAGGGAGACGATTTAAGGCAGCTTATAAGAGAAGGATTACTTAACCCTAGTCTAGGCTACTAGCCCTAACATTATCTCCCCTTCTAGGGCCTCTTAACCTAAGAGGCTAGAGGTAGACTACTTAGTCTATTCTAGCCTAAAATAGCGCTTCTTCGCCTATCTAGAGACCTAGTATAAGTGTATAGTAAAGCTTTTATTATCTACCTCTACTTTACCTTTACTTTCTCTCTTACCTTTACTCTTATTTTTACTACTACCTTTATAGTTACCTAGTAGTATTACCTAACTCTATAGGCAGGCTTCTTAGTAAGCCTATACTAGGTATTAGTTACTAAGTTACCTTTTTTCTTTCTTCTTTCTACCCCTACTGCATTAACTAGTAGGTAAGTACGTTCTAGGTAGAGAGTGTAGGGAAGAGGGATCTAGTATATTTTAGCGTAGAATAGTACTAACTAAATTAAGTAGACCCTTATTACTATCTCTAGTTACTTTCTACTTCTATTTAGCCTATTCTTCTACTAAAGAATCTACTATTACTCCTATTATATCTAGTAGTAAGACTATAAACGAATTTTATATTAAGGCGACTAAGAAGTCTAGGAAGCGTTCTACCCTACCCTATTAGAGCTACATTAAGGCTATAGCTAAGTATAGCATTCTAGGTATAAGAGAGTAGTATAAGTTTACTAAAGGTAATTACCTTTAGCTTAGTACCGTCTATAAGGAGGTGCTATTCTAAATATATCTCTAATACCTTAATAATTAGGCCCCCTGTTTAGTAGTAAGTCTATTATAGTATTTTTTAGCCTATTTTAGTATATTCTAACTTTTCTAGCTGCTATTAAGCATAATTTTAAGTCTAGAGAATCTTAAGGGCTTATTTCTAATAGTAATATCTCCTTCTAAGGTAGAGGTTATTAAGCTCGCCCTTAAGAAGTATAATAGGGCTATATAGTTATATAAGTTATTAAGTAGAAACTATCTAATAAAGATAAACGCCTATTAGACTGCCTTAAATAAATATACTACAGGGTACCCTACATTTAACCCTTAGAACCTATCTACATTTAACTAGTAAGAGGTAAAGGCTAGTTACCTTCTAATAATACTTATAAAGCTCTTAGACCCTAGAACCTTTAATTCTAAGGCTATTATACTTAACTATACTAATAAGAAGTAGTAAGAGGCTAATACTACTACTAAGAGACTATATAAGCTTATTTATACGCAGGTTAAGTATATATTACCTATTTTAGCCTATTTTAGCTACTTCTACTTACTAATATCCTAAAGGGACTTATTTAATAACTAGTATACTAAGAAAGTGCTAATAGAGTATAATAGAGCTCTAAAGATTAAGGATTAGTGCGCTTAGAGTAGCGTCTACTTTAATAGTTATAAAAAGTCTAAGGCTGCCCTAAGAAAGTAGAACTTTAAGAAGGATAATAAGAATTTACTTTAAAAGAAATCTATAAGTACTCTTTTAGCGCCTTTTAGTAGAGTTTAGTACTAATAGGGCTATATAGTAACTAGGTAAACTATATAGCGTTAGAAAGACTAACCTTAAGGTAGCTAAGCGTAAGAAGTAGGAGAGGTAAGTTACCTAGCTCTTTAGGTTAACTTCTAACTCTAGAAAGCGTAAGGAGGTTCTAAGATCTACTAAGCTATTCCCCTCTTACTATAATACACGTTAACGTGCTACTAAGAGCGTATCTTTAACTACTCTGCCCTCTTACTAGTAAAAGGGTTTAGCTATCCTTAATACGTACGTTATAGGCTTATATAATAAGAAGTTTAGAACGTATTATTAGAAAAAATCTAACCTTCCCTAGAGTAGAAGGGTTATAGATAAGTAGAGTAGACTTAAGAATAAGGTTTATAAGGGGTATTATAATAGGAATTTTATATAAAGAATAGTAGGTATTAGCGTAGTTTAGCGTAGTTTAGTATAGTTTAGCAGATATTAGTCCTTATAACCCTATATAGATTGCCTTTAGCGTTAGTCTAGTATAGGGGAGCGTTTCTAGTATAGAACTAATAGAGTTAGTTATAATACCCTAGAATAGCGCTAACACTATAGTTATCTAACTAGAGAAATTTATTCTAGTCCCTAAACCTTACTCTTATACTAATTTAGTCTAAAGTATAATAGATATAGGTTCTTCTTTATTAATACTATTAAAACACTACCCTTATAAACCTAGAGATAAAACTCTAAGTCTATTTAACTTAGAGGAAAAATTCTTAAGGAAAGATTTAAGGTAAGAATAGTAGAAGGTATATTAATAATTAATATATAGTAGAAGATTATCTACTAATTATCTTCCTTCTTTAAACTAATAACCTAGCGGTCGCCTCTTCTTTTATACGGCTTTTTAGGCCCTTCTAGCGTAATATAGCGCTTAGGGGGAATATTATACTCTTTATAGTATGTTTAAAGAGTAGTACCGCTAATATAAATACTAGGTTCCTAAGAGTTCTCTTCTAGAAGATAACCTTTCTAAGAGACGAGGTAATAGTATAACCTATCATCTTATAACTCCCTATTAAGTATTTTATTAATCTTATAGACATTATTACCTACTAGTTAGAGTGTATCTTTTACTAGTCCTAGTAGGTGCAGTAAGAAGCCTATAGGCTTAAAGGGTTCTAATAAAGAGGCGTAAAAGATAGAGTAGATATTTTCTAACCTAGAGAGGTCTACTCTATAGGCTGTTTAGCTAATCTTCTCTACTATAGTACCTAGTTCTAGGTACTTCTAGTCTAGCTTCTTTTTTAGACAGAATATTCTAATATAGCGGCTAGAGACGTACACTTTATTTCCTTTTTTTAACTTAAGGGGTAAGCGCTTCTTATTCTAGAGCTACTTTTAGTATTTATTAGCAGCTTTAATTTTTCTATCGCATTTAGCGCGAATCTTAATTAGCTTTATAGCTATTAATATCCTAGTAGGCGACTCTCTATTACCTAGTAGTAAAGC
>MU005607.1:104428-127177 GCA_010405425.1 Lentithecium fluviatile CBS 122367 | reverse complement strand
GTTAATAAGTATCTTAAGATTCTTAGACTTAATAGTTGCTTAGGCTGTTAGTAATCTTATAGGCTTTAAGTAAAGCGCGTTATATAGTTTTCTAAGATTTTTAGAAGGCGTCTCTTTTACTAGGTTAATATAGGCTAGAAGGATAGTAATTACCTTCTCTAGCTACTACCTTTTTCTAAGCCTTTCTTTTCTACTATATAGGTAATTTTATAGGCCTTATACTTAGGTTAGATATAACTAGGCTTCTTATAGTAGAAATATACTACTTTAGATTAGTTAGTCTTAGTTTATAGCTTAGCGCCCTATTTTAGTAGAGATTAGTAGGTTCTACCTTACTTTAGTTTTTTTAGGAGGGTTACTATTCCTCTACTACTCTCTAGTTATTCCTTTTACTACTTCTTCTTAATATTCGCCTTAGCCTTACTATGCTTACTTTAATAGTAATGCTAGCTAATATTAGTAGCCTCCTCTATATTATAGACGCTTAAGCGCTTATTAGGGTCCTAGAGATATAGGTTATCTCTTACCTACTCTAGAAGGTAGTTAAAGAACTCTAAGGCCTAAGTTAACTTATTAGTTAAGCCTACCTCTTTCTATAGGGGATGCATATAATTTAAAAGGTTTATAGAAGACTAAGTTAGGCGCTACTAGCATTTCTTTAGGGACTCTATAGCCCTTTATCTTCGCTTTAGTCTACTACCTAGAGACTCTAATATCTTCTTTAATAATTAGTCCTAAGTAACGTTCTATAAGAGGTCTAAAGACTACTATTACTGCTATTCTATCCTCTAGAAGGTCTTAAGCTCCTTAGAGATGTATCTAGCGCTAAATTAGGCCTTCTAGGCCTCTATTATAAAATAGTAGGGGTTATTAATAAAGTAGCCCTTATAATCTATAACCTAGAGGTTATAGTTCCTTTAGTCTCTTTTTATAAACGTATAAGGATTCTTTAGGCAGGGAAGGCTGCTTATTAATAAAGTAGTTACTAATTAGTCTACTAAAGATACTTAAGTTACTAGAAGAAGTGTAGTATAATCTTCTGCCTTAAATCTTACTTACTGTTATTCTAACTCCTTAAGTTTAAGCTTATTAAGCTTTTATTACTTCTATTTTTATAAAACTTCTAGTTACTTTCTAGTCTTATTTATAAGTTATTCGCTTAGGCCCTGTTTAGGCAGGATATTACTAATTTAGGCTAAGTTAGCTTAGTTGCTAGCAGTATAGCTAGCTCTATCTTAATTATTATTTATAGGGCCTGCGCCGTTGCTAATAGAATTATTACTAACTTAGTTAGCTATTATAAATAAGATAGCTAACCTTATAGATAGGAAGAATTCTCCTATCTTAGGTTAGTATTAGCTGCGCACTCTCACGCTAACTGTATTAGGATTAACTAAGTATAAACATTAATAAGATAGTATATAATAATATTACCTCTTTAAACTACCTATAAGGGAAGAGCGATTTAAATGTTAGGATAGTAACCTATAAGGCAGCGCAAGGAATGTATTATTACATAGAAGGGTGAATGGTAGCATTTGTGTATAGACAAGACGAATCGCTACCCCGCAGGGAGACGATTTAAGGCAGCTTATAAGAGAAGGATTACCTAACCCTAGTCTAGGCCACCGGCCCTAATAATTACCCTATTCTTCTCTCGCTATCTAGTAAGGACTTAATTAATAGACTTATTAAGCTAACTATACTTCTTATAAGTAGTTTTAATCTTCTTAATAAGGGCTAGCTTTAGCGTAAATCCCTTTAAACGCTTAGAATAATCTGTATTAATTATCTAGTAGTCTACCTACCTATACCTTAGTCTATAGGTATAGTATAGTCGCTTCCTCTAGCTATTACCTATAGAAGGGCTTATATTAGCTAGAGGGTTTATATTAGCTAGAGTAGCTGCCTCTAGTATTAATACTATAGTAGAGAGACCTGTTAATATAGGCTTAATATATTATAAGTATATTATAAACTTAGCTACGTAATCCTTAACTAACTAAGCCTTCTTAGAATCTATCTTCTTCTTATAGAGCTCTCGCAGGTAAGTAGTTACCTACTTAAGGTTAATTACCTTATATATAACTAGAAAGTCCTTCTAAGCTTATGTACCTGTTATCTCTGCTAGCTTAAGCTTCTTATACTAGTTAGTAACGTCTACCTAGGTGCGAAGCTATTCCTCTACCTTCTTTCTACGCGCTAGTGCCTATAGGGTAGCTGTAATGCCTCTTTGGCTAGAACTACTAGGTATCTGTCAGCCCGGCCCCGGCACGTAACTGGCTCTATATAGTCTTAGCCTTGAACCCCCTTACTCTATAAGAATTCGTCTAATCTCTTAATATACTATATACTTTCTATCTAGTCCTCTTCCTACTGCTAGTACTCTTATAATTAAAATTCTTCTCTACTTCTTCTTAGATTTAGTAGTTAGAAGACTAGATAAAAAGTTTTTTATACTATTTTTATTAACCTTATCTAATATTACACTAAGCGATATTAAGCTTATAAGTAACGCGTAAGAAGCGCTAGGCTACTATAGGCTCTAACCTAGAGCTAGGCACTACCTAGGCAGGTCCTAAATAGCTATAGCGCGACCCTATATTAGACCTTATACGTAAGCTATAGCCTAATAAAGAATATAATATTAAGTTACTAGAACGTAACCTAGAAGATTATAAAGTTCCTATAACGTACCTAAGAACCTTCTATAATACTAATAGTAATTAATAATTACGCACTATTAGAGATATACTGCCTAAATTATTCTCTAGGAAAGAATTAGGCCCTACTAGAAACTAGTAAGAACCTAACACGCCCTTATACTTATAACGTTAGGGTTGCTACCTATATATAAGCTAATACCTATTTATTATAGCCTCCGCTACAGGCTTAAATACTATACCTATATATAGAAAAGGCCTAGCACCTGCCTAATAGGAATCTAGGTTAGCTATACCTTAATTAGTCTAAAGCCTAAAACTTAAACTATTTAGTAATTAGGCCTAGCTTTAAAGCGAAAACGCTTCTAAATTAGTAATTATAGAAGCTAAAGTAATCTATAACACTTTTATAGCTAAGTTTAAAACGTTAGTATACTCTTAGGAGCCTACTAGCTCCTCTTTAGAGGCTTAATATAAGGTAATTTAAAGCCTCTTCTAAGTAAGGGATACCTCTAAGCTTAGTAATAATAGAAAGCCTTCCTCTATCTAGTAAATTAAATAATAGATTAAAAACGTTAACTAATTTATAAACGTGCACTTTACAACTAAAGATTTAATTTAGCGTATATATTAAATTATTACCCTTATTAAATATAATACCTACTATAATATTCTAGATTATAAGGTTAATAGTAACTATATTATAACCTAGGTTTAAACCTAGTAACGTATCTAGAACCTAGCTAAAGATCTAGTGCTTATAAAGTATAGTTACTACGCTAGGTTTTATAATATTAAATAGTAAATAGAAGACCCTTTTAACGTCTTCTATAATTGCTTTATAAATAAGCTTACACTACTTAATATAGACCCCTTTAAAGGCCCCTAAGGGGAGATAGTAAAAGTATCTTTTATTTAGTCTTACTACCTAGAGCTAATCTAATAAGAGGTTTAATAAGCTAGCTAGCTTAAAAATATTACTAATTAGTTAACATTTAAATATGCTATTAGGAATGTAGAGATAGCTATATAAATAGCTAACTTAGTTATAAAGGGTAACTACTAATAGCCTAGCTAAGACTAGACTATAGGGGGCAAGCGTGCTGCACCTGCTAGTAACTAGAGCTAGCGTAGAAAAAGGTATAATTAGAAGCTATCCTCTAAGGGGTTATAGACCTAAGGAGAACAGCCTTTTAGTATAACGCCCTCTAGATCTAAGAGTGTTACGTTCTTATCCTAGAAATAACCTAAGAAGGTAAGAAAACTATATTAGAAATAATATAGGAGAGATAATAAGGCTAACCTCTTAAGGAAAAAGTAGTTCTAGTAGGCGAGCTTACTATATAGCTACTAGGATAAGATATAGGTAGCCTACGTCTTAGAATAGCTATTAAAGTATAACTATTAAGTTCTAATAGCGTTCTAGTTATTCTCTACGCACTATTTAATTTAGGTATAGAACTTAACCTTATCTAAAAAAGTACTACTATATAACTAAGCCTCTTAATAGTTAAGCGTATAAAGCCTAGAGCTTATACCTTTAATATAACTTAGTTATAGCTAGGCTCTATATACTTACTAACTCTTATATATAAGAATAGCGTTAGTACCTAACATATAGTTAAACCTACTAATTTCTAGGCTACCTAGTTTAAAGATTATAATTTTATTCTAAGATACTCTTAGTTAGCTAAGGCTAACCTAAAGATCTAGTATAGTACTTATACCTTTAAGTAGTAGTTCTAAGATATAGCTAAGAAGAGAATTAAAATTACTAATCTTAATAAACTACTTATAGATATAGCCTTAGAGGAAAAAGTATATATACTACACCCTTAGAACTTCTAGATTTATAGGCTATAGCCTAAGGAAGTACTACTACTAGAGAATATAGTAAAGATAAAGGCTTTCTAGTAATAGTTTAGTAGCTGTATAACTATACTCTATAGTAGAGATATTAAATAAGACGCTACTTACTAGTATAAGAGGGAACTACTCTAGTTTAAGAACTAGATATCCTAAATACTTAAATATATAACTAAATGTGTTAAGGGCTACTTTAAGTTAAAAAATCTACCTTAGCTTATAGTAGCTAAGGTTACCTGCTTATTAATACGCTATAGTAGAAGCTAAGCGTAAGACCCTCTATAGAGAAACTATATAAGTCCTAGGTAGTCCCTGCTAGGTATACAGTCGCCTATAGGTAAGTCTTATATAATAAATAAGGATAAAGCCCTTATCCTAGAGTATTTATAAGACTAACTTTATGTCTTTAACTCTAAGGGGTTATTAAGGATTTAATAGAATTTAGAGCATAACTATACTATTAAATTAATAGAAGGAAAGATGCCTTCTAATATACCTATATATAATCTCTCTAACCGCAAACTAAAGATCTTATAGGAATACCTTAATTCTATACTAGAGAAGGGCTAGATTAGGTATAGTAAATCCTTTATTAGAGCTCTAATTCTATTTATTCTAAAGGCTAATAGTATAATATAACTATGCGTTAACTATTAAGGCCTAAATAAGGTAATAGTTAAGAACTATTACCTAATTCCGCTAGTTAGTAAAATACTTAACTAGCTTTTTAAAGCTAAAGTCTTTAGTAAACTTAATTTACGCGACGCCTATTATAGGCTACGTATTAAGAAGAAGGATAAGTAGAAGACTACGTTTAAAACTTATTATAGTTACTTTAAGTATCTTATTATACCCTTTAGGTTAACTAATACCCCTATATTATTCTAATTATATATCTATAGAGCCCTTAGGGGCCTCGTAAACTATATATATATAGTCTACTTAGATAATATACTTATCTTCTCTAAAGATAAGGTAAACTATAAGCGGCACGTACGCGAAGTTCTAAAGAGGCTATTAGAATAAGGTCTATACGCTAAGGCGTTAAAATATACCTTCTTTATAAAATTAGTAGAGTTCTTAGGCTATATTATTACACCCTAAGAGGTAGTAATAAATCTAGTATAGGTCTAAACTATACAGGAATAGCTAGAGCTAGAAGGGTACTAAGATATTTAAGTTTTTATAGGGTTTATAAACTTCTACTAATAATTTATCTATAATTACTTAGAGATTATATAACTGCTCCTAGAGCATATAGTTACTACCTAGGTACTACCTAAGAATTAGGTAAAATCTAGAATAGGGGTAATAAAACTGTAGCCTTAGAAGATAAAGAAAGGTCTAACCTACTAGTATAAGGAGTAGTTATAGCTAAGAGAGGTAAGGAACGCGTTCTTTAAACTAAAGATCCTATTTACTAAAGCTCTAGTGCTATAATACTTTAATTTAACTAAACCTATTATAATTATCTTAGACGTATTAGAGTTTACTATAGCGGCAATCTTACTTTAGCTATAAAGTAGTAGAGAGGGGATAGAAAAGCACTAGAAACTAGTTACTTTTTAGAGCTATAAGTTTAGCAGTTTATTTCTATAATAGTATACTTATAATAAAGAGCTAAGCGCTATTATTAAATGCTTTAAGGTTTAGCGGCACTATCTTAAGTATACCCTAAGTATAATCTAGGTAGTAACTAACTATAATAACTTAAAGTATTTTATAACTATAAAGAAGCTTATACCTAAGTAAGCACGCTAAGCTAAAAAGCTAGCACGTTTTAATTTTAAAATTAAATATAAGCTAGAGAGTGTTAATCTAGCTAACG
Source organism: Lentithecium fluviatile CBS 122367 (assembly GCA_010405425.1). Classification (NCBI taxonomy): domain Eukaryota; kingdom Fungi; phylum Ascomycota; class Dothideomycetes; order Pleosporales; family Lentitheciaceae; genus Lentithecium; species Lentithecium fluviatile. The sequence goes on along the minus strand of MU005607.1, from coordinate 120,820 downwards.
CTCCCTTAAGGAGACCTAATTACGCTAAAGGCTTTTAGGTAGAGGAAGTAAAAGAACTAAGAAATATTATACTCTCTACTCTTTAGAATAAACTTTAGACGTAGACTCTCTAGAAGTTTACTACTACCTAGGCTGTTAGTTAGTTAGCTTATAATTCTATACCTACTAATAAGGAACTATATAGGTCCCGTATAGGCACTAAGGGCGGCGTATATAAATCTAACTAGAGATCCTTTAGTATAGCGCTAGCTACTAACGTTACGGCGTTATTAGTAATCCCTATTCTATCTATAGAATAACCTAATAGGGAACCTAAGTCTAGAGAGTAAGCTAACTAGGTAGATACTATAAAGGCACTTCTTTATTACTAGGTAATTTATACTTACTTATTACACTATTTTATATAAGTAGCTATATAAGAAGATAGGGCCTTTATTTTAGATCTATCTAAGCCCTTACTTAACTATCTCTATAAAATTTAGAAGCGTAATATAGCCTATTACTAACTCTTAAATTAGATACTTTAAAATAGGGAGAAGCACCTTAAGGGCGAGCCCTAATAGATCTAAGATCTATAGGGCGTCCTTTACAGAGCTAGGAAAGTGTAGATTTTCTAAGATTAAGCTCTCTATTAACCTTTTCTTACTAGGAACTATAATAATCTCCTTAGTAGATACTATAGTATTAAGAAGATAATAGCAATTCTTTACTAGAAGTACTATTAGACTAGTCTAGCTAAAGATGTTAAAAGCTATATTAATAGCTGCGTTCTATGCTAAGTAAATAAGGTAAGGCGGTATAAGCTATAGGAGACGCTAGAGTCTATATTCCTACTAATAAAGCTATAAAGAGATTTCTCCTTAGACTTTATTACTAACCTACTAGAGTCTATAGACTACGTAGGTAACTAGTATAATTTAATACTTATACTTATTAACTACTTTTTAAAGTATATCTAGTACCTTTCTATTACTAAGATAATTACTACGTAGGCTCTCGCAGACCTTCTCTATAGGGAAGCGTTTCTTAAGGCGGAACCTCTAAATAGCTTACTAATAGACTATAGAATGGTCTTTAAAAGCTAGTTCTAAAGTAATATATACTTCTACCTATAGGTAAGGCGTAGACTAAGTACAGCGTTCTATCTATAAATAAATAGCTAAATAGAGCGCTAAAATTAGGAGCTAAAGACTTACCTTTATATATACTATAACTATTAATAGGATAACTAGTACAGCTTACTACCTATAGCAGAATACGCGTATAACTCTAAAGCTTACTCTACTTATAGGTAAAGTCTAATTAAGGTTACGTTTAGTATTAAGTTATAAGGCTTTAATAGTATGCTAGATAATTACTAGCTATAGCCTCTACTAGACTTCTAGGAAACACTTATAATAATTCTAGTAATACGCTAGCGCGCGAACGTATATCTAAAGGGGCAGGTGAAGGATTAGTTAGACATCTATAAGGCGTTAGAATAAGCCTAATAATACTAGTAAGCCTAGTATAATTCTAAGCAGACTAATAAACACTTTATTATTAGTAAATAAGTTTTATTAAAAGCTGCTAATATTAAAACTAAGTAGCTAAGCAAGAAGCTAGACGTAAAGTATCTAGGCCTATTTACTATTAAGAAATAGTATAAATAGCTAGCGTATAGGCTTAACCTACCTCTATCTATAGCCTAGCTATATCCTATCTTCTATATTTCTCTACTTAAGAAATAGATTAAACCCTATAAAGGCAGTAGCTTTAAACTAGGCCTAGTCTAGAATATTAAACTTACTAATAATAATAAATATAAGGTAGAGGTAATTCTCGCCTATAAGATTACCTACAGTTAGCAAAAGTTCCTTATTAAATAGCTAGAGTAGCTATTAGAAGACGCTACCTAGAAGGTTAAGAAGAATCTTAATTATTATAATAAGGTCCTCTAGAAATACTAGAAATATCTAGATAACTAGTTATCTTACCTAAGTAAGCGTAACTCCTACGGGAAGCGCTTAGGGATATAATAGAAAAGACTTATAAAGAAGTAGGCTATAGCTACTCTAAGTAAGGCTATAGTAATACTATACGCGGCGCCTTTAGCTAATATAAAACTATAGTTTTAGGTAGAAGTTATACGCAATAATACTTCTATATCTATATAGAGATAATAGCCCTAGGTAAAAACTAGTATACCCCTTAATATATATAAGAAGCCCTAGTTTAGCATTTATTACTTCTTAAAGTAAAGCGCTAAAAGCTTATTATAAGTAGGTAAGAAGTTATAGAGAACTAGATAAGCTATAATTTATAGATATATATATTATTTTAGCAGCACACTACCGCAGAAGGGGGGAGCCTATAGCAGCTTAGCTGCCTAGTACAGATCTAGTGCCTAGGGACTACAGCGAATTTCCTCTTTTATTAGAGATAACTAGTATAGTGCTACTACCCCTAAGAGGAGCTATTAGAATCTTACTTCTAAAGTAGAACTAGCGCCTCTTATAGTTCTATAAGCCCTTAGGTTACTATATATTATTATTATAAAGCGCAGTAAACTATAACTCTAGTATAGCGTTAGTTATAAAGTTAGAAGGCTTAAGAGCCCTAACACTACTTAAACTATACTATAATAATTAGTAAGGGCTCTTAAGAGAGATAATAAGTATACCTTATATCTCTTAAAGTTATGCGTATACTTAGCAGCCTACTACTAACACACTATTATCTTACTACTAATATAGGTAACCTTACGCTTATAAGCTACGCGCTTATTAATAATACCTACGTTTAGCGCTATAGCGTACTAATAAACGCGCTCTTAAGAACTAGATATAGCCTTTCTAGCCTAAGTACTCTTCTTAACTATATACTTAAGTAGCTAGGTAAGAACGTTAAAAGCGTAGCAGAACTATAGCGCGACCTATATAGAAAGTTAGCAGCACGTCTTTAGCTTTAGTATTACTTATAGGTTTATAAGTCTTCTTACGCTTAATATAGCCTAAATACTTAAAATACACGTTAGAGTAGCTATAAAAGTTCCTATTAGCGTAGTACTGCGTAAGGTACTTAGCTCTACTAGTCTAGTAGTAAGCCTTATTAGTAAACTATAGAAGGTAGCCTAGGCACTACGTCTATATAAAAGGTAGCTAGGGCTCTAGATAGGTAGAAAGCTTATAGATATAAGCTAGAATTAGCTTATTAGAGGTAGTAGTAAGAGATAGAAGAGGCATAATAAGTATAGTAGATATTATAGTATAATTAAAGGAATAGAACTCCTATTACCTACCTTTATATATATAACGCTGCTAGCGCGTTTACCTCTCTAGCCTTTTATTAATAATGTTATAAGCAAGTCCTAGAGCCTATACGCTACTACCTTAGCCAACTTATTATAGAAGGTAGTTAGAGAATTTAATTCTTATACTAAATTACTAATATAATTAGCGCTTAACCTTATAAGGGGTAAGTATAGTTAAGTTAAGTTAGTATATAAATAAAACCTTACTGTAACGTAGGCGATACGCTATAGTAGTAGACTCTACGCACTAAAGTATTTATAGATACTTAATTATAAGTCTATAAATAACTAATTATAGGACTACTAAGAATAGAAAAGAAATTATAAGAGCCTCTAATAGTAGACTACGTATAAAAGGAGCGTTAAGAAATATTTACTTATATCGCGCGTAAATACTCTAACTAATATCTAGTATAGATAGTGTCTAAATACGCACTAAAACCTTAGTATATTACTTATAGGCGATACGTCTGCTAAAGTTTCTCTATAATACTGTTTTCTTTTATAGGAGGTTTTTTAGAAGTTTAATAAAGTAGTACTTAGCCGCGAGTTCTATAGAACCTAACTAAAACTATGTTAGGAAGCACGCGTAAACGCGCTACCCTAGGTAAACGTAATAAACACCTGCTTAACAGCCCTGTTACCTCTTTATAAAATTAATATTAGTAATAAGTAAGCTAAGTAATTAGTAAGGTAACTAGATAGACTATTTACTATAATCCTAAGAAATCTCTAGTAGTGTTCTATAGGTAACCTAACAGGATCCTAGAACTTATTTAGTAGTACCTAGGAACTTTACCTAAAGAATATTATATATTTCTTTACTTTGTAACGTTAGTACGACGTTATAAAAAGGGGGGGGCTATTATAATGCCTCTTTAGCTAGAACTACTAGGTATCTATTAGCCTGGCCCTAGCACGTAACCGGCCCTATATAGTCTTAGCCTTGAACCCCCTTACTCTGTAAGGATTCGTCTAATCTCTTAATATACCATGTACTTTTTATCTAGTCCTCTTCCTGCTGCTAGTGCCCTTACAGTAGTATATTTACTAATAAGCTTATAGCGGCGTGTTATATCTATTAGTATAAGGTACTGCTTAAGAGTAATAAGCCTCTTATAGGGCGTTAACTTACTCTAGAGTAAATAAAGGTAGCGCTTCGCTACTATCTTGCTAATCTCTAAGTTAAAGTTAGCTAATGCCCTACTCTTCCTGCTCTATATTATATAGCACTCTTAATAGCGCTTATAGTCCTACTTATATAACTTTCTATTATTAGTACTAAGGCTTCTAAGACTCTTAGCACCCTCTTTATAGTTAGTAAGCTTAGGCTCTACTAGCTCCTTAAGCTCTAATAACTTATTAGTAGTAATATTAGAATTAACGTACTACTAGAGGTTAGTCCTCTAGGCAAAGTTCTAAAGAATAAATAGCTAATTATACTAGTCGCTAGGTTTATTAAGAATAATAGTAATACGCGTTATTATAGGATCTAATTTAGTAGCTATTAAGAGTGTAAAGTATAGAGAATAAACTTTAGAGCTTTATTAGTATTTAAATACAGTTTAATTGCAAACTAGGCTTATAACTATTACGTATAGTAGAAGCTTAAGGAACTGCATTAATTATTAAGAGTTAGTCTAAGAGGCGGCTTTTATATTAGCTTAAGCTTGCGTAAGCCAGCTTGCGCGTATCAGGTCTAGCGTGTACGCAGCTTGCGTATACCTTATATATCTAGAATCCTCGTTGTTATGCTCTAGACTAAAACCGTTACAGATATACTACCTAAATTATCCTCTAGGAAAGAATTAGGCCCTACTAGAAACTAGTAAGGACCTAATACGCCCTTACACTCGTAATGTTAGGGTAGCTACCTATATATAAGCTAATACCTATTTACTGCAGCTTTTACTATAGGCTTAAATACTATACCTATATATAGGAAAGGCCTAGTGCCTACCTAATAGGAATCTAGGTTAGCTGCACCCTAATTAGTCTAAAGCCTAAAACTTAAACTATTTAGTAATTAGGCCTAGCTTTAAAGTAAAAACGCTTCTAAATTAGTAATTATAGAAGCTAAAGCGATCTATAACACTTTTATAGCTAAGTTTAAAACGTTAGTACGCTCTTAGGAGCCTGCTAGCTCCTCTATAGAAGCTTAACGTAAGGTAATTTAAAGCCTCTTCTAAGTAAGAGATGCCCCTAAGCTTAGAAATAATAGAAAGCCTCCCTCTATCTAGTAAATTAAATAATAGATTAAAAACGTTAACTAATTTATAGATGTACACTTTATAACTAACGATTTAATTTAGCGTATACGTTAGATTATTACTCTTATTAAATATAACACCTACTATAATATCCTAAATTATAAGATTAATAGTAACTATGTTATAACCTAGGTATAAACCTAGTAATATATCTAGAACCTAGCTAAAGATCTAGTGCTTATAAAGTACGGTTACTACGCTAGGTTTTAGAATATTAAATAGTAAATAAAAGACCCTTTTAACGTCTTCTATAATTACTTTATAAATATGCTTATACTACTTAATATAAACCCCTTTAGAGGCCCCTAAGAGAAGATAGTAAAAGTATTTTTTATTTAGTCTTACTACCTAGAGCTAATCTAATAAGAGGTTTAATAAGCTAGCTAGCTTAAAAATATTACTAATTAGTTAATATTTAAACGTGCTATTAGAGATATAGAGATAGCTATATAAATAGCTAACTTAGTCCTAAAGGGTAACTACTAATAGCCTAGCTAAGGCTAGACTATAGAGGGTAAGCGTGCTGCACCTACTAGTAACTAAAGCTAGCGTAGAAAAAGGTATAATTAGAAGCTATTCTCTAAGAGGTTATAGACCTAAGAAGAATAGCCTTTTAGTATAACGCCCTCTAGATCTAAGAGCGTTACGTCCTTATCCTAGAAATAACCTAAGAAGGTAAGAAAACTATATTAGAAATAACGTAGAAGAGATAATAAGGCTAACCCCTTAAGAAAAGAGAAGTTCTAGTAGGTAAGCTTACTATATAGCTACTAGGATAAGATATAGGCGGCCTACGTCTTAGAATAGCTATTAAAGTATAACTATTAAGTCTTAATAGCGTTCTAGTTATTCTTCGCGCACTATTTAATTTAGATATAAAACTTAACCTTATTTAGAAGAGTACTACTATATAACTAAGCCTCTTAATAGTTAAGCGTATAAAGCCTAGAGCTTATACCCTTAATATAACTTAGTTATAGCTAGGCTCTATATACTTACTAACTCTTATATATAAGAATAGCGTTAGCACCTAATATATAGTTAGACCTACTAATTTCTAGGCTACCTAGTTTAAAGATTATAATCTTATTCTAAGATAACTTTAGTTAGCTAAAGCTAACCTAAAGATCTAGTATAGTACTAGTACCTTTAAGTAGTAGTCCTAAGATATAGCTAAGAAGAGAATTAAAATTACTAATCTTAATAAACTACTTATAGATATAGCCCTAAGGGAAAAGGTATATATACTATACTCTTAAAACTTCTAGATTTATAGGCTATAGCTTAAGAAAATACTACTACTAAAAGATATAGTAGAGATAGAGGCTTTCTAGTAATAGTCTAGTAGCTATATAACTATACTCTATAGTAGAGATATTAAATAAGACGCTACTTACTAGTATAAAAGAGAACTACTTTAGTTTAAGAACTAGATATTCTAAATACTTAAATATATAACTAAATATATTAAGGGCTACTCTAAGTTAAAGAATCTACCTTAGCTTATAGTAGCTAAGGTTACTTACTTATTACTACGCTATAGTAAAAGCTAAGCGTAAGACTCTCTATAGAGAAACTATATAAGTTCTAGGCGGTTTCTTCTAGGTATATAGTTGCCTATAGGTAAGTCTTATATAATAGATAAGAATAAAGCCTTTATTCTAGAGTGTTTATAGGACTAACTTTATATCTTTAACTCTAAAGGGTTATTAAGAATTTAATAGAATTTAGAGTATAACTATACTATTAAATTAATAAATAGAAAGATGCCTTCTAATATACCTATATATAATCTCTCTAACCGTAAACTAGAGATCCTATAGGAATACCTTAATTCTATACGAGAGAAGAGCTAAATTAGGCGTAGTAAATCCCCTATTAAATCTCTAATTCTGTTTATTCTAAAGGCTAATAGTATAATATAACTATGCGTTAACTATTAAGGCCTAAATAAGGTAATAGTTAAGAACTATTACTTAATCCTACTAGTTAGTAAAATACTTAACTAGCTTTCTAAAGCTAAAGTCTTTAGTAAACTTAATTTATATAACACCTATTATAGGCTACGCATTAAGAAGAGGGATAAGTAGAAGACTACGTTTAAAACTTATTATAGTTACTTTAAGTATCTTATTATACCCTTTAGATTAACTAATACCCCTGCGTTATTCTAATTATATATCTATAGAGCCCTTAGGGGCCTTATAAACTATATATATATAGTCTACTTAAATAATATACTTATCTTCTCTAAAGATAAGGTAAACTATAAGCGGCACGTACGCGAAGTTCTAGAGACGCTATTAGAATAGAGTCTATACGCTAAGGCGTTAAAATATACCTTCTTTATAAAATTAGTAAAGTTCTTAGGCTATATTATTATACCCTAAGGGGTAGTAATAGATCTAGTATAGGTCTAAACTATATAGGAATAGCTAGAGCTAGAAAGGTACTAAGATATTTTAGTTTTTATAGGGTTTATAAACTTCTACTAATAATTTATCTATAATTACTTAGAGATTATATAACCGCTCCTAGAGTATATAGTTACCGCCTAGGTACTACCTAAGAATTAGGTAAAACCTAGAATAGGGGTAATAAAACTATAGCCTTAGAAGATAAAGAAAGGTTTAACCTACTAGTATAAGGAGTAGTTATAGCTAATAAAGGTAAGAAACGCGTTCTTTAAATTAAAGAGCCTATTTACTAAAGCTCTAGTGCTATAACACTTTAATCTAACTAAACCTATTATAAATATCTTAGACGTATTAGAGTTTACTATAGTAGTAATCTTACTCTAGCTATAAAGTAGTAGAGAGGAGATAGAAAAGTACTAATAACTAGTTACTTTTTAGAGCTATAAGTTTAGCAGTTTATCTCTATAATAGTATACTTATAATAAAGAGCTAAGCGCTATTATTAAATGCTTTAAGGTTTAGTAGCACTATCTTAAGTATACTCTAAGTATAATCTAGGTAGTAACTAACTATAATAATCTAAAGTATTTTATAACTATAAAGGAGCTTACACTTAAGTAAGCACGCTAGGCTAAGAAGCTAGCACGTTTTAATTTTAAAATTAAATATAAGCTAGGGAGTGTTAATCTAGCTAACGCTCTCTTAAGAAGACCTAATTACGCTAAAGGCTTTTAGATAGGAGAAGTAAAAGAACTAAGAGATATTATACTTTCTACTCTTTAGAATAAACTCTAGACGTAGACTCTCTAGAAGTTAACTACTACCTAGGCTGTTAGTTAGTTAGCTTATAATTCTATACCTACTAATAAGAAACTATATAGGTCTTATATAGGCACTAAGGGCGGCGTATATAAATCTAACTAGAGATCCCTTAGTATAGCGCTAGCTACTAACATTATAGCGTTATTAGTAATTCTTATCCTATCTATAGAATAACCTAATAGGGAACTTAAGTTTAGAGAGTAAGCTAACTAGGTAAACACTATAGAGGTACTTCTTTATTACTAGGTAATTTATACTTACTTATTACACTATTTTATATAAGTAGCTATATAAGAAGATAGGGCCTTTATTTTAGATCTATTTAAGCCCTTACTTAACTATCTCTATAAGATTTAGGAGCGTAATATAGCCTATTACTAACTCTTAAATTAGATACTTTAGGATAGAAAGAAGCGCCTTAAGGGTAAGCCCTAATAGATCTAAGATCTATAGGGCGTCCTTTACAGAGCTAGAAAAGTATAGATTTCTTAAGATTAAGCTCTCTATTAAGCTTTTCTTACTAGGAACTATAATAATTTCCTTAGCAAATACTATAGTATTAAGAAGATAATAGTTATTCTTTACTAGAAGTACTATTAGACTAGTCTAGCTAAAGACGTTAAAAGCTATATTAATAGCTGCGTTCTATACTAAGTAAATAAGGTTAGGTAGTATAAGCTATAGAGGACGCTAGAGTCTATATTCCTACTAATAAAGCTATAAAGAGATTTCTTCTTAGACTTTATTACTAACCTACTAGAGTCTATAGACTACGCAGGCAACTAGTATAATTTAGTATTTATACTTATTAACTACTTTTTAAAGTATATCTAGTACTTTCTTATTACTAAGATAATTACTACGTAGGCTCTTATAGACCTTCTCTATAGAAAAGCGTTTCTTAAGGCGGGACCTCTAAATAGCTTACTAATAGACTATAGAATAGTCTTTATAAGTAAGTTCTAGAGTAATATATACTTCTACCTATAGGTAAGGCGTAGACTAAGTATAGCATTCTATCTATAAATAAATAGCTAAATAGAGCGCTAAAATTAGGAGCTAGAGACGTACCTCTATATATATTATAACTATTAATAGAATAACTAGTATAGCTTACTACCTATAGTAGAATACGCGTATAACTCTAAAGCTTACTCTACTTATAAGTAGAGTCTAATTAAGGTTACGTTTAGTATTAAGTTATAAGGATTTAATAGTATACTAGATAATTACTAGCTATAGCCTCTACTAGACTTCTAGAAAACACCTATAATAACTCTAGTAATACGCTAGCGCGTAAACGTATATATAAAGGAGTAGGTAGAGGATTAGTTAGACACCCGTAAGGTGTTAGAATAAGCCTAATAATACTAGTAAGCCTAGTATAATTCTAAGTAGACTAATAAATACTTTACTATTAGTAAATAAGTTTTATTAAAAGCTACTAATATTAAAACTAAGCAGCTAAGTAAGAAGCTAGACGTAAAGCATCTAGGCCTATTTACTATTAAGAAATAGTATAGATAGCTAGCGTATAGGCTTAACTAACCCCTATTTATAGCCTAGCTATATCTTATCTTCTATATTTCTCTACTTAATAAATAGATTAAACTCTATAAAGGTAGTAGCTTTAAACTAGGCCTAGTCTAGAATATTAAACTTGCTAATAATAACTAATATAAGGTAGAGGTAATCCTCGCCTATAAGGTTACCTATAGTTAGTAAAAGTTTCTTATTAAATAGCTAAGGTAGCTGTTAGAAGACGCTACCTAAGAGGTTAAGAAGAATCTTAATTATTATAATAAGGTCCTCTAAAAATACTAGAAATACCTAGATAACTAGTTACCTTATCTAAGTAAGCGCAACTCCTATAGAAAGCGCTTAGGAATATAATAGGGAAGACCTATAAAGAAGTAGGCTATAGCTACTCTAAGTAAGGCTGCAGTAATACTGTACGCGGCGCCTTTAGCTAATATAGAACTATAGTTTTAGATAGAAGTTATACGTAATAACACTCTTATATTTATATAGAAATAATAGCTCTAAGTAAAAACTAGTATGCTCCTTAATATATATAAGAAGCCCTAGTTTAGTATTTATTACTTCTTAAAGTAAAGCGCTAAAAGCTTATTATAAGTAGGTAAGAAGTTATAGAAAACTAGATAAGCTATAATTTATAGATATGTATATTATTTTAGTAGCATACTACTGTAGAAGGGGGGAGCCTATAGCAGCTTAGCTACTTAGTATAGACCTAGTGCCTAGGAACTATAGTAAATTCCCTCTTTTATTAAAAGTAACTAGTATAGTACTACTACCCTTAAGGGGAGCTATTAGAATCTTACTTTTAAAGTAGAACTAGCGCCTCTTATAGTTCTATAAGCCCTTAGGTTACTATATATTATTATTATAGAGCGTAGTAAACTATAACTTTAGTATAGCGTTAGTTATAAAGTTAGAAGGCTTAAGAGCCCTAATACTACCTAACTATACTATAATAAATAGTAAGAGCTTATAAGAAAGATAATAAGTATACCTTATATCTTTTAAAGTTATATATATACTTAGTAGCCTACTACTAACGTACTATTATCTTACTACTAATATAGGTAACCTCGCGCTTATAAGCTACGCGCTTATTAATAATACCTACGTTTAGTACTATAGCGTACTAATAAACACGCTCCTAAGAACTAAATATAGCCTTTCTAGCCTAAGTACTCTTCTTAACTATATACTTAAGTAGCTAGGTAAGAACGTTAAAAGCGTAGTAGAACTATAGTAAGACCTATATAGAAAGTTAGTAGCACGTCTTTAGCTCTAGTATTACTTATAAGTTTATAAGTCTTCTTATACTTAATATAGCCTAAATACTTAGAATACACGTTAGAGTAGCTATAAAAGCTTCTATTAGCGTAGCACTATGTAAAGTACTTAGCTCTACTAGTCTAGTAGTAAGCCTTATTAGTGAACTGCGGAAGACAGCCTAGGCACTACGTTTATATAAAAGATAGCTAGAACTCTAGATAGATAGGAAGCTTATAGATATAAGCTAGGATTAGCTTATTAGAGGTAGTAGTAAGAGATAGAAGAGGTATAATAAGTATAGTAGATATTATAGTATAATTAAAGAAATAAGACTTCTATTACCTACTTTTATATATATAACGCTGCTAGCGCGTTTACTTTTCTAGCCTTTTACTAATAATATTATAAGTAAGTTCTAGAGCTTATATACTGCTACCTTAGCCTACTTATTATAAAAGGTAGTTAGAGAATTTAATTCTTACGCTAAATTACTAATATAATTAGCGCTTAACCTTATAAGGAGTAAGTATAGTTAAGTTAAGTTAGTATATAAATAGAACCTTACTATAATATAGGTAATACGCTATAGTAGTAGACCCTACGTACTAAAGTATTTATAGATACTTAATTATAAGTCTATAAATAACTAATTATAGAATTACTAAGAATAAGAAAGGAATTATAAAAGCCTCTAATAGTAGACTATATATAAAAGGGGTGTTAGAAAATATTTACTTACGTTGCGCGTAAATACCCTAACTAATACCTAGTATAGATAGTATCTAAATATATACTAAAACCTTAGTATATTACTTATAAGTAATAGGTCTGCTAAAGTTTCTCTATAATACTATTTTCCTTTATAAGATGTTTTTTAAAAGTTTAATAAAGCAGTACCTAGCTATAAGTTTTATAGAACCTAACTAAAACTACGTTAGAAAGCACGCGCAAATGCGCTACTCTAAGTAAACGTAATAAATACCTATTTAATAGCCCTATTACCTCTTTATAGAATTAATATTAGTAATAAGTAAGCTAAGTAATTAGTAAGGTAACTAGATAGACTATTTACTATAATTCTAAGAAATTTCTAGTAGTATTCTATAAGTAACTTAATAGGATTTTAGAACTTATTTAGTAGTACCTAGAAACTTTACCTAAAGGATATTATATATTTCTCTACTTTATAACGTTAGGACGATGTTATAAAAAGAAGGGAACTATTATTATACCTCTTTAGCTAAAACTACTAGGTATCTATTAGCTTAGCCCTAGAACGTAACTAGCTCTATATAGTCTTAGCCTTAAACCCCCTTACTCTGTAAGGATTCGTCTAATCTCTTAATATACTATGTACTTTTTATCTAGTCCTCTTCCTGCTACTAGTGCCCTTACACTATCCCTCTATTATAAGCCACCCTCTATCGTAAGCTAAAATCTAGATACTTTAGTTTTAAAGCAATCTTAAGTTCTTATATATATCTATATTTACTTAATTTTATAAGGTTTCTATAGTCTAGCTTCTTTAGCGCTTCTAACGTTTATTTACCTATAATAAAATAATCGCTATAATAAAAAAAAAGATTAGTACTTAGACTTTATAGTAACGGCGAGCTTCCCTACGCCGTAATTTTTATAGTACCGCTGTGTTATAATATACTAATACAACTTCTTAGGCGTTATAGCTATAGTAATATAAATATTACGTTTATATAAAAGCCTGCCTACCTAACTCGCGGAGAGCTCGTCTTAATAGTAAAAGCGATTCTTACTTAACATAGGCCACTGCTGCGCTTATACTGCTATCGCGACTAATAAGATACTCTTATATAGGCCTGTAAGTCTAATAGTAAAAGTAAGAAGTAATAATTAGCTGTAAGGCTGCGAGGCGCGCTTAATTCACGCAGGGCTGCCATCCTAATTAGTACCTCTAATTAGGATGATTACCTATTCTAGTAAGCACTTAAGTGCTACATAATCGTAACGTAATCTGACGGAGGGCGGCTACCAGCCGCAAAACGGGGTTGTGGCTGTCATGCGTGTGGCTGTGCAAAGTCTTTGGGCGGACGTATGCCCCGCTGCCTTGCGATCAAACTCTGCTTCCCCATCTACCAGCTCACTTCTTGTAGATTCGCCACCTCACAACCCTCGGGCAGGTGCGGGTCGGCCTTCCTCCCTGCTAGTGTCACCAAGCCGTTCTTCCACCTTAAAGATATGAGCATATTCGTCTAGTCGCCTGCAAGTTCGCCTTCTGCTGCGGTCTGGCTGCTGCATGTTAGCCTGACTGTGCCACACTGTTGGCTGTGCAATCAGCCGTACCCCGCCCGCAGCTCAGCTCGCTCTCACTCCCTCCATCCTAAAACCAAAGACACGGCAAAGCAGAACAGAAGCCGCTCGCCGCACTCTTGCGCCGCCTCGCGATCGGATGCGATTCTTCGGTATAGCCCAGCACCCTATCTCTCTATATGCTAGCTGACCTCATGGCCTAGGACTGACATGCTCAGCGGGGTGAGGTGCCGTCTTGTCTCTGCGGCTAGGCTGCCGCGTTTGATCCCGACCGAGATCCGTTCCTCTCGCTTGTCCCTATCCAGATCTATGCGAAGAAATGCGCCTTTTGCACCGTAGCGATACTGGCGAGTTCAATCTTACTCGGTTCCCCAACGAGGCCATCCCTCCCTATGCGATACTTTCGCATATGTGGGGAGCAGATGCCGAGGAGGTCACGTTCGATGACCTAACGAATGGCACTGGCAAGGATAAGCCTGGCTATGAGAAGATCTGGTTCTGCGGAGAACAGGCTGCACAAGACGGCCTGAAATACTTTTGGATTGACACCTGTTGCATCAACAAGGCGAACAAGGCTGAACTGTCGCAGGCTATCAACTCTATGTTTTGCTGGTACCGCAACGCGACTCAGTGTTACGTCTATCTGTCAGATGTTTCGACGGCTAAGCAGAAAGCTAGCGACAGACCCTCTAAATTTACTTGGGAGCCGGCTTTTCGATTCAGCAGATGGTTCACTCGGGGCTGGACACTCCAAGAGCTTCTCGCCCCAAGTTCGGTTGAATTCTTCTCCCGGGAACGCAGGCGACTTGGTGACAAAAATTCCCTAAGGCGCCAAATTTGCGAGATAACGATTATCCCCGAGTCAGCGCTTCAAGGGGCCCCTTTGTCTGCGTTCCCCGTCAATGAGCGATTCTCATGGATGCAACCCCGTGAGACCAAGCGCGAAGAAGATAAAGCGTACTCATTGCTCGGCATTTTTGGTGTCTACGTACCGCCTGTCTACGGCGAAGGGACGGCAAGCGCGTTCAAACGGCTGCGGAAGGAAATCAGCAAGCTAGAACAATGTATGCAAGACTTACACTTCACCAATCCCCGGGACGACAAGAAGCGCATTGAGGACACAAAGGGTGGCTTGCTAAAGGACTCGTACCGCTGGATCCTCAGAAACGCCGACTTCCAGCGATGGCGTGACGACCGGCAAAGCCGCCTGCTATGGATCAAGGGCGATCCAGGCAAGGGCAAGACGATGCTGCTCTGCGGAATTGCAAACGAACTGACAAGCTCAATGGCCAAGATAGCTCTTCTATCCTACTTCTTCTGCCAGGCCACAGACTCGCGGATTAACAGCGCCATTGCCGTGCTGCGAGGTCTGCTGTACATGCTCGTCTATCAACAGCCATCGCTTGTCTCGCATATCCGGAAGAAGCACGACCATGCAGGCAAAGCACTCTTCGAGGACGCGAATGCCTGGGTGGCATTGTCCGAGATCTTCGCAGACGTCCTACGAGACCCGAGCTTAAAGGACACATACTTAATCGTTGACGCGCTCGACGAATGTGCTATTGGACGGCCTAAACTGCTAGACTTCATTGTACAATCGTCGTGCGTGTCTGCTCGTGTCAAGTGGATCGTGTCTAGTCGCAACTGGCCTAATATCGAGGAGCGTCTTGAGAGAGCAGGACAAAAGGTGAAACTTAGCCTTGAGCTAAATGCGGCCTCTGTGTCCGCTGCTGTTCAGGTCTACATTCAGCATAGAGTGGCCCAGTTGACGCTAAACAAGAGTTATAAAGAGAAAGAAAAGAATGCCGTGCTAGCTTATCTAACCTCAAATGCGAATGACACGTTCCTCTGGGTAGCCTTAGTCTGTCAAGACCTCGGCGACATACCACGATGGAAGGTGCTCGCGAAGCTAGAGGCATTTCCGCCTGGACTCGACGCTCTTTACAATCGGATGATGCAGCACATAAGCAGCTCGGACGATGCTGACCTGTGCAAGCGCATACTGGCCTTAATCGCCATTGTATATCGACCCGTTACGCTTGACGAGCTAACATATCTTTGCGAACCGCTTGAGGATATAGCCGATGACCTTGACTCCGTTCGACAGATCGTTGGCCTATGCGGTTCGTTCCTTACGATTCGAAGTGGTACGGTCTCGTTCGTGCATCAATCCGCAAAAGACTTCCTATGCACAAAGGCCGTTAGTGACGTCTTTCCAAGCGGAAAGAAGGAAGTCCACCGTGCTATCTTCTTAAGATCGCTCCAAGTCATGTCGAAGACGCTCCAACAAGACATGTACAGCTTAGGTGCGTTAGGATATCCCGCGGACCAGGTAAAAGAGCCGGACCCAGACCCATTAGCGGCATCGCGGTATTCGTGCATCTACTGGATCGATCACCTCTCCGACTGGAATCACGGTTGTTCTGCACATGATAGGGTCCCGCTACAGGATCAAGGCCCTGTTGACAACTTCCTAAGAACGAAATATCTTTACTGG